>OY540807.1:3210589-3363089 GCA_961205885.1 Ptychoptera albimana
CGTCTTCCTCGATTAGTCTCTACACGTGTGTCTTGTCTTCTACGCAGAGTTTCGGGGTGCGAGATTCATGTCCACGTCAGAGTCAGAGTGTTGTCATTGCTTACATGTGTGGTTGCTTCGGGGTGGTTGGTGACATCAATCATCATTTGGCTCAGGGTGGGTGGTGTTCGCATCATCATCATATGTTGGCAGCATTTTTGTTGATCATCGTCATTCGTCCTTCCTACATTTTTGACTGAAAATTGTGATAAATTTGGGCTTATCTAGTGTGACGTATGGGTGATGGTGGGATTGTGGGGGGTGGGGTGGTTATGGGGGTGCCGCGTGAATCTTTATGAAATTCTTTGAGAGTTTTGTGAAAAACTTTTGTAATGAGACAGAGTTAGAATTTTTTTGGAAATTTTGTGAAAATCTAAGGGAGGGGATATTCCACGAGCGTTGACCAATTAAAAATCCCCCATATCTTTTTTTTAACTTAGTTGAGAATCAACGGTTTCGAACCCTAAACCAACCACTGCCAATATCAACAAGACAACTAATGTTGCGCTTTAGCGACTGTGGTTATTCGGGTTACAAGAATTATAAATGTTATTCACGCAATTGAAGTATTAAAGGTGGCAGAAACTAAATAAAAATTAAAATTTTTTCTTTTCGACCTGGCGAGAATCGAACCCCAACACTAAATTCTGAATGCCATCGCCTTCCCCACATATCCACAACGATTCTTATATTTTGTTGCATTTTAAGTGGATTTGAAGTGCGATCCGTGACGCGTTTTTTATTAAATTTTTTAGCCAGAACTTGGCTAATTTTTAGTAGAGATATGGGGCGAGCAAGTTCCCTAAGAGCTGCACAGATGGTGATAGAATATTCTGTTGGTTGAAAAATTGAAGAAAAAATATTTTCTATTTGGCAACGGGGGGGAATCGAACCCCAGCACTAAAATCTGCTTGCCATCGCCTTCCCCACATATCCACCAAGACTCTTGCATTTCGTTGCATTTTAAGTGGATTTGAAGTGCGATCCGTGGCGACTTTATTAAATTTTTTAGCCAGAACTTGGCTAATTTTTAGTAGAGATTTGGGGGCGAGCGCTACTTCCCTTAGCAGCGCATAGATGTGTTTTTCGCGCAATTAAAGTATTAAAGGTGGCAGAAACTAAATAAAAATTAAAATTTTTTATTTTCGACCTGGTGAGAATCGAACCCCAGCACTAAAATCTGAATGCCATCGCCTTCCCCACGTATCCACCACGACTCTTGTATTTTGCTGCATTTTACGCGGATTTGAAGTGCGACCCGTGGCGACTTTATTAAATTTTTTAGCCACGACTTGGCTAATTTTTATTGGAGTTTTTGGGGCGGGCAACTTCCCTTAGCACCGCATAGATGTCGACAGTAAATGCTGTTGATAGAAAAAATGAAAGAAAAAATCTTTTCTGTTTGGCACGAGGGGAATCGAACCCCAGCACTAAATTCTGCGTGCCATCGCCTTCCCCACGTATCCACCACGATTCTTATATTTTGCTGCATTTTACGCGGATTTGAAGTGCGACCCGTGGCGACTTTATTAAATTTTTTAGCCAGAACTTGGCTAATTTTAGTGGAGTTTTTGGGGCGAGCGCGCAACTTCCCTTAGCACCGCATAGATGTCGACAATAAATGCTGTTGATAGAAAAAATGAAAGAAAAAAACTTTTCTGTTTGGCACGAGGGGGATCGAACCCCAGCATTAAATTCTGCGTGCCATCGCCTTCCCCACATATCCACCACGACTCTTGTATTTTGTTGCATTTTACATTGATTTGAAGTGCGACCCGTGGCGACTTTATTAAATTTTTTTATGAAGTAAAACGTAAATCACGTGATTCTGCAGCCCTTCCAGCACCGGCAAGGATCTGACACCTGTAATACTTACTCAGCCAGGCTAGCAACTACCCCACTATGCCACGACAATTCTTACAACTTTGTTTTAAATTTTACGAATGGTTTTTTAATGTGTGGATCTCTGGTGATTTTATTAAACCTTAATTTTCCTGATAACCTGAAAAATGTTTACCAAATTAAACTTACCAAGGCTTTCCATGGTTTGTAAAATAAAACAACCGAAGAATATATATATTTTTTTTTTTTTTTATTGAAATAAATAATTTATTTTTCCTCTTTCTTCCCATCTCTTCATCTACATTTATTGTCTGTCTCTGTCTCCCATTAATAATTAATTATTTATTTAAAAAAAAAATTTTTTTTTTTTTTTTTTATTAAATATATATATATGTGTATGTCTTTCTCTTTAACACCCACACACACACACACACACACACACACACATAGACCCACATTAAAAATTTTTCTTTTCTTTTCTTTTCTTTTTTTTTTTTGTTTGTTTGCCTGCTAGCCACCCTCCCTGCCCCCCCCTTTGCTTCTCATTAATTTATTTTATTTGTTTACGTTTACCAAGAATAATTTTTTTCTTTTTTTTTTTTTTTTATTTATGTTAATTAATTAGGAATTATATTTATTTTTATTTTTTTTTTTTTTGGGTAAGTGTGTGTGTGTTTAATAAGTATATATTTGTCATCCCCTGACTATTTTCAATTATTATTATAATTTTCATTTTTGAATTTTCATTGATGATGAAGCAGTGAGAGACACGATTTTTAAATCGGTTTTTATAATTCTCTCTCTCTAGATATATAGTCTTATCATCAAATGACTTAAATAAAATAAAAAGGGGGAGGATGACGACGTGCTGATAAATATTCTCTAATTCCTAAATACATTTAATTTAAAATTTCCTTTTTCTTTTTTTTTTCTTTTTTTTTTTTTTAAGGATAATTTTCTCATTGATTAATAAATAATTTTAATTATTTTTTTGTAAATTTTTTTTAATGGTTTATTATCGCAGCCGAAATATAAATAATTTTTTTAACGGGCCTGCAACCATTTTGTTTAATTAAGAAATAGACAAGAAATAGAGAAAATATATTGAAGTGACCCCAAAAAACAAAAAACGAAAATAAATAAATAAATAATGACCCAAACCGTCTCGCCCCATTTTTTTTTTTTTTTTCATCGATTGCCCATCGATAATTGTTTTTCTTTTAATTTTTTTTTTTTTTTTTTTACTTGTATGCGATTATTTTTTTTTTGGTTAATTATTCACCCATACACCCCCCGCCCCCCCAATTACTGATGTGGGGGGGTTGTTGGTGGTGGTTTTTTTCATTAAAACGAAAAAAAAATTTTTTTCATTAAAACGAAAAAAAATTTTTTTTTTTCTTCGGAAAATTTGTGGAAAAAATTTTTGTTTTGTTTTGTTTTTTTGGTTTTTTTTTGGTTTTTTTTGGTTTTAAGAGAGGGTTTTTTTTGTGTTGTTTGGTGAAAAGAGAAATAAAGTTTTGCATTGATTTGAAGAACGTTTAGAAAAGCGCGTATGTGGGGGAGTAGGATAATAAAATTTGAAATATGAAATATGAAATTGATAAGGAGACACATTTAACACATGGGGACTTTTTCGTTTATTTGATATTTGACGGAAAAAAAAAGAAGAAAAAAAAACGAAATGTGGGGTTGGTTGGGTGGTGGAAGGGAATTGAAACATTTTTTTTTTCTTTCTTTCTTTCTTCACTTAATTCTAATTTCTTTTCTTTTTTCTTTTTTTTTTTTAAGTTTATTTTTTGGTACAAGGAGACTCCAATATTACAATAAACATTTTTTTTTTTATTTTGAATACACATAAATTTTGTTTACACCCTGTCCTGATTGTGTGCGGAGATTTTTTTATAAATTTTTTGCACTTGCACAAACGTTACACACACGTACATTTGTTTTTTGGGAGGGTTGTTTTTGTTTTGTTACTTCATTCTTTGAATGTGGGTTAAGTAAACGTGTGTGCACTAATATTGAGGTGTCTCTTAATTACTAAAGAATAGTATTGACGTTTAATTTGACGTTTAATTTAAAGCTTAAAGCTTATGGTAGAATAATATTAATTAATTATTTATTATTATTATTATTATTTTTTTTACTTGTTTTGCCGCTATTTAAAGCTTTGTTTCCTTAGGTTTTTTTTTTTTTTTTTGTCTTGATTAAATTCTATTATTTAATTTATTTAAATTACTTTTAAACACTACACATTAATTAATTAATTAATTATGTTTAATTGAAAAAAAACAAAGGAAATTTTTTATTTGAAACTTTCTCCAATTTGTGTTCCATTATGTACCGCGATTACAATCAACGCAGCCAACGCCACACAGTGTACATAAAAATTGTAAATAAAATTAAAAAAAATTTATATAAAAAATGTATGGAGCTGCTTATATAGAAAGCAGGCGTAACCGTTGCTGCCTTTACATAAAAACGAAATAAATGTTGGTGAACATTCAACTTTTTACATAAGGTAACGCTTGGAAATGTCAAATTTGTTATATTGTGATTGATTTTTAATTTATATATTGTTATTGTTATTGTTATTGTTAATATTTGTTTTAATTTAAAAAAAAAAAAAAAATATTTTTATTTTTCAAGATAGCAACTAAACAATTCGGCAACTAGACAAACCAAAATAAATGACATTTCAACGTAACGCAACGTAACATTTGAACGTTATTGTGTTCACTTTATTTATTTGCTTACGTTGGTTGCATAATTTTTTTTTATGTACGCTGTACGTTGATTGTTATCGCGGCATCATTTCATATTCATTAAGTTTTTTTTTTTTTACATTTTGGATAGTTATTATTTTAGGTAAACATTTTATTTTCATTAATTAATTAAGAAATTTATGGGTGTTTTGTTGGAATATATATTTATAATAAAAATACATACATACATACATACACACACACATAAGCACCCACACAAAAACATCCACAAAAACACAGCAGCCTGTTATTTTTATATATATTTATATATTTTATATTATTTAATTAATTAATTATTTTACTAAATGGTAAACATTTTTTTTTATTAATAAAAAAAAATTAATTAATTAATTAAGAAAAAAAAAAAATCACGCAAAAAACAATTTGCAATTAAATTAAATTAAATGAAATGAAATTAAATTAAATTAAAAACATATTTGCATTTTTTTAAATAATATTAATTAAATTAATTAAGAAATAATTAACGGTGATGGAATGTGGGATGTTTTTAATTTAATTTAAATTTAAATTTAAAATTGTGTAATCATCAAGGAAATTAAATAAAAAAAAAAAAAAACAAAGAAAACAAAACAAAACAAGGGAAAATAAAAGAAAAAATATAATCCTTTTACAATTATTAATTAATTATCTTAATTAATTAATGAATTATATAAATTAAATAAATAAAATAAATTAAAAATTAATTAATTAATAAAAAAATAATTCCCACAATTAATATTTCATACACACATTTTTATTAATTAATTAATTAATTAATTAATTAATTAAATATTCTTTTTCTTAATTAATTAAGAAATTTTTTTTTTTTTTTTTTTTTTTTTACCTAATTAGTATTATTTTGTCTTAATTTTTTTATTTACAGCTAGTTTTTATTTTATTTTATTATATTATTTATTTATTTATTATTTTTTTTTTTTTTGTCAAATATAATTAAGAAAATATTTTTTTATAGTTTTTGTTTTTTTTTATAGTTTAAATTTTTTTTTGCTTAAATAATTAAAATTTATTTATTGTCACTTAATTACCTTAAATCCATTTATTTACCTTATTCAATTAATTCAATTATTTAATTTTAATTATTTTTTTTCTCTCTTTTTAATATTACATTTCTTTCATTAACTTTTATTAATTGGTTTTAATTGTAATTTATTGTCATATGTTTAATTAAAAACAGAAAAAAAAAAAAAATTAAAAACAGAAAAAAAAAAAAAAAAATTCATTTCATAAAAACATTTATTTCTTAATTTTAGGGGTTTGGGTGGTTTGTTTGTTTTTCTTTTTGTTTTTGGTAACATAATTAGTTAAGGATTTTTATTTATTCATTTTTTGTTTGATTATTTTTTCTAATAAGGATATATTTGCAAGGATATTCTGTGTTAATTAATGATAAACATTACCAAAAAATAAAATACCCATAGAACTAGAGAAATTAATTGAAATGTCTATAAAAAAAAAAACAAAAAAAAAATCTGTAACTAATAATAACGAAAATAAATCAAAAAAACAAAAAAAAAAATAAATAAATCACAAAAATTCCCTGTTGTCTTCTATTTTCTATATAAGATTAAAAAAAAAAAAAAAAAATCAGGCAAATCAGGCAAATCAGGAAAATACCATTTTACCATAATTTTTTTTTTTATTACGTTAAAAAGAACAAAGAAAAAAAAAAAAAACAAAACAAAAAGAAAATAGAAAGAAAAGAAAAGAAAAGAAAAAAAGAAAGAAAAAAAAAAAAAAAACCTCTAATAAGACAATGCGATTAAAAATCCTCTAAAAATTCCAACACAATCCCTGATAATGTGTTCAAGCATTTACAACCCCTTTTGTGTTTTGTTCTAAAAAATCTAAAGTTTTTTTTTTTTTCTTTTTTTTTTTTTTAATTAGTCCTTAAATATTTATTTAAACCGTGTCACCAATAACATTCGCAATATCCAACGTACACACACATACACACATTAACTTGGCTTTCATCTGTGTATAAAATTATTGTCCTTAGGTTTTGTTTTTTTTTTTCTTTCTTTCTTTCTTTCTGTTTTTCTTTCTTTCTTTTCTTTAAATATTATTATTTATTTATTTAATTACATAATTATTTCTATTATTATATATAATTATCAGAATTTAATGTTTTAATACAAAATAGCGGCCCTATATATCCCAAATACACTTATAAAATACTTAAAGCTGATTTAAAGTTTTTTTTTTTTTGTTTTTCTTATACATATTTAAAGTATAAACGTGGTAATTGCATCACGCGATAATAACAAAACATAACACTTGTAACAATTTTATGTGAAATGATAGAAAAATAGAATCGAAACAAAAATCAAAATCAACAAAGTTAAAATCATTGTCACGGAGATATGATGTCACGTTAATTATGTTTCCTCAGGAAACAAAATTACGTGTGACAGTGTCAAAAATAGTTACTAACACCTTATCAATTAATTAAGATTAAGATTAAGGAACAAACTGTGAAAAAAAACCATTCAAAAACCGTTTTAAAACCTACGCTCATAAATCTTCTTAAATCTAATCGCAAATTGACATAACACCGAAAACTATTCACATGTTGTCATCATACACCACCTTTAGCTAATTATAATGAAAAACAAAACACTTAGCTGATCTATGAGTTTCTTCAAAATATTTACTTATCACGTTTGGGGTGTTTGGGGTAAAATGTAAAAAAATTGAAAGAAAAACTTTAAAAAACATTTAGGATTTGTTATGTAGTTTTGTACGGATTAATGATAATATCGGGTAAACCTTTGGGATCTGAGAATTTTTCTTTTACTATTTTTTTTTTTTTTTTTTTTTTGTCTTGAAAATAATTGACTTGAGGTTATTATAACAAAAGAAAAAGCTCAGTAATAAGCCGCCCAGTAAATATTATTAATGAATTTTCTAATGTTTAAAAATGTCCTGAAAAAAAATGAAAAAAAAAAACAAATGAAAAAAAAACAACGCACACACTAAAAATAGTTAATTTGTTATTTTATTTTATTTTATATTTTTTTAATTTTAATTCCAGGACATTTTTAAAGAGAGAAAACGTAACGATTTTTCCCGATATTTAACATATTTAGATGCAATTACCGTGTTTATTACTTTTGAGGAGATTTTTTTTTTTTTTTAAATTATTCTTAATTTTTTTTTAATATCTTAAATATAAATTACGTTAAATATCTTAATTAATTATTAGTGTAAATTAGTTATTCAGGTGATAATTAAACAATATTCCTGTTTAATTAATAAAAAAAAATTAAAATTTGAGAAATTTGTTGAATAATTAAATTTCAATATATAAACTGTTTAGGGGTAAAATACTAGCGGTTAAATGGACCATAGTTATTATACAGTTTATATAGAAAAATATATAAAATTGAGCCCAACGACAAGTGTTTTAATGTTTTAACACCCATAGTACCACATGGCGAATAACCCCGAAAAATAAATTTTAATTACAATTTATGTGCTCCCTACACCATTTAGTATTTATTTTTTTTACAGAATAAGTCCTCTCACATAATTTCTACCATAGTCAAGGCTGACGTCTACTTGACTTGAAACAAAAAAAAAAAAAAAAAACAAACAAACAAACCTTCGTAAATGCGAACGGTAGAGAAAATATTTATGCAGAATTTTCTGGTAATGCTTCCCACACATTTAACGTTTCATTTATTATTTCTATACACTAATATTAATGTATCTGTGTTTTGTCTTCGGTGCAAATGCTGCTGCGATGAAGTTTCTTCATCACTTCGCATACGAAGTAAACATTTCACGTGAAATGCTGATCTGATTGGTCGAGAGCATTCTTTTTCCTCTTCGGTTCACATTTACGAAGGTATTTTTTTTTTATTTTTTTTTTTTCTTCAAGTGGAAATCCAGCTTTATACAAAAATTATCTCAACAATAATAAGGGAGCTTTAAATAGGTAATAAAAGCTTAATTTAAATTAAATTACATTAAGGTACGTACACATTACGATATATAAATATTTATTTATTATATAATTACACCATATATGTGTATATCCAGGTAAAATATTTAATTAAATTAAATATAAAATAAAGAAAGGAATAAAGTGGTTTTTTTTTTTTTTTTTTTAAATTAATTAATTAATTAATTAACTAATTAATTAAATTCAATTCAATTATTTTTGGCTAAATATATGCATTATATCAAAAATATTTTTCATTTTATTCTCATTTTTTTTTTTTTTGTTTTTTTTTCATTTTTTTTAATTAATTAAATGTGGGAAATTTGATTGTTGGGAAAAAATTAATTGGAAATTTTATTATTTTATTATTTTATTATTATAATTTGTTTGTTGATAATGGTATTTGTAGGTGAATGGGAAATTATTGGAAAATTATTGTTAAAACATTTTGTAGAATTATGGTTTTATTGGTTTTATTATAAATTCAATTAACGTAAGAGGATTAATGCTGCTAGAACAAAAAAATAAAAAATAAAATACTGATGATGATTTCTTGTAATCAGAGATTAAAGGAGAAATTCATTATTATTATTATTATTATTATTTTTAGAGTATTATAGTCTACATCTGTTTTACCAAATGATATGTTATCTTTTGTTATCTTTTTATCAAATTCTATTGTTGTTGGAGTTTTTTTTTTTATTTCATTAATTATTAAGACGACTATAGAAGAGAAAAGAGGATAATTATAATTTATATTATTTTTATTATTATTCTTATTATTCTTATTATTCTTATTATTCCTGGTATTTTAATGATATTTTCTTAATAATTATTTTCTATATATAAAAAAAAAAAAAAAAACAATTAGGTAAAAATGTTTGTTTGTTTGTTTGTTTTTTTTTATTAAATGTAAAAATTCATATGTTTTATATTCATGGGATATGTTTTTTTTTTTTTTTTTTTCTTTTTAATTTTCCTCTGTATTTGTTGTTAAATGAGTTGTTTTTTTTTTTTTTTTGTATAAATAAAACTAAATACAATACCACCTGGCTCTAACTGCAAAAAAAAAACAAAAAAAAATAACCTAGCCTAGAAATTTCTAGATAAAAATTTTTTTTGTTTTTTTCTCCTATTATCTTTTTATCGAAATTCAATAAAAAAAAAAAAAAAAAAAATTTACCTACAAATAAATAATAATTATATTTTATCATCCCGAAAATAATAACTAATAATTATATTTCACCCTTATTTTGGATACACAATAGCGCAACAACAGCAACAACAACAAGAGGATGAAGAAGAAGAAGGAGAACAACATCAACAACAACATCAACAACAACATCAACAACAACAACAACAACAACGACAACAATATTTTTTATAAATTACGTTTTTTAGGGGTTAGAGATTGAGAGTTTTTTTTTTTTTTTTTTTATTATTTTTCTCCGTATTATATCCTTCCTTTTCTTTTCTTTTATTTTATTATAAGAGTAATAAAGGGTTAATTATAGGAAATTAATTAATTAATTATATAATTATTTAATTAAATAATTATATTTTGATATATTATTGATACGTATTGATTGATTATTGTCATCTAGGGACCATTAACATTTATTTGTTTATTTAATTTGATGGTAATTGTTACACATCTTCGATGGGTGGTGGGTGATTTATATGTTTTTAAAGGGGGGGGGGGGGGGGGTTTCAGAAAAATTACATTTGTTATGAAGCAGCTAGTCGATTGTTTGATTACTTTTCCTTTTCCTTTTACTTTAGCTTTTTTTTACTTTTTTTTACTTTTTTTTTTTGTTTTGGGAAAACAACGACACACCAACAGAGCAATATCAATTATATCTAAATTTATAACTTATAGGTTTTTGGTGGAGGGTGGTGGTGGTGGTGGTGGTGGTGGTTTGGTGAGAAGTTGGTTGGATCTAAGGAGGAATTAAAAGTTTCTTTTATACTTAGAAAAGAATTTTTTTTTTTTTTTTTTTTGTTTTTTCTGTGGTTTAGAGATTAGATTAGAGATTACGCTTTTTAGGAGTTGTTTTTTTTTCTTTTTCTTTTTTCTTTTTGTTTGTTTTTGTTCTTCTTGTTTGTTTTTTTTTTTTAAGTAGTGAGGAGAGAGAACAACAAACTTTTTAATTAAAAAAGAAAAATAAAGAATAAATAATAAATGAAAAATGAATTTTTATCCATTTATGTGATTTGAATTTTTGTTTGTTTCAGTTTGTTTGGTTGATTTTTTTTTATTTATTCGCCTTTTTTTTTTTTTGTTTTAATTTTAATTTTTCTTTTTTTTTTGTTTTTTTTTTTATTATTATTATTATTATTATTATGTGTTAGAAAACAATAATGGGGCCCAACGATCCGATCAGTGAAACACTTTACCAGAGACGAAGTGGACGTTGATTCTGTTGACCAATGTCCTGTTGTGCTGATCCAGTTACAGCTGGGTTTCTTTTAGTTTTTTTTTTTTATTGAATTAACGAAAATATTGGGAAATTTATATGGAGATATAATTGGGATGGTAAAATGTTTATGTAAAAAATCTTTTCGACTTACCTTTGCCCATTTGCAATTTGTTTGAGTACAGCCGCTCGAGCCGCCATTTCTTCGGCACGTCTCTGTTGCGCTAACTCCTTGGCACGTTCAGTCCAAATAAGTTCCTTCAGACGTTGAAAACTGCCACGTTGGGGTGTTAAAGAGTTTTGGGCGGCACCACCAATATTTTGTCCCTCATTAGTACGGATATTGGCAGCACCATTACCGCCACCACCACTTCCACCACCGGAAACACCACCACCATTTATTATACCATCATTAAAACGTCCCGCATTCATCCCATTATTACCATTTGCAATGTTTGTAGCGCTTATACCACCGGGACCACCGTTACTGCCAGAGAAACGAAATTGTACGACACGACGCCTTGGCTGGGCATCAATCACCTTATTCTCAGAACCATAGATGCGATTCATATCATCAAAGCCACGGGTTCTATCGTTATAATCACGAAATTGTACCATTGGCTCTCTATGAAGGATACGTCCATAGACTGGACGTAAGGAGTCACGAAATCGTACACTTGGTCTCATTCTGTTGAATTAAAGATTGAAAAAAAAAAAATAAATAAAATAAAATAAAATAAATAAATTATATAACTAATAGCCAGATAGGCAAACGGCTACGAAACTTACCCGCCCATGCTTCTAGTAGTTGGATAGTATGGGTCCCATATGTTGTAAACGAAGGGGTCACGATATGTTGGTATTTCATTTGTTATTTCAGCGGCACGTGATTGTCGTTTAGAGAATCTGTCCACGTTTCATTTATATTTTGCAAAAAAAAAAAATAATATTAATAAAATTATTTTTAATGATGTAAACGAAGGTCAAAAAAAAAAAAAAAAAAAAATGTGACGACACCCACACACAATAACGATAGTCACGTTGTTGTGCAGCCGCGACATTTGTTATTACATAAATATAACAAAACAAAAAAAAAAGAGACAAAAAAGGGACAAACGAGTAGGATAATTTACACCGTTCATTGAATCTACATAATCGTGGGTGTTATCATTAAAATAACCCAGATGGGTCAAAACTCATCAATCATAGCATGTGACAAACAAATAAATAATAAAAAAAAAAAAGAAAAAAAAATTTTCAACTTACCGCCACATAGCACGTAGTTCCTCACAGCTTGGCTCTTGTGAATTAAAAAGACCAGTTTTGGGTCCCATAACTTCACCAACGCCATTATCATTATTATCACTATTCTCACCATTAACATTACCACTAACAACGACACCACCACTATTTACACCACCACCACCACCACCATCACCAGACGTTCCACCATAACCACCTGGTGAATTTTGTGCCAATACAAAGTCACTGCTCTGTATCAACTGGTATAGCACAGTGATAATAACAAAACCAACAAGGTGATTCTATGAAAAAGATGAAATAAAAGAAAAATAAAAGAAATATATTTAAAGATGAAATCATTATGTAATTACAGGTTGAAATATCAAAGAAAATTATAACAAAAGATTTAATTAGCGTTTTTTTTTTATATAAATAGAATAGCAGTGTGTCTATTAATGTGTGTGTTGGTGTGTGTATGTACAATATTATTTGTTTATTCCTGAAAGCTAAATGAATATAAAAACAAAAAAAAAAAAATAAAAAATTGTGGAAAAAAAAAAAAAAAACCTCTTTTCTGAAATTCTGATTTATTCTGAAATTTATTCAAATTTCCGAATCATGATAATCGGGCTTACCTGTAATTTTTGCAACATTTTTCGTTTTTTTTTTTTTCTTGTTTTTTTTCTTGTTTTTTTTCTTATTTTCTCACTCTTTCTCTGTTTTTAATTAAATTAAATAATTAACAAAAAAAAAAAAAAAAAGAAAAAAAAAACAAAAAAAAAAAAAAAAACAACAAAGACAAAGAATTAATCTCTCTTTCTCTCTCCTCACACTACTTTCTTTTTTTTTTATCAGAAATTAGAAATTATTGAGGAGGAGATTATAGCTTACTGATTTGTTAACTCTTTGCTGATTAGGCAAAAATGCTTTTGTGCTTTTGTTAAAGAAAAGAAAAGAAAAGAAAAGGAGAAATTTTTTTTTTGTTTCTTTTTTTTTTTAATTCAAATAAAATAGAAGAAGAAGAAGAAGAAGAAAAAAAACGATTTCGTGCAGTGCATAGGGTGCAGTTATTTACTAATTAAATAAAACAAAAACAAGTGATTAAAGCAACAAAAAAAAAAGAAAAAAAGAAAAAACAAGGGATTTTGTGCGCTGAATAATATATTTCTGTGAAATTTAACAACATGAACAAGAACTAGAACAAGAACTAGAACAAGATAAGAACAATTGATAAGTGGGTGCCAGTGAATTTTTTTTATGGATTATTATTTTTGTATATCTTTTTGCGGTGCTGTTGTGGTTGAAAGGTAAGCAAGGATGCAAGGATGCAAGTGCGGTTTGTGTGAGCTTTTTTTTTTCTTTTTTTTTTTTGTGATAACAGGTGAAACAGTGCGTTGCGTAACGTTACGTGATGTGAACGAATGCGATGCGAATAAAAAATTTAGAGGAAAAACAACAAAGAGAGAAAAAAAAAAAACAAAAAAAAAAAAAAAAGAGAAAATTAAATTAACGTCGCTACGTGGGTTACGATCACCTACTCTACCGTTACGATCATATCCACCACCTACTGACCTTATCACATATTTTTTTTTTTTTTTTTTTTAATTACCAAGAAGCTCCGCAACGACAACAAAAATTAACAAAAAAAAAAAAATTTATTTTATTTTCTTCTTTTTTTTTTTTTTTTTTTTACAATATGTAGGGCTGCTGGACGGTCCGTGTATCGCTGCTACTGCAATACTCTTTCTGCTTCGTTAATTGTTGGAAAAAAAAAATAAAGGATTTTTTTTTTTTTTTTTTGCAAGAGCTTTTTCTTTAAGGCTTTTTCGTTCACCATTCAGGATAGAAACATCAAACAGAAGGGGTGAGAAATAAAACACAAAACACGAAAAAAAAAACTCCACTTGTTGACGATATCAGCGAATTGGTATTTTGAATTGGGGGATAGATGGATTTTTTTTTAATTTTTTTTTTTTGTTATATATAGAGGATAGAAATTCGATGACTCTCAACTATAATGGGCGATGAATTTTATTTCGTAAACAAACTACTTCAACAACTAAAAGCATCACCTGAAATGGGTGAATATTGTGTACGCACCCCAAACACGATTAGTTTGTTTAGTGTTTTTATCGAAATTGTAAAAACGAAATTAATGATGAAAAAAAAAAAAAACACTATTGAATGGGGCTAATTGATTGATTTTTGTTTTTAGGTGTTGCCCATAAAAATAGATTTATTTATTGATGAAAATTATTGAAGAGACTTTGAGAATAAAATTTTATGGGTTTTTCGTTTTGTTTTTTTTTTTCTAGATGATTTCATTTGTTTTCAGGTGTTTTCGGGTGTTTTCAGGTGTTTTCAGGTGTTTTCGGGTGTTTTCAGGTGTTTTCAGGTGTTTTCGGGTGTTTTCCGTTGTATTATTTTTGGGATATTTCAAATATTTTTCAGGTATTTCGTGTGAAATTTAAGATTTATTAGATAATTTGTGATAATCTCAGGTATATTGGAGCTTATGAGTTATTTATTTATTTTTCTTTTTTTCATGAAATTTATTCAATGACTTTTCTCTATGATTTATTCATAGAATTTTCAATTTAAGCTTTACAAAATTCAATGAAATAAAAAAAAAAAAAAAAAAAAGTAAAGAAAATTTAAAAATCTTGTCGAAAATCTTCGTGAGAATATTTAGTTTGTGCGTCTTTCATCAAACCAAAACACAAAATACAATCGAATCAATTACGATTTATAAAAAAAATAAATAAAAAAAACAAATTGGGGTGATTTATGGGTGAATGAATAACTGGCACTTGTGTAAAATGAAAAGAAAATAAATGTGGAAACGGTTCAAACGTGACATTAAAGTTGAATCACAATTCAATAGGAAAATAAAAGCTTTTATCTGTAGCTTTTTTTTTTTTTTTTTCCATTTTTCCATTTTTCTATACAACTCTTATACAAACTGTTTTTCTTGTTTATTTGCTTTGTGATTTTTGCTATTTTTGTATGATGTTTCTTCCGCATTACTTTGTTTTGGGTATTTAATCAGCTTTAATGGGAATATCTGTTAAGCAAACATAACACAAAGCTTTTAGCGTAAAAATTTGTAGAAAATTTATTGTAAAATAAGAAAGAAAAAAAAAAATTGTATTTTCCGTAGTAAAAAGAGTCATTGTGCGTGCCGTCGGTTGTTTGCTTTTTGTATTTACAGTAGAATTAAAAATACAAAAAAAAAATACAAAAAAAATAATTTTCAGACACTTTTGATGAAGCTAAATTAACCGCATAACAGTCCGGAAAATTGTGGTTTTTCATTTTGGTTTTCATTGAACAAAAGTGCTTTTGTTCAAAAAAAAAAGTACAGAAAATTATGAGGTAAAACAATACCCAACAAGGTGAAGGACACGATTTATGAATGAGTGGGTGTTGACGATTGTGTATCTCTTCATTTAATTTTTTGGTGTGGATTAGTGGATGATGATGGTTTTTAAGTGAGTTTTTAATTATTTTGTTGTGATTAAAATGTGTTTTGATCACGTTTTTTGATTTATCAGAATATTGAAAATCCCATAATATTGTGAGAAGTCGTGTTAAAAAGGGATTTAAAGAGCTTTTAAAAGGGATTTATAGGGAATTTTCTAGGGATTAAAAAGTTTTCTCTGTTGATTTTAATACAAAAATATAAACTGCTAACTCCTCTATCAACAACAGCAACAACAGCAAAATAAAGATTAAAATAAAAAAAAAAAAAAAAGAAAAAAATTAATTAATTGTTTCTTTCACCGTTATATGAAATTTAATTAAAACCTCAGGATAGGGACGGACTAGAAATAAAGATACAGAGAAAAAAAAAAAAAAAAAAGAAAAGAATATTAATAAAATTTTTTCAATTTTCATTCAGGAAATACTTTTGAAATGAATTCAAATAGTTTTTCCGTTTCAAAATGTGTTATCTCTTAATATAAAAATATTATTCAAAATTAGAACCTTTATAACCAAAAAAACAAAAAAAAAAAAATAACAAGGAGACACAAAAATCCCCATCAACGGATATCTGAATAATAATTTTTTAAATAATAAATTCAGGACATTTCAGGTCTCTCTTAAACGATTTTTTTTTTTAAATCAGGATGTTCTCAAAAAAAAAAATAAATAAATAAATAAAAAAATCTCTACGTTGCCTGCTGATGTTGGGGTAGTTTTTCACGGTTACTAGCCATTGTCGTTTGCCAGTATTTTTGAATTTAAAATTTAAAATTTAAAAAAAAAAAAAAAAATAGAGGAAAAGAGGAAAAAATAGAAAAAAATAGAAACAAAAATTTTTTTTTTCAAAAGTGTCCTGGAAAAGTTGGACAAAATTTTTTGTTTTTTTAATTTTTTTTTTTTTTTTTTTGCTGGGCACGGCAACAACAACAACAATAACAACGACAACAACAACAAAAAACAACAACAACATCGACATCAACAACATTTAACATAGAACAGACCAAGGAAAAAAAAAAAAAACGAAAATCTTTTTTTTTTTTTTTTTTTCCCTCTATTCACCCCCAAAATAATTACCACAAAGGAAAAATTTTAAGACAAAAACAAATAAAATAAAAATATATATTTTTAAGTTTTTTTTAATTTAATTTTGCAAAACAAAACAAAACTCGAGGATATTTGAAATATGAAAAAAAAAAAAAAAAAAAAAAAAAAACAGAAGAAATTTTTTTTTTTTTTAATTTTTTGAAAATATTAACACAAACGGGTCCACAGGCACAGTATACAATGCACACACAGGCACATAGACACACACACGGAAACTATAACACTTAATTCTTCTTTTAAATGTTAAAAAGACAAATTAATAAAATTAATAAAATAAAATAAAAGAAAATAAAAGAAAATAAAAGAAAATAAAAGAAAATAAAAGAAAATAAAAGAAAATAATTAAAAAAAAAAAATTCGGTTGCAATTTTTACTGATTTACTACTTTTGCAACTATTTACTTTTGGATACAAATTTCTGTTTGTTATTTCGTTAAGAAAGAAACTTTTTTTCTTTTTTTTTTTCAAATTATTTTCTATTTTTAAAAATGTTTAACAATTTTTATTATTTTTTATTATTTTTTAATTTAATTTTATTTCAAAACTTCTGGTTGTCGATCCTTCAATCTGTAAAGACCGAATTACAATGACGACACAACCGACGAGGATCCTTAAATAATAATAAAAACGAAAAAAAAAAAAAAAAAAAAAAAAAACGAAAAAACGAAAAAAAAAAAAAAAAACAAAACGAAAAAAGGAAAATCCAAGCGCGCACACCACAAAGTAATGATAACACTGGTTGGTTGGCTGCTGTTGCCACTGCTGATTCTATTGCTGCTGCTACTACTACTGCTGCTGCTACCAGCTACGGCTGCTGATAATGCTTTTAGTGCTTAGACAATATATTTTACTTTTACAACCACCCAAAAAAAAAAAAAAAAAAAACGCCTGGCCTCATACCACATATGAAAAACGCTATCAAACCATCGTAAAATCCCTTACCAATGCGCACGTATACACTATTGGTGACTTGGTATTTACTCAACGAACAAATGTATCAGCAGGAGGAGCACTCGGTATGACACCATCAGCATCACAAACAGTAGTTGTTGTTGTTTGTTGCTACTAGTAGTTGTTGTACTAGTAGTAGTAGCAGTAGTAGCAGTAGTAGTTGTAGTAGTAGTATTAGCAGTAGTAGTAGAAGCGACAACAACAAAACTTAAACTAATGAAAAAGAAAACTAAAATATATAAAGCGGGGGTGGAAGAATTATACTAAAGGAATAAAGCTTTAGAAAAGCTGAACAAAAGCAGTATGAATACAGCATAAGAAAGCTTTTACAGCCGCAAGCGACAAAGAAAATTGATAAAAACGATGTAGGAGAGTAGTAGTAGCAAGTAGCTACCTAGAAGGGAGTATAACGAGATGTTGATGACGACATCAGGGTAATATCAACAACAACAAGAACAACATCAGCAACACCAACCAAAATTTACCATCAAACCCTCCACCTATTCTCGTACTTTTGTAAAAGCTGCACGAATTTTATATTTGAAAAAAAAAAAATTTCATTTTTTTTTTTCTTTAATCAAAATCGAAAATTGTATGAATGGATGAATGGATGGATGAATGGATTGATTTGTTTGGGAGTTGTCAGAGTTTGATAGTGGGTATCACTGGTTGGGCTCCTCTTAAAAAAAAAAACAAAAAAAAAAAATAACCCGCAGCACCGAACAACTAACGACAAAAAATTAATAAAAAAAAATTTAATAATGTTTAATGGGGGGGTGTGGTGGGGTTGGTATTTATGTTGGGTGAATTTATTATTATAAATATGGTTCGGGATTTTTACGTTAACTGAAAATAGAGCAGTTTGTGGTTGATTTTGTTGTTGTTGCTGCTAGTACTACTGTTGTTGCCTCTGATGCTGCTGTTTCTCATGTAAAATTGTTTTCAATTTCCACAACCCTTAAACAGTTTGCCAGAGCTTTAGTTCGCTGCATGCTTATTTGTTTTTCCTTTTTTTTTTCTGTATATATCCGCATATGTGTGGGTTTCTATTTACAGTATCGGACACAACATCAATTACACATTTATAATTCCATAAAATTCAATTAAAACCGAATTATCGTTAAGATCGAATTCCTTAAAGAATTTTTTTTTTTATTATTATTTTTTTTTTTTTGCAGATACCTTAAAGGGAAATGATCGATAACAGGATAAAATATATCGCATGGAAATTGTTTTTTTTTTCTTTTTTTGTTTTATTCAGTTACGTTAATTCGTTCGTGTATGAAAGAATACAAAAAAAAAAAAAACATGAAAATAGTGAATGAATGGAATTTTATATAGAAATTCACACACAAAACGAAATAATCTTACTAACCCTACCATAATAAAAAAAAAAAAATTCTCACACAAACATAAACACACACACACACATATACACATGCTATAAAAGCTTTAAAAAAAAAAAAACTCTCCCTACATCGTCATTTGAATGAAATCTTGAATGAAAAGTTGTTTTTATTTTATTTTTGGCTGGGCGCCAACGTATAAAAAATTACGTAGAGTAAGCATTATGACCGGGCAAGACAAGAGAAGAGTTAAGGAATAGAATTTACCAAAAAAAAAAAAAAAACAATCACAATGTGCTATCCTTATTCCCATAACATAGAATTACCATATATGACTCAGTGCTCTGTTGTAATTCAACAATAAAAAAAAAAAAAAAAAAAAAAAAACATCTTCAATGAAAAACTTTTGCAAAACGATCCAAATGGGTAAATGTGGTTTTTTTTTTTACATGTCTCTCTGGATGGAGGCAGCATAGATTCCTTTATATGTGGGCGATTTTATAGTAAAAATTCCGCAATAAAAAATACGAAGGAAAAAGAAAAAAAAAAACCCCATCATTTGCATAAAAGAATGCTGGGCAAGAGAGAAAGGCACAAGAAAATTATAAATAAAAAAAAAAAAAAAAACGCCAAAAATGTTGAATGAATGTGATACGAAAAATTTTGCTGGAATGAATTTAATATTTTTATTATTTTTTTTATATTTTTTTTTCGCCCTTTAATAAGCCTTCTTTGTTGGTAAATTAGAAAAATGTAATGACCGGCAGAAAATCATAAAAACACATCAGCAAATATACACAACCGAAGAAAGAAAGAAAGAAAAAAACAGAAAAAGGTAGAAGAAGGCAAAGTTGATGGATCCTTTACAGAGAAATAATAATCCTAGGATTACCAATGCTATCAATAGGCTGAAAAAAAACCAGAAATTTCTTCTTTTTTTTTGCAACTCATACCATCACGTTTTCCACTCAACGTTTTGTTTGCCTTTTATTCGTCGGTTTTTTTTTTGCTAACCAGAATAACGTATAAATGGAACAGAAAAAGTACTTTGCTAATAAGCGAAAAGGTGAAAATTGACGGATACAGCACTAAAGCTGCGGTAATAAAAAAAAAACAAAAACGCAGAGAAGACGAAAATAAAATGTGGAAAATTCTACGAAAACGTAATACAGAAGTAGAAATTGTGTCTCACGTCCAAAATAACCAACTAGTACCAACAACAACAACAGAAGAAGAAGAAAAAAAAAAAAAAAGGATAAATATCCACCGAGAATGTATTGGATCTTTTGATGTATTTTTTTTTTTTTTTTTTTTTTGGCCACCCTTTTAAAGCCACCCGTACTCAATACAAACAAAAGCATAAAGCCAACAACCAACAGTAATAACCTTTCTAACATTTCTACATTTTTCGTTATTTAATTTCGCGTACACAATTCACCATACCAACCGGTGATACTTTATGTAAACCGTGAATTTTACATAAGAAACCAAACACAAATACTTTACTACCAACCAAAACTAAGCACCCGATACACATACATGGGTAACCGCGTGCAAATAAAGAGAGAAAAAAAAAAAAAAACTAATTTCAAGAAACAAGACAAAAATATAAAAAAAAAAAAAAAAAAAAAAACGTAGGCGCAGTGGGTGGTTTTACATGTTTAACCAAGAAACGAAGAAACCAAGAAACGAAGAAAAATCAACATACCACCGTCCACACATTTTTACATTGAGACAGTGATTTTAATATAACCGTGCTTCTGTTGCGGTTGATCCTTATACATAAAACAAAAAGTTAAGCCGTCAATCAATCATGCAGCCAATCAGGCATCCAATTAAATCCACAAATCATCAAGGCATAAACAAATCAGAGCAACAATTTCAAAAACAGACAACAAATAATAAACAAAACGAAAATATTGTGAAAATAAGCGGTATTAAGCTGAAAAAAGGTTAACCAACAGACAGTTAGATAGACAGCAGTTCGATGAATTTTTAATTAAAACATTGAAAGTAAAATTTTTTGTTTTTTTTTTTTTTGACTTTTTCAATTTTCCGGACATTTGAAGTAGAAATCGTTTATGTAGGTTTTTCGATTAAAAAACAAAAAAAAAAAAAACAAAAAAAAAAAACTCTTCATCTTCTATGACAACGTTTCTATGATTTCTTCTGTATCACTGTACCACCTTGGAATAAATACAGAAATAAGAGTTAAATGAAATATAGCAAACAGAAAACAGCAAACAGAGACCCTTTTTGCTGCCTTATTTAGTCAATTTTACCCGGATTTTTTTATTTTTTGTTTTTTTGATTTTTTCATTTTTTTTTTTTTTACCAAACTTATCTAAGGCTTTTTTGCCATCACCACCACCCTCCTCCATCTCGTTTTCACTTTATGTCATTGCAGAATGGGCATTACATATTTTTTATTTTTTTTTCATCTTATTCTTCTTCCTTTTCTTCTTTTTCATCTGACTGTATGGCAGCAGAAAAAGTTTTTTTTTTCCTTCATTGAGTTTGTATGGGTTGATGATTGACTATGTCTACCTGCCTACACTGTCTTATTCAAAAATAATTCTTAACACGAAAAATGTTTGTTTGCTAGAAACAAGATATGAAAAATGTATGTTCAAGTGTTACCTGGCGCATCTATTTATGGTGAAACGAGCAACATGGTTCAAATGAAATGAATCGTTGACTAGTAAACACCGGGGGGACCAAGTTTATTTTCTTCTTTTTTTATTATATTTATTTTTTCGGCTGGGCTGGGCTGGGCTGTTTAAAAGAGTTGCAAATGGCAACAGTAACAGCACAATGTGAAATCAATTTCTTCAATACTGTACATATAACCACCCACCAACCAAATATAACAAAACAATCATAGAAATGAAAATGATATAACAAAACCACCCAACACAATTTAACCCATTTATACAATCAAACACATCAGAAACATCAGAAACAGAGTGAACAGAGCATTAAAAGTTTTTTTTTTTTTTATTATAGAGAAAGTTTCTTGCGGCATTTTCATCGTTTCATCATAAAATTCAATACCGGATGGAGCGCGTTGTTTTTTATGTTTTTTTTTTGTTTTTGGAACGTCGTTAAAATATCTGTATAAAAACCAATCAAGAATTACCCTGTGTATTCCATCAGGCGAATATAAAACAAACAGAAGTAACACAAAATTCACAAAATAAATCATTTTTCACGTTCGTTTCGCATATAGAAAAGAATCGTCCTATTCGTCGATAATAATGTAAAGAAATGTTGGAAAAAATTCCCCGAAGCAAAAAAAAAAAACAATAAAACACGATCAGCAACTAGAATTAAAGATAAAACATAAATACGCCACTAACAATCATTATTCACACTTTTCATTTTTTTTTTTTTTTTTTTTCGCACCATCTGGCGACTTCCGAGGAATTTTTCTTATTTTTTTTTTTTTTTTTTTTTTTTTTTTTTTGTTGATTACAAAATATTGCTCGCGCTCGCGACTAAATATTCTTATTGTTTTTAAACAGTAACAGTGAAAACTGTTTTATTGTTTAATGCAAGGACTTGTGGAGCGTGTGATGGTGACTGTTGATGATTATGGTTAAATTTAGCAAAAGAAATAATGTATATGGAATAATTTTGGTTATAAACTGCAGGGAATTTACATGTAATATTTGACCGAAATTGTTTTTTTTTTTTTTTTTTCTTGGTGGCTATGAAACATAAACCAAAGTCATAAAAATAACATTTATGAGCGAAATTTTATTTTCTATTTTCATGTTTGACTGTTAACGATTTTGTGTGTGTGTGTGTTTTTTTTTTATCCTTTTTTACTTTATTTTTGTTTTTTATATTTTTCAAGGGCAACAGAATCACCTTTAAACGTGCAAAGATAAATAAAAAAATTTCATAATAAAAAACAAAACTTAAATCTCCATGCCATTAGTTTTGTTACACCCAATCAGCAGATGTGCTGTTTTTATTTCATAAGGTTTCATCGACACACAACAAGAAAATAGAAAAGAAAAAAGAAATTTTACTCAGCCTTTAACAAACAGCCCATTAAACCACCCTGTTAAAGAATTTTTTTTTTTTTCTTTATGTTTTTGCCATTCTATTTCGAACATTCAGTAGCAAATAAACAATAAAAAATAAACAAACAAACAAAACTGAAGCATACAGTGGTGGCTAGAGAAAATGAATTTGTAAAAAAAAAAAAAAAAAACAAGATAAATTTGAATTAATTAACAAACGAACGGAAAATGCAACGATATGGGTGATAAAAAAAAATTCATGTGATGTGATTATCGTAAAATCGTAAATAAATCCTATTTACTTTGGTGTTATATAAACACTTCACAAATATGGTATTAACACTGTTTATCTCAAAAAAAAAAAAAAAAAAAAAAAAAAAAAAATTCATTCCCACGACAAATAATACGCAATATCTAATTGTGTCGATATGATTTCTGTTAAAAAAAAAGAAACAATAAAAAAGCCGTTGCCAAGTGGGTACCGTATCGTACCCACAGCAACAAATATGATGAGAAACTAAATGGGAAAAATTAATAAGAACAACAACAGAAAAAAAAGAAAGAAGAAAATAATAAATAATGAAAACATAAATTCAACATCTTTGTAACAAGGATGTAACGTCATAAGAAAATCGACGGTATGGTATGGTGGTGCACGTATAAACGCACGTCACGCACTGTAACATTATTAAAATAAATTAATAGGTAAGACAAAACTGTTTACCTGTACTCACCCACCCTTCCAATTAATCAATTCCAAATTGGAACAATCATTATTATTTTTATTTTTATTTTTTTTCTTTCTTTTTTTAGCCCAGCTCCACCCCAAATTTAAATTTAATTAATCACATGAAACTTCCGACGTTTATATAATTTCATAAGAGATGTTTAACAAAAAGCATAAAACAATAGAACAAATTCTCTAATTACAAATTGTATGAACAATGGGAATCCCCAAAACAATAGCAACAAGAAAAAGAATTTTTTGTTTTTTTTTTTGTTTTTTATAAAGGAATTTCTCATATCCTGACGTTTAAACGTTTGTAATGAAAATTATAAAAGCAAAAGCAAAAAAATAAAAACGAAAAAACAAAACATCTTTAAAGAATGGAAAAAGCTTAAAGCAACGGAAAACATAAAGGCAACAGAAAGTGACAAAGGCACAACAATACTGTACTGTTTGTCGATATTCAAAAGTTAGTTATGTTCTATATTCTGGCGTGTGGGTGGGTATCTAACATTTAGCACATCTAATATAGTGTTAAGTTAAATTTCTTATTTCAACAAATCAACGAGTAAATATTAAATTTATTGCAAAAAAAAAAAAAAATTCAACCATAGAAACGGAGAAAACGAACCAAAAATCAAATCGAAAAATGTATTGAAAAAAAAAAAAAAAAAAAACTCTTTACGCCACATTATCACTTGTAAACGAAGTGAAAATAGAAAAACAAAAACAAAAACAAAAAAAAAAAAACTCCCACACAAAATATGTTTCTGTTTTTCGCAGAAAACAAAAAAAAACAGAAATACTTTGGTGGGTTGGACAGGCTGAATAATGTACAAGTTATTGGGTAATGGGTGTATAAAAAATAAAAGCGAAAGATATTAAAAAACAAAAAAAACAAAAAGAAAGAAAATAATACAAAAAACGCCTTTAGCTGAGTTTTGTCTTTAACTTCTACTTAAAGAACTTTTTTGTTTTGTTCTCTTCTGTTTGTGCCACAACAATTCTAAATATAATTCTTTCATCACATTTTTTGTGGTTTCGCATTGTGAATACTACCCATCTACTAATCACCCAAACTCTGTGTTTTATTATTCAACAGTTGGCCGTCAACATAAACCACCGACGGTAAATTAAAGGTAAATGAAAATGATTGAATAGGACAAAAGTGGTAAATATGATAAATAAAGTAGTTGGAGGTAGGTAGCCCTCTTGATAAGTAAGTAAGCATAAAGAAAAAAAGAAAAAATAAAGAAAAAAACCGATACGGTAAATAACGAACAAAATAAGCTTACACGGGCATCAACAACCAAATAGACAAAGAAACGCCCAATCCATATCAATCAGCCCATCTAATACCACAACCAAAATTTCCACTCTAACCATTATTGAAAAGCCGACAAAAACCATAAAGTTGAAATTCCTTAAAATAGCAAGAAAACAGTTTTTTGATTTTCTTTCTTATTTTTTTTTTTGCTGTAAGATTTAATCATTCAATAGATGGTGTATTAGACAGTTTAATTAACTTGGATGGGAGATTGTATGTTTTTTCTTTTTTCTTTTTGTTCGTTTGTTTGTTTTTAAAGGATTTTTAAAGAACTTTTAATTACTTTTATGACTTTAAAGTCATCCGAAAATAACATCGAATCAAGAACGTAACGTAATGTTATATCATTATGATTGAATTACGTTCAAAATGTTTCCACTAATGATTTTTAATTAAGAATTAAAGAAAAGAAAAATTTGTTATTTCTTTTAATTTCTATAATGAATTAATACGATACAACCACCCATCCAATTAATCACCAAACTGTACTCGAGTACTCCTACCATTTAAGCATTCACGTAACAAATATTATATTCTGCAAATGGTAAAAGCATCATTAAAGCCATCATTAAAACCGTACAGTAACAAACCATCACTCCTTATTAAGTTTCATTTCATTTCGTTTCGTTTCGTTTTTCTTCATCTTCTTCTTATTCTACTTTAATTTTTCCCTAGAATATTTATGTAGAAACGAATCGTAATCCGCCCACTAGCTATGAACTTAATTCCTTTGAAAACGGAATGGAAAAATTATTTATTTATTATTTTTTCTTATTTTTCTTATTTTTAATAAGCAAAGGAAAACAAAACAAAAGAAGAATTTATGAAGAAGTAAAAGGCAGACAGATTGAGGGTGGCTATCCTGATTGATAGTCCTAGCTTAGTGCGTGTGGCAGCCTGTTAAAGTTGCCTTTTTTTTATCTTGTTTTTTTTTTTTTTTTGAAGAAAACGAGTAGACACTCTGGGGCATCTTCGATTATTATTTTATTTCTATTCGTTTCATAATTTTTTTTTATTATTTCTTTTTTTTTTTTTTTTTTTCCTTCTTGGTTGTCCTCAAGGCATAAATGCTTCCGTGCACTCCATATTGCCTGGATAAATAAGATTTTTTTTTTTGTTTTTTTTTGGAAAAACTCATAACAATATTGACGTTGAGCTTTAATAAAAACCGATTTTTCATTTCATTTCATTTCATTTTTATTTGAAATTTATGTTTGAGTGAATTTAATCAGTCATCAGGTCTTCGACATCAATTAAATTTGTTTTGACAGGAAAAATAATTGGTGGATAACGGATAATCGAAATATATATATAATAAATAAAAACGAAATAACAAACCCCACCCAAAATCCATTCATCCATCTATCGCATCACCCAAACCAACAATAATCCGAATCCCATATATCATTAATAATTTTTTTTTCTACCTTCGCATAGTCCATTCGTTTTATTTCTCTTTTGACAAGTTCATCTAATTATAACTGTTCAGTAGTTGTGTAACTAGGGTGGGTTAGTTATGTGAACTGTTATGACCTTGAACAAAAAGCAAATATAAAAACAAAATTGAATAACAAAACATCCCTAAACAGGCAAATCATAACAAGAGAAACATAAAGAAGCCAAAAGATAGTCAAAAGATGAAGAAAAATCATCAAAACCAATTCAACCGTAGATGATTAGATTTCTTCTACTGATAATCCCGTAAATAAACTGGGATGAAAATCTTATTATAGCAAGCAAGCAAGCAAAAAAAAAAAAAAAAAAAAAGTTTTCTTTTTCTTTAATTTTCCTACTTTTCTTGTCCTAATTTTGTCTGTCCCCATAAACAGTTACTGATGCTACTGCTGTTGCTGTCCGTTGTCACAGCATCCTTGCTACATTCTGTTCTAGTTTTGAGCAGCATCCAAACATTAACCACTTGGCAATATGCGGCGCATGTCTACCATCAATTTTATGTCGTTTTCAGCACACTACATGGTTGTTTCTGGTCTTTAAAAAATAATAAAAAATATTTATTCGTCCCTTTTACAGCGTTCAAATAACCTGTATTGCCACCAATGGTTCTCTCTGTTCCTCTAACGTTTTCATCTAAATTTCTATCAAAACATTTTTTTAGCTACTGTTGTTACTGATGCTGCTTCTGACACTGCCACAACCACTGGTGATAATGTTACTCTGGTTGTTGTTTTCGGAAACACATCTCGGTTATAATCACCAAACAATTTTTTTTATTTTTCTTTACATTTTTTTTTTGTATTTTTTCATTTTTTTCTTTTTTTTTCGTGTTTTTTTTTTTGATTATTTCGCTTAAATAAATGAAGAACAATTCTTCTGTGTCTTACACGGTGTGCAAGGTGTAAAACCAAAAAAAAAAAAAAAATAAAAGGATGGACACGTTAAAACACGAGATGTTTAACAAGAGGTAGACTAATATTTTTCTATCCTGAATCACAGTCGATAACATTCACAAGGTAACACAAGAACACGTAAATTTGTGTCAGAATAGAAGGTAAAAAAAAAAAAAAAAAAAAAAATACGAAATATTTAATTCGCGTAATGTGTGTCAATGTTCAAGGTTTCAATTGTTGGTGAGAGTAGTAGTGCTGAAGTTTCTGTGTCACTCCTTCACCCAGCATCCAAACAGATATTTTTATTTTTCTTTTCTTTTTTTATCCTACTGCTGGTGTCTATAATCGTTGACGTTTCTACGATGGCCCAAAATATTAACTTTTAAAGCAAAAATAATGTTTGTGACAAAAGTTTTTGGTTTACGATAAAAATACATGTGTGGTGTCGTGACCGACTTGTGCGAAAAAAATAATACAAAATCTGCAAAATCTGCAAAACAAAAAAAAAAAAAAAACAATTCGAACAAAAACACTACAGAAAACAATTCATTTTGTGTTTTGATTTTACTGATTTATTTATTAGAGGGTGGATTCTGCTGCTTGTGTCTGTGTGTCTCTGTGTGTCTCTCTGTGTGTGTGTGTGTGTGTGTATATATTTTATGATTTTTTTTATTTTAGTGGTTCTTGCGTCTAAATCAGCCACCAGTTTTTATTATTATTATTTTTTTTTTTAAAGCTCTAGCAAAAAAAAAACATTTTTAAAAAACAACAAAAAAAAAAAAAAAATTAAATCCAAGGAAAACCAACGATTAAAGTAGACAAAAAATTTCAAATCCAAAACGAACTGCCAAAGAGTATTTAAAAAAATAAAATTACTTAGCTAGGTTCTCAGATTTCAAATTGTTTGAAGAGATGAAAATTTACTGGTAAAACGGGTGGTGGCAAGGACAAATTGTAAAAACAATTCTAGGAGAAAAAAACAAAAAAAAAAAAAAAACAGCACATTGGGCGTAGTCTAGGGGCTTCAATTTACATTATAAGGCAAAAATAGCAGAGGAAATTAAGAAGAAAAAAAAAAACAATTTGAAAAACGAAAAGAATCAACAGAATCAAAGCATCAAGAATGTGATAACGATAGACAACAAAACGGAAGAAAAGGCTAAAAAGACAGCATTAAAGTTCAGAGAGGAGAACCGAGAGGATCCAAAGGATAATACATTTGTTTCTAAAGGCAAACAAAACAGTTGGACGTCATGTCATGGGAGAGCATAGCTTCTCGTGATCTCCTGAGGCAAGAATATTTTTTTATTTTTTTTTTATTCTTTTTCTAATAATTTCTGTGTGACTTTAGTGATTTGTGGGTGATTGGTGATTGAATGTGGAGTTCGGTGGTTACATCACCGCACTTATGAATTAAAAAAAAAAAATTTTTTTTTTACATTTTAATTAACCGTTTACAGTGTGCCATTCAGCCATAAATTATCTGCGACCCGATTACTAGCATCCCCGGAAGGCTCGCGGCATCCCTTAGATAAAGTAACAGGTAGGAAGAGTTTAAACTATTTTTATGATCCTCGTTGAACGTTCGGTTGTTTTGCTTTTATCACGAAAAGATATATACCATCTGGATGACAGTTATTCGCGATTGGCTGGTTATGGATCGAGTCCTGATGCCACAACGTCAATGTGGGTGCGCCGTGACTTCACTAGGTCACGGCATTCAATTTTAGATTGTCTGTTCTCGTGCCAGAAAAGCATTAAACAGTACTTAGCTAGGCGAAAAATAGAGAGAGGGCTCCGTTTGTATGAGCAACATCATCAGAATGCAGCCGTGCGTACGTGGCGCAGTGCATTGAAATCGACTAGTAAACGAGAGGACCGATTTCGTTTGCTGGGTTACTTATATCAGGCGCATATGGATTGGGGTAAATATCGTGAGAGTTTAGAATATGGCCACCGCCAATTAGGAATCTCGGAGGAGTTAGATTCTCCAAATATGCGGGCCGAATCATATTTAAATTTAGCTAGAGCCCATGAACGACTTGGAGGATTAGAGCGAGCATTGAGTTATGCCAGACATTCGTTGTATAATGAATGCGGAACCCAGTGTCGGACTGGTGGTCTTGTCCATTTAACGGTCGCTAGAGTTTACTTGGAAATGGGTGGTTTCACGCGAGCCTTAGAGGGATTACAGGGTGCACATAAAATAGCGTCAGCTATCGGCGATTCATCTCTGGAATTGCAAGTTTATGTTGCTTTATCGGAGCTTTTCGGACGATTACAAGATGTGGAGAAAGGAGCACGATACGCAGCCAAAGCGTATGATTTATCACGATCGCTACAGGTGAGCTTGCAGTTTTCACCTCTATATAGTAAATATTTTTAATTAAATTTTTCCAATTATAAAATATAGTTAGGTGACCTGAATTCGTCACATCATCGTGCTGCCTTACTTAGAATGGCATCTGCTTTGCGGAAACAAGGCGAGCTAGGAGATGCGCACGATTACTGCACGGTTAGTACCGCAAAAACAGTAAATCGTGAAATTGCAAAAAAAATCGATTCGTTTTAGGAAGCAACGCGACTGGCATTGATTTCCAAGGATCAGGCAACATATACTCGGAGCATACGAATAATGGGCGATATTTATCGAAAAAAGATGGACATTGATGTAAGTGGGAAATTTAATTTACGCCTTTGACATTTTATTTCAATTAAATAAAAATTTTATAGCGAGCTTTTCGTCAATACGAGCAAGCGATGGGTACGGCTGCAGCACTTGGTGACCGAATGGCTCAAATGGAGGCAATGGATGGTGCTGCAAGATGCTTAGAGGCACTACGTTTACAACAAAAAATATGTAATTGTCGACCGCTGGAGTTCAACACTCGACTTCTGGAGGTTGCTGGTTCCGTTGGTGCCAAGGTTTGTTATAAAAACAAAAAAATATTCGATTTGCATGTTTCTTAATATTTTATTTTTTTTTTTCTCTCTTAAAGTTTCTCGTCCGGAAAATCCGCAATCGACTAGCATTAATTTACCGAGCGTTAGGCGATGAGGAACAATTCAAAACTCATTCACGATTGGCCGTGCAAGCGGAAACGTCCCTAGGATTACACTGTGGTGCCTGTGGCGAAACCTACGGGATTGAGGTAGATTCTTTAGAGGCATTGCCCTGTGCCCATATACTACACGCAAGGTTAGACGAATTTTAATATTTTAAAATAAAAAAAAAAAAAAAATAAAAAAAACTAAAAATTTAAAAACATTTTGTTCTACAGATGCGCACACGATTTACTCCGACGTCGTGATAAAAACTCATCACGTGCATGTCCTGCATGCAATAAAGTTTTAAGTTCACGGATGCATTTGTGCGGTGATGCATCCGGTACAGTAACCACCAATGGTACAAACACACTTAGCGGAATCATAAATAATGGTAATGGTGGCGCTATTATAATACCAGGACTGGTCGATCCAAATATTTTATCATCAACAACAAATATAATTCAACAGCAACACAATCACCCAGGTAGTCCACGTCCTTTATACCGTAGTAACTTATCATTGGCATCACTAAGTTTACGGGCATCAAGTTTAACTATTGACAGTGACTGTCATGCCACATCATCCGTTTGAAACGTTATCAATGTGTTATAAATAAATTTTCAATTGGTAATAAAATATCATCATAGTATAACAATCATTTGCCACCTTTTCACCTCACAAACAACCCCCCACCCCCTCGAAAATTCCTCGAACTACAAAATCAAACAAAAACAAAAAAAAAAATCTATTTTAAAAACAAATTTAATTAAGAGAAGGAGATACAGAGAGTTAAACAGAGAGATAGAGAGAAAGAAAAATTTATTTATTTTACTAAGAAATTATTTTTCTAAAATATAATAAAATAAAAATTGATTAGCGATCGTAACGATCATGTTATTTATTAATCACTGTCCCTAGCAAACAATATAAATATGTCAATCACTTAATTAATTAATTAACAAAAATTGTGTGTGTATGTGTGTAAGTTTGTGTGTGTATATGTGTGTATGTGTGTGGCTGCGTAAAAATAATTAACGAAATAATTACATGATAATCAAATTTGCCAAACTATCCAAAAACTATTTTAATTAAACAAAAGAAAAAAAAAAAACAAAAAAAAAAAAAACAATTATTTTAAGAATAATTTAATTAATTAGAGGAATAATAAAAAAAAAAAAAAATTCTACGCTCACGCAACCAACAACAAAATAATTTAATAATTTTTATTAATTAATTAATTAATTAATTAAGAAGAAAAATAGGGTAGAAATAAAAATTTTAATTTTAAAAAAATTAAAAATTAAAAAAAAATCATGTTATGCAAATTTATAATTAAAAAAAAAAATTATTAATTAATTAAGTAAAAACAGAGAGAGAGAGAAATATATTTATTTATTTATTTGTTGTTGTTGTTGTTATAAAACATTCTTAATTAATTTTAATTATAAAAAAAAAAAAAATTATTTTTTAAGATAATGAAATTTTTGTATATTTTTTTTTTTATTTTTTCACCTATTCCCATTTTGTGATTCTCTCGTTGTTAATTTAATTTAATTGAATTTAATTTAATTAAAGAGAAAAATTAAAGAGAAAAATTAATCGATTTTAAAAGAAAAATTAAAAAAGAAAAAAAAAACGAAAATTTATTGTTCATAAATTTAATAGCGTAAATAAATATATATAAAAAAAAAAAAAATTATAAAATACTTAGTTAACATAATTATAATTAAAATTTAATTTTTATTAAAATAATTAAGAAAAAAAAAATTCCATCATATTTCTAAATACTGTGATATGTGAAATTTAGAAAAAACGATAACAAAAAATTTTAATCAAATCCAATATTAAATAAAAAAAAAATATTTAATCATAATTTTAATTTAAAAAAAAAATTAATTAATTAAATTAAACAAAATTCCTTTTAAACAAAAAAAAAAAAAAACAAAAAAAATTAATTAATTAATTAATTAATTATTCCGTTTGACGTGACACCGTAAAATAATAAACAATAAATGTGAAGAAAAAAAAAAAATATATTGTTTGTTTCCCCATAAACAATCACCCACCATTCCCGCCCCCAAAACGAATAAAATTAAAAAAAAAACAAAAAAAAATCTTTAATCATTTAATTAAAAATTTAAATCGTGGTAAAACAAAATAAAATAACCAATCATTATAGATTATAATTGAAAATAAAATATTTCCTGATTAATTAATTAAAAAAAAATAAATAAAATAATGATTCCAATAATTAATCAATAAAAATAAATAAAACCGCGGCGAACATCAATCAAAATAAAAAAAAAAAAAAAAAAAAAATTTGTCATTTTTATTATCGATAAATGACTGATTTTTCCAGTCAATGACTTTAGACCATATAGATTATTAATTGTCCGTCCAATATTAATAAATTAATCAAACACCGTTCCATATGTTTATCGCTTTCTTTTTTTACCTGTAAAAAAAAACACCTTTTTAAACTACGCACACTAGAAAATAATATCGCTTGTCTATGTATGTATTTTGTTTTTACTTCGTGTTATCTAATTTCTCTATTCAGAGTTTAACAAATGAAAATTAATTACATAAAAAAAAAAAAAAAATTGTTTATAAACCTTAATCCCCCCATTTACTGTTGAATCCTCCTGAATCCTCACCACTGTTTTTATATTTATTTTATTTTCTTCTTCTTCTTCTTTTTTTTTTTTTTTATCACACTTTAAACAGCACAACATAAGTATACCGGAGTTTTTAACATAAATAAAAGAAAAAAAAAAAAAGAAAAAAATTCCATATATTTGATAGAGCTGCTGTTGCCTTATTCTGGCACACACAAATCAACTATACCTCTTCGAAAAGCATAAATGTAAACAAAATTCCGTAGAATCTCGTCGTTGTAGTCGTTGATATTTTTGTTATTTATCAGGGTTTTACAACCAAAAACAAAAAAAAAAAACAAAGCAATCATCTAGTTCTCTCTAATTAAACCAAATGGTGTTATGACAAATTTAATTAATTAATTAAAAAATAGTTAATCGAAATAAATTAATCATTTGATTAACACTAACGAACAGAAAAAAAAAAGGTTAACAACTACTGTGAAATTTTACCCTTACAAAATATTATTCTGCCATCAGAATAAAATATTTTCGATCCCTTTTTGTCCCTTATTTATTTTTTTGTATATATACGGTCATAGCATAAAATTATTATAAAGAAAGGAGCCAGGCAAAATTGATTTTCCATTGAAAAAAAAAAAAGAAACACAACGGGTGGAAACAGGCAATCATTAGTTTTCAACAAATATTTCAGGGAAAAATAAATTTCTATATTCTAAATTTCTTTCTCTTTTTGTTGACAAAAAAAAAAAAAAAAAAAAACAATAAAAAAAACTGCGCTACCATAAACCATATCAGCATAAACATAGAAAATACGCGCACAGTATATGAACAAAAAGAAGAAAAATAATAAAATATTATTTATTTATTTATTTGTGGGGGTGGCGGTCCTGGTACCAAAGGAAAAAAAAAATATTCTTATTGCGTTTACGCATACTTACGTGTCCGTGTAAAAAGTAATAAATTCAATGCGACAAATATTCGATAGATTGTTGGTAAATTTTTTTTTTTTTTACACTGTGATTAGGTATCGAGGAAGATCATAATATAGCTGAATTATGCTAACATAATACTAGCATTACCACCAGCATCTGTGTGTTGTAGCATTTTTCTGCTCACTCTTTTTTTATACCTTAGCACCATGATCCAATAATAACAAGGTCTGCTTGACAGTTCTGCTGCTGTGAAATGTGACGTCACTCGAATGATAGAAAAATAAATATATATAGAAGTAAAACGCACGCAACATCAATTAAATGTTTATGTTATAGTTTTTTTTAATTTTCTTTGGTATTTTTCAGTTCTTATACATTTGTTTAATTCTCTTATTCTAAAATATAGCCTACACTTAAAAAATAACATTTTAATATTCAAAGATATATTAATTTGTGCACATTCTTTTATATGTAATTAATAATATATCCCGCCAAATATTCGAGAGCATCATATTGTAGGTCATATATATAATTCTAAATTGCTATACACAACTTGTGTTATCACAATTCCAGGTTGAAGATTAATTTTTGTTGCCCATTGTCTTAATGTTGATGGTCCAGGAAGCGGATATTTTTTGTTGTACATAAATCTATATGCACGCGGGCCAGCAGAATATAAACATGTGGCTTAATTAATTGGCTTAAGTGTTTTAATTTGTCCACTACTAAATATATGGTTCACAGAATCTTCAAAATTTTGTTGCTGCTTAATCACTTCATTTGATTTTTCCAATTCTTTTTTCATTTTTTTCACTGTCTTCTCCAATTCAATGATTCTTAATTCTCTGGCACACTCTATTTCAACTCTGAAAATTATTTCAATTATTTAATGAATCAACTGAAATACAAAAGGGCTTACTCTGTCTGGACTTCAACTGATTTTGATGAACTTATTCCGTTTTTTTCATTAAAATTTTCGCTGTTCATCATTTCGGACGAAACAGATTCGTTTTGTTGTTTTTCATTACTAGAAAAAAGTAACAGATAAATTAGTAAAATATTTCAATACAGTTTGAAATTTTTAGTTTACCTCAAGTCATATTCTTCGATAGCTTCGTTAACTAGTTTTTTCGAAGTTCGTATCTCGAAACGTTTTGTCCTCTCATTTAAGGATATATCGGTGTTTGCATGAACTAATTGAGTTGGGACAGCATTTGCATCAAGAAATCGTTTTTCTACGGGGAGATTTAGTAATCTATCTCTGAGGCGCCAGTCGTTTTCTGTGAAATGCATTGAACAAATGGTGCCACTTGCCGTATTCACATTTTCTCTACCACATGCTAAAATCCATTTTTTTTAATAATTGGATTTTTTGGGAAGCGAAAGAATTTCAGTTTATTTTTTTTTGCTTCTTTCCAGCTCCAACAATCTTTCACAACACAATACCGCATTTTAAACAGCAAAAAAAAAAACAGTGTCAATATCACTAATACACTAAATTCACGTCAATTGCACTTTAAATAAAATAATGCAGAAATTTACTTAGCCTAAAAACAGTGTCTATTTCACTTCACTTCAAAACCAATCTTTTTTTTCAATTTAAATTAATTATAATTATAAATTTGCCAAAAAAAACGCGTCCGAATTCTAAAACAATAAAAAAATATCATTCCATCTACGTCACAACAAAATTAAATGGCAGCTGTCATTTTATTTCCAGCAGACCTTGTTATTATTGGATCATGCCTTAGCACCGTATTTTTTTTTTACCCAATGTAGAAACAGCAAAACTATTTTTTCATTGTCTATATAGTTTCCACTGTGTATTAGTCGCGGCTTGTTGTCTCACACAAATCATATAGTACGCGTACTTTGCTCTACCGAGGTCTGGTTGTTTATGTTAAATAAAGAAACGAAAGGCATTCATTTGCTGCTAACAACATTAATAATAATAATAAAAATAATAATAATAATAATAATAATCAACAGAACTTTTACCTTTTTTTTTTTTTTTTTTTTTTATATATCATCATTATAAACGCCACCCACACACACATACGGCCTTAATCAAAATTTTATTTTTATTTCACTTTAAAACAATTGTAAATACAAACATAGAAACATCTTACGCATATTGCGACATAAAAAATTAACAGAAAAGAAAAGAAAAAAACAGAAAAAAAAAAGGAAAAACTTTATTCGGATTTTGTTGGTTCTGGTGCCATAACACAACCGTTCTTAACGTTTTAAATTAAATTAAAAAAAAAAAAATATAGGAAATTTGTGATGTAGCAAAACAATAAAAACAAAGAAAATAATAATAATTGTGAAAGTGAATATTATTGGTGTTTGTTTGTTTCCTTTATTATAATAAATATATATATTAATAAGTGTGGGTGGATGGTTGGATGGATAGATGAATATTATTGTTTGTCTGGTGTTTTTGTGTTTTATTTCATATACCAGCTGAATAGTAAAACAAAGAACGTACAAAAGTAGCTAAAGAACGAAACATGTGTTGATAAAACCAGTGCCGAATAGAAATAATTATTATTTATTATTATTTTTTTTATTTTTATTTTTATATAAAACGCCGACAAAAAACACCAAAAAAAAATTTATTTTTTGTTTATTCGCGTTTTCTTTGTTGTCACTGGTGGATTACGATCAGCCTGAATGACACAGCACGGTGTGTCATTCAGATGACAAAAAGACGAAACGATTTTTTCACACATACAATTTGTGTGGTTTTTTTTTTGCTAAAGAAAAAAAAAAAGAAAAAACGATTCAGCTCAAGCAATGCGTAAAGAATCAAAAAAAAAAAAAAAAATGTAACAAAAACGTAAAATAAACGAATTAATCTACGGTTTCTATTCGGTTTTGCGAAAAATTTTTTTTACAAAACAATTTAAAAAGAAAAAAAAAAAAACAAGAAGAAAAAAAAAATAAATAATAATAATAATAACCAAACCGTGAGAAATGGCTTCCTTAAATTTTATAATTCTTAAGGTACGAATATGAAAAATGGTCTTTGAATTGTAAAAAGAAAAAAAAAAAAAAACAATTTTTTTTTAATGATATTACAGGTGAACGGAATCGATGTAAGTAATTTTCCGCATGAGGAGGCTGTTCAAGTGTTTTTAACCGCACAAGAACCGATTACTGTTGAAGTTAAACGAAGACCACAATTATCTGTAGGAACAGCATCTATTGCAACAGGAATTAGTGGACCAACCATTACATCTGCATCATCGGTGTTCCTGTCAGCCGGATCATCAGTTACGACCACCACAACAACAACAACAACATCATCATCCTCATCATCAACGGATAATAAACTTTTTCCATTATCCGAAAATTATCTTTCCAATGAACAAACTTTATTACGAACGAAACGTTTCCAGTCAATCGCGATACAAACGGATTATCGACGTCCCGACCTATTTAATGACTTGGTTTACGACGAGTCTCCGATTAGTGATCAACAGAATGCTTTTGATGAGTGTATTACCCAGGAAATGGATCTAGAGGTCAGTGAAAACCACTGATAGGAAGTTTCATAAAAGGGAAACAAAAAACAAAATTTTTTTTTTTTTTTTTGTTAATTTCAGGAGGTTACTCTACGGAAATCAGGAAGTGATGAACGTCTCGGTTTAACAGTCAGTTATAGTTCTGGCAATGTATCAGCAATCGGTTCTGGATGTGAAGATAATAATTCACAGTTAACAAGTGAGCAACAGCACCCGTCCCAACATCATCAATACACAGAAGTCTTCATCAGTGATATTGTTCCAAACAGTGTGGCGGCCCGTGATGGTCGTCTAAAGCAAGGTGACCAAATATTACAAGTGAATGGTCGCGATGTATCAAATAAAGATGAAACAGAACAACTATTTGCAGAAAATAAAAACGCTGTTACATTGCTAGTTAGTCGTAGTCTATATCAGGTAAGTGTATCACATCTTTGTTCTGTTTGAATAAGGAAAAAAAAAAAATAAATTGTTTTTTTTTTGCAGGACGATGACGGTTTTATAAATAATGATTATTCATATGATGATGTTATACAAAACTATAGTCAGGATAATGATAATGAGATTTATCGAAATTGTTTAGTAAACAATCAACCGGTAATAACACAACAACAATTACAGCAACCAGGTACAATAACCGATCCATTGCATCATAGTAAAATAAAGGAGCATTTAGATATTGTTAATCAGGAAATAACATTACTTGATAATCGTATGGAGAATTTATTATTGGGAAAATATTTTAATAATATGATAGTGACACCTGGTGTTGGTGGTGTTGGTGTTGGTGGTGTTAATATATCAACAACAACACCTGTTGACACAATAAATGAACAAAATCAAAGTGATAATAATATCTATCGATTACCTATTGATAATATGATTTATTTAGAGAATTCTGATAATTATTTGGTAACATCAACAATGCCATCAATAACAACAGCAACAGTAACAATAGCAACATCAGCAACAACAACAACAGCAGCAACAGTAACAGCAACATCATCATCAACAACAATAACACCATCATCAAAATTAAAGAAACATCAACGTAGTAAACAAACAATACGTATTATATCACCACCATCAACACCATTACAAAGGCAACAACATACAATAAAACAACATCAACATCAACAAACAACAATTATTAATCCAATAAATAATATTGAACATATTTATGAAACAATACCGGAGGAAGATGATGATTTTTATGTTATAAAAAAAAATTATCATCAATCATTTGGTTGTGGTAATACAGGTGGTATTTCTGGTATACCATGTGATGATGATGATAATGATGAACCAATTTATTGTTCACCATACAATGAAAATGATGATGATGATATTAATAATATAAAATTAAAAACAAATCAACAATTTCAACAACAATCACAATCACAACAACAATATCAACAATCACAACAACAACCACAACAATACAATAATATGCAAATGATTGTTAATTGGTTAAAATTACAACGTGTTGCTAATTTAAATCAACAACCGATTAATCCTATAAATAATAATAACAACAATGTGATCATCAACAATAATTTAAATTTAAATCAAAATCAAAATAATAATAATAATAATGTTGGTAATAGTAATATTGGTAATTATAATACAACAACATCAACAACAATTGGTGGTGTTAATAAAAAAATAATTTTAACAAAAAATAATTCAATGATACATAATCATAATCAATTAACACTTGAAATGAATTCCGATATAAATAATAAAGATGTACAGAGATCATCATTAGTATTATATCCATCATATATAGGTGGTGGTAATGATTATATTGATAATTCTTATAATAGACAACAACAAAATTATCAGCATCAACATCAACATATAAAAAAAGAGAAAAGTGGAAATTCATATAGTCCGAAACATAATCATATTGATTTTATACCAACAACATCTATTGTTACAGTACCGGTAACATCAGATGTAATTGGTACACAACAACAACAACAACAACAACAACAAAACACATTACCATATATAACTGATACAATGTATACAAATGTTGCTAATTTACAACAGACAATGCAATTACAACAGAAATTATTTCGTCAGGCATTAATTAAACAAAAAACGAATAAAAATTATCAGAATTTTCAGGCGCCAAGTTTGAGTCAATATCATTTTGTTAGTAGTAAACAGGTAAAATTAAAAATCTTTTCTTTGTTTTTTTTTTTTTTTTCTTCTGTTATTATGTAAAATTTTTATAATTTTTCTAGATGAATTCTGGGAATAATATTTTAGTAAATAATGATCAGGAATTACTACAGCAACAACAGCAGCAACATCATCATCATACTTCTCAGTATCAACAGCATACACAGCATCAACAACAACCGCAACAACAACAACAACAACAGCAACAGCAGCAACAACAACAGCAACACAGTATGGAATGGAAAGTTAAACGTCGTCCTGATGGGACACGTTATATTGTACGTCGTCCAATTAAAAATCGAAATTTATTACGTAATCGTGCGATAAAAATATATGAGGAACGTCGTCATGCAAATGAATTAACAACCGAAGATGATACAATTAGTGAAATAAAATTAGGACGTTATTGGACAAAGGATGAGCGTAAAAAACATTTGGAAAAACAACGTGAACGTAATTTACAGCGACAACGTTAGTTTTTTTATTTTTGTTTTATCCATCGATTTTGATTAATTTTTTTAATTTTCTCTAGCCAACACAAATGGTCCAACACAAACATTACCAAATATGGCAACAATAAATAATTTATGCTTTATTGGTGGTAATGATAATTTAACAGAATTAACTAATTTTGTTATAGGTGGTGATGGTGGTGGTGGTGGTGGTGGTAATGGTATTGGTGGTTGTTCACAATCATCAACAATAAATGATTTAAATAATGAAAAATTATTATTACAAAATAATGAGGAGTTTATAAATTTATCAACAATACCAATAACTACAATAGGTACAACAACTGTAACACCTATAACATCCCTTGTAACAACATCATCATCAACAACAATAATACCTGCAACACTAACAATTTTATCACCACCTATACAAGGTACTGGTGTCACAGTACTACCATCAACACCAACTATATCACCAACAACGGTAACAACATCACTTCCAGCATCATCAATAATAACAGCATCAACAACAATAGCAACAGCAGCAACAACAACAGCACCAATACCATCTACAATAACACCTGGAACAATACAAACAACAACAACAACATTATATCGAAAACAAATGAAAAAAAAATTACAACAAATTAAATCTTGTGATGATCAACAATTAACAGTTGTTATACCAACAACAATAATGACACCAGATAATTGTGTACCGGTACCATCAACAATTGTAACCGTTACAACGATCCAACCACCAATCCAAATACCAACACCAGTTATTGTAACAACAAAATTACCAATTTATGGTCAAACAGGAATAATAACATCATCAACAACAACAACATTACCGAAAACACAAATCACACCTGTTATCACAAATCAGCAACAACAACAACAACAACAGGTGATTAATAATAATAAAACACAACAACAGAATACAACAAATGTGGGTACACCACAAACAAATAAAATGGTCGGACTTTTATCGGTAACAACGGTGTAATTGCATTTGTGCTGATTAATTACGGTAATTAATTACGATGCTCAACATAACATAAATACGTAAATAAAGTGTTTCTTTGTAATAAATAATTAATAATAAAACAAATTAGGACGACACACCCCAACGAGGAGAATTCGTAAGTGAGGAAGTGAGGAAATTTTCTAATCATCATAAAAAAAAAAAAAAAAAAAAAATGTGTATAGGTGCAAAAACAATAAATCTTTTCCTTTTTTATTTTATTAATTTTGAATAAATGAATTAAGCAAGAATCTATGTAAGAAACAAATAAAAAAAAAAAACAAACAAACAAACTGCCAATTAAATTTCTCTTCCATAAAAAGATTCTCCAAGAATCAAAAATATAATTTTTTTTTTTTTTTCATTATTTTACAACCGACAACATCCTATTTTTTTTTTTTTTTTTTATAACATCCTAACCATTCCAAAATATTTCCAACATAAATTACACATACAAAAAAAAAAAAATGTATTTTTTAACAAAACAAATTCTCGCAAATTAAAAGAAAGAAAAAAAAACACAAAAATGCTAAACAATACAAATCCCAATCCTAATTCCAATTCATAAGAAAAAAAACCGAAAAAAAATCCCCTTTCCCTTAATAAAGGATTAAAAGAAAATAAAAATAAATTAATTAAAAAATAACTAGATTTAAGATTTAATTAAGGAAATAATAAATGAAAGCATTTAAAATAAATAAATAAACAAACAAATAATAATAATAATAAACATTTTTTCTTCCGCCCCTTACAATCAGGTGTCAAATAAAAATAAATAAAAATACAAATTTCACCAACACAATTAACACAAGAGGAAATTCTATGAAAATCAGCAACAACAGAAAAAGAAGAAAAATCCCACGCGACAGGTAGGTACAACTTTTTTATTTTTTATTTTCTAAATATAACAAATGTAGCGCTTTGTGTACTAAAAATCAAAATTTCACCTACACATAACGGCCGTGTCTTACTCAATATTTATTCAAAGGTATAATTTTCTATTTAATGAGAACGCGCACGAGTACGATTATACAAAAAAAAAAAAAAAAAAAAAAAGAATAAACTCAATCACCCCACTCTATAATTTATAAAAGAGAAAAAAAAAAATCACAACACCTTTGCCCAGGTATTTACGTTACGATAATTAGGTTACAACATAGTAACTCCATCTACCAATCCCTCATCTTTCAGAATTAAATAAAACAAAAACATCACACAGAGCCATTTAAAAAAAAAAAAACAAAGGCGAAGTGTACGGAAAAATATTTTTTTCGACAATTATTAGTGACAAGGGCATAATAAATTTAGCATATAGATTGGATAACAGCATAGAGACAAAAAAAACGTTTCGAGCATTTAAAGATGCCACACAAATGCCAAAAAAAAAAAAATTATATATATTTTCTTTAATAATTCGTATCCAGCAAATTAGGGGAGAGCCCATCTAATAATAACCAGAGTAAAGCATTTAATACCCTTCTGAAAAAAAAATAGAAAAGGTTTTTACGTGATGACGATGGTGGTGTGGTGACGGTGATGAGCCAAAAAAAAAAACCTTTTAATTATCCTTAGAGTGCAAATTAAATTTGTTAACTAGTTGGTAACGAGAATGGTAATAGCAACGGTAGCCCATTTACCCAACTACCACAAATAACAAAACACCAACAAAAAACAATGAGCCTGAGAATCAGGAGTAAGAGTAATTGTTTTTCGCTGAGTTCTTTTCGTTTTTTTTTATTATTTGTTTCTGGTTGTATTATCCCATTCTTTAAGTAAAATGTCGCCCAACCACCCCGTTTACTGGCAAATAGATTATGCGCGGCGAATACCACACATTTTTCTTTTTTTTTTTTTTTTTTTTATGTAATGTTTAACGGTCCTCACTGCGCATTATTTTCTTTTGTATCCTGAAGCAATTTGTGCAAATATTGCTTTTTGCAAAAACAGAAATTTTTTTCTACAGTATCGTACTCAGAATTCAATTCTTTGTATATGTGGAATATTGAGGGCGTAAAAAAATCTTTAAAATCTTTATAGAAAAAACAAATGCTGATCTGTCGAGAATAACATAGAAAACGCGACGCATAAATAACAAGGGAGCACGAGGTTTTTTCGTTAAATAAAACAACAACAAATGGCCATACCGTATGTGGGTGGTATTATGAATGTGGTATGTGTTGATGGCATTGGAATTTAACAAATGGATCAAAGAACGCAAGCGCATTCTCAAACCATAATTTTTTTTTCCCGTATTTTTGTTATTATCCTTTTCGAGCTGCAAATACCGAAAATAGCAACAGAAAAATTATGGGTAATGAGTTAGCTAGAATATAGGTGGATTTAACGTATGACGTATGTCCACCCAATAATTTGCTACTACTGATGCTGCTATCATAGGAAAAAGGTTAAATCACCATCAAATAATATCCAGCCGTGTACAACCCAAAAATATTACAATAATAGCCGAAAACAACCCTAATTACAAATTATCGTAAAAGCGGTAGTTGTGCAAACTCTGCAAGTAATAAAAAAAAAAAACAAAAACAAAAACAAAAACCTAAAAACGATTTCGTCTAGCAAAAATAACCAAAAAAAAAAAAAAAATGAGAAAATTTATGTAAGGGTATTTGGGGATGGAGGAACACAAGCAGCATTACAACAGCATCTATCGCACTTGCGTATTCAAAGCTCAATCGAAAAATATATATATATTTTTTTTTTTACAACGAGAAGAAAAACTCCCCAAAGATTCTTTCCCCCATTTCATTACGAATTGACTACACTGTGTTCACATCGTTTTTCGGTTGCACGTTGGACCAAAAAAGAAAAATTCTTCTCATTTAAAAATGTTTTCGCAATCAAGATAATCATCATTTCGCGATCATCACAATCATTTGGTGAACAGACGTTGTTCGTGCAGTGCTTTTTCTCTTAACGTGTGTATTTATGTGTGTGTGCTTGTGTCTGTGCTTTTTTTCTTATTTATTTTACAATTGTTTACCAAGCAATTAGTGTCCATCATCCTTGGTTCAATTAGTGCTTTTTCTTCTTTTGCATTTTTTTATTGTATTTTTTTTTTTTTTCTTTTTTTTTTGCGGGGTTTTCATCTACTTGATTTAAAATTTTCTGACTACTAATTGCACCAGCAATATTACAGGAGCAAGTCCAGTAGCAAAATTAAGAAGAAAGTTTTTATTTTTATTTTAAATATATCCTCGGTGTGTGATTAAATTTATTTATTTTTATTTTTTTTTTTTTGGATGGTATTGTGAGCCAATAAAAATTGATTGGCAGCATATATCCAAAAGGAAAAAAAAAAGGAAAAAAACATTTAAAAGCATTTGGGTAAAAGTGTTGGGTTCGGTCGGTCAGCCCGTCACTCAGTCAGCCATCCAAGGGTGGCAGGCAATGAACGATAATATTTGAAGAAACGCAAAGAAAAAAAAAAAAAACAGCTCGAGTGGTGTTTAGTGTTTCAAAAAGGACGTGTAGAACCGCATTGAAAAAACCCTTTTTTCATAACGGAAAAACCGAAATCTAATTTCACCCCGTTTAACATTCGTGTCGTAAAACTTAAAAGCAACAACCGTCAATTAAAAAAAAAAAAATCACGACCCTAATTAAAGGATAATAATCACCGAGAACAAAACTCATCACACCATCGCCATAAATTGGGTGATCCTTAACCAATCCTAATATAAAATAAAAGAATTTTTTTTTTTTTTTTATAAATTCGCGTGTGTGCAAAACAAAAAAAAAAAAAAAGAAGAAACGAAGAAAAATTTTCTATAAATAATTTAAGGACACAATAGCGGAAAGGACACAACAGCAAACATTCAAATAACATTAAAAAAGGTTGCAAAAAAAAAAGGAAAACGGAAATACCGTTCACCAATTCACATAATTTACGTATGTAAAAAAAAAAAAAAAAAAAGAAAAAATAAATAAATCCCTGACAGAACAACACGACTAATGTTGAAGTAGAAATAAAACTCCTTAAAAAACACTCTTTTCCCTTTTTTTTTACTTTTCTCATTTATTCAAATCCTTAAATCCAGCTGTGTGGTATACACTGGTGTTGGTTCTCCTGCTGTTACATTTATTGTTTGTTTATTGATGACAAAAATCGATAACAAAATATTGAAATGTAAAAAAGGATTCAAAAGACAAACAAAAAAAAAAAAAAAAAAACCTTCAATCAAAATTAAATTGAACAGAGCAGAGATCCGGATCCTTAATCAACATCCCTTTTAAAAAGTAGCAAAATCAATAATAAAAAAGAAAAACATAAATAAATAAATTATGAAACAACCGGAAAGTACAAACACCATTACTCCAACCCATTAAAATATTTCTTTTTTTTTTAAATTTACATCCCTGCACATTTCTTAATTCTAGATTTTTTATTCATTTTTATTTTTAGTTTTCGCTATGAAAATCCCTTTAATCCTTAAATCCATTTTACTTCCCAAATAAATTGTTTTTCAAAATAGAAAATTTTTGATGGAAATGTCTTCTCTGATCAATTTTCTTTTCGTATCTCTCTTCTCTCTTCTCTATTTTTTTTTTTTTATTTCTAATTTTTAATTGAAGGATTTAGTTACTTTAAATATAAATACAGAACCTTCTGAAAACCAATTAAGATAAGATAAGAAATAATGAATAAATATTCTAAACAAAAATTTCTCACAATCTCCACGATTGATGATGGTGGAGGTGAGAATGCCAACTATAACATTGGAGATGATTTAGATTTCAATGATGATGATGATGAGATTGAGGATGATGATTATGGTACTTGGGCCACTTGGTGCGGTGGTAATAATTTACGTGAAATTAGTGAATATAGTGTTTGTGTGTGTGTTAAAAAGTATAAAATACGTAAAATGCTACGCTACAATCATTTACATAAATTATTTTTAATTGCGATGATAATAATGAGTGTGGGCTCAATGGCAATGGAGAAGGAGGGTCGCCTGATACGTACCAAGGGTGATATTATATTGGGCGGAATATTTCCGATGCACGAACATTTAATTGATAATCCAGAGTATCCTTGCGGTGCGGTTAAAGAGGAGAAAGGTATACAACGACTTGAGGCGATGCTGTATGCAATCGATTTAATTAATAACGATGACAGTATTTTACCAAATGTAACTCTGGGTGCATTGATTATTGATTCGTGTAGTAGTGATACGTACGCCCTGGAACAGTCTATGGAATTTGTCCGGTACTATATGAATCAAGTAAGTAAACAAAATTTTATTTTCATTAAATAACCGGTTCGTTGATTAAAAAAAAAAAAAAATTAAAGAAAAAATACCCCTGGCAACTCAACACCCATCCTAAAAAAAAAAGAAGTTTTTTTTTTTTTTTCGGCGAAAGAAAACATAAAAGGATTTTTGGTTGCTTCTGCCGCTACTATAAATATGGGTGTTGGGTGATTCCTATTTTCCACTTTTATATGTTAATGAAAATAAAAATAAAATTCCTATGATGTGGTTTTAATCCTGCATTAATGCCAATGTGGTTATAAACCGTAAGGATTAGCAACGAGCTCTTGTGGCTAAACGTAGAAAATTTCTTCTTTGATTACGTTTTGTTTTTTTTTTTTTCTTTTTTTTTTTTTTTCTACATTTTTATTCGCTTCGCCTGTTGACTGGGTTTAAGCACAACGAACCGGTTTATTTACCGGTATTTGGATACATTAACAATGATTAAATAAACAAACAAAAAACAAATTTTAATAGGACATGTCCGAGTATAAATGTGAGAATGGGAAGCCGCCAACGTTTATCCCACATAAGCCGGTTACTGGTGTTATTGGGGCATCATTTAGTGTTGTCTCAATAATGGTGGCCAACATTCTACGTTTATTTAAGGTAAACAATAGGAATTTTATTCAAATTTTTCTCATTCCTATGGGGATTTTATAGGATTTTTTCTATTTCAACAATTTAGATACCACAAATTAGCTATGCATCAACAAGCACCGAATTATCTGACAAATCACGTTTTGAGTATTTTAGCCGGGTGGTACCACCCGATAATTTTCAGGCACAGGCAATGGCAGAGATTTTAAAGGCGCTCGATTGGCGGTACACGAGTACCGTTGCAGTGGAAGGTGATTATGGTGAAAAGGGGATAGCGTCGTTTATGTCAATCGCTGCAAATCTGGGTATTTGTATTGCGGTCAGTGAAAAAATTTTACGCAACTCAAAATTGGAAGATTTTGATCGAATTATTGAGCATCTAAGTTCTAAACCTCAAGCGCGTGCCGTCGTAATGTTTGTCGACGAGGACAATGTCCGTAAACTATTGCAGGCAACAATACGTGCCAACAAGACTGGACATTTTTACTTCATTGCAAGTGATTCATGGGGAGCAAAAGTTTATCCGGTACGCGATCAAGAGTTTGCCGCCGTTAACACCATAACTGTGCTACCGCATCGAACCAGTCTTGAGGGATTTGACAAATATTATCTATCGCTTCGTCCGCATATGCTAAACAATATGTGCAAAACAAAGACTAATAATTTGTACATACAGAATCACAACAACATCGATGACAACCAGTTAATCAATTGCCGGAACATTTGGTTCAACGAGTTCTGGAGTCAGATAAACAAATGCACGTTCGACCAGAATAACGTGAATTACTACAGCAAGTACAGCTACAACACGAACAATATTAATTCCTTCAATAATCCTTCACACGGCGACGAGCTTTTTAATTTGACAAACATTAATTTGAAAGGAACTGGTACCGCATTACCAACGTTAACGACATCACCTACCACTACCACAACAACAGCCGAATCGGTAACACCATCGGCCCAACAATTCCTCAACAATTGCACTGGCAATGAAACAATTCATAATTATGAACAAGAGGGACTAGTACCCTTCGTTGGTAAATTATTAACAAAAAAAAAAAAAAAAATCTTTTCTTCATAAAATTCATAAAAAAAAAAAATTTTGTTTGTATCTAGTTGATGCCGTATACGCGATGGCTCACGCCGTTGACAAAATAATAAGGGATGAATGCGGAACTACACCATTTAACGAATGCGAAAAATTACAACCGGCACCGCTGGGTCTAAATTTGCTCAAATACATTCACAATATTTCGTTTGTGGGGCGGCAAGGTACCCAGGTAACATAAAAAAAGAAAAAAAAAAAAAAAAAAAAAAAAGCATCGCGAGCATCCTTTGTAATCCATCGTGAATTATTGTTTCAGATTCGTTTCAACAAGGATGGTGACGCGTACGGCTTCTATAATATCTACCAATATCAGCAGAATGATAAAAAATTTGATTATGTCCAGATCGGTACATGGAAAGAGGGGTATATAAACAATGTATCTGTGTGTGTTAAACATTATTTTATTATTTCCACCCCTGATTTTTTGGTTCTTTTGTTGGTTAATTTGATGGCATTTGGTGACATTTGATGGCACTGTACATCGTTTTGACAAAACAGTTCTTTCTCCTGATTTTTCATCTTTTTTTTTTTTTTTTTGTTAATTTTTCTTTTCTTTTTTTTTTTTTAAAGCTTTTAATGTTGTTGCTATTGTCGATGTTTTCTTTATCGTTTTTCGCTTTTAATAAAATTTAATTTGCTTAAATTAAATGGGAAGAAAAAAAAAATTGTTTTAAGGAAAACAAAAAAAAAAACACAAAACTTATCGACATTTCTTCTGGTCTGTGATTTTAGCTTAAACCTTCATGTGAACGCAATGCGATGGGATGGTGATTATCCAAAGTCGATATGCAGCGAACCGTGTCCTATTGGTCATGTACGTAATCATCAGGATCAGTGTTGTTGGTCATGTGTTAAGTGTCGCGAAGATGCGTACGTAAATAATGACACGTGCATGTCCTGTGATCCGGGATGGGCACCAAATATAAATAAAACAGGTTGCGATAAATTAACACCAGAGGTGATTGATTGGTTAAGTCCGTGGGCATTGGTGCCACTTACATTTTCTGCGATAGGCATCATTTGTACCATTTTCACCACATGTGTGTTTATAAAGTGAGTGCGGACCTTGATTTGTTTGTTTTCTTTGTTTTTTTTTTCCATTTTCAGTTAATTAATTAATTAATTTTCAGGTATAATAAGACACCGGTTATTATGGCATCCGGACGAGAATTATGCTATGTTCTACTTGCCGGTATATTATCCTGTTATTGCATGAGTTTTGTCATATTAGCACGACCCACAGTCAAACGATGCGCACTATTACGTATTGGATTGGGACTGTGTCTCAGTATCTGCTACAGTGCAATCTTTACTAAAACGAATCGCATCTCAAGGATATTTAATCGGGGTGTAAAGAGTGTACAAAGACCGATATATACATCGCCCTTATCACAAATCGCGATCTCATTTGGTTCGTTAAGTTTTTTTTTTTTTTTTTTTATTTTTTAAATGCTTTTCTCTTGTGTAATTAAAAAACAAAAATTTCTTATTTACCGATAAAAAGGTATCGTGTCAATACAGTTAATCGGTACAATTGGATGGCTGGTGATTGAGCAACCAGACATCAAAGAAATTCACCCATATCCATTGACCGCCGTATTAACATGCAAAGTGTCAACATTCTCATTGATTATGTCACTGATTTACAACATGATTTTGATCATCCTGTGCACATTGTACGCATTCAAAACCCGTAAGATACCGGAAAACTTTAACGAAGCCAAGTATATCGGTTTCACCATGTACTCAACATGTATTGTATGGCTCGCATTTTTACCAATTTATTTCGGCACAAATAATGATTACAAGGTAAGCGCAATTTTACTGATAAAAAAAAAAATAAAAAAAAAAATTATTATTTCTATTTTCCGTCTGATTTCCATTTATCAGATACAAATATCGAGCATGTGTATGTGCTTGAACATAAGCGCATCGGTTGCATTAGGTTGTTTATTTACACCGAAAGTATATTTAGTTATATTTCAACCATACAAAAATGTCCGTGCCGGTGGTAATGGTAAACAGGTGAGTGCCTTAAACACCACGGTTAATTTAAACAAAAAAAAAAATGTTTTTTTTTTCCTTTATTTTTTATCGTAAAAACAATAAAAAATTTATAGCTAGGCGGTGATCCTAATCGACCGGCACATAGTATGCGATTTACAGGGCCACGTACTCAAACCTTACAATCAATGACATCAGCATCGGCGGCATCAAAATCAAGTCCACATACTGGACGTAAAACAACATTAAGTGATGACCCGATGGGATTAACAACGCCTAGTATTGAGGAGAGCAGTATTACGTAAGAAAATTAATTAATGAAAAATCATAAAAAAGAAAAAAAAAAAAAACATTAAAATGCAACAGAATGCAACATAAAGAGCGATCTTTAAAAAGCTTTACACTTATTAAACGAAGCTTTTTGTCAGTTTATTTCATAATTTTTTTCATTTTTTTCGTTTTTTTTTTTTTTTTTAATTTCTTATCTTTATCTATCTAATCAAATATGACAATAATTAATGAATTTGTTTTTTTTTCTCTCTCTTCTTCTTCTTCTCTACTTTTTTTTTTTTTTTTTTTTTTTTTTTTCGTTTTGTTAATTTCTTTTCTATACTCTCTTCTCTTCTTCTTTACCTTTTTCTTTCTGTCTCTATCATCTGAAAATTAATTGATTAACAAACATCCCTAAAATTAAAAATAAATAAACCCGACGACCTCCGCCTCTCCAAAAATTGACTTAGTTCACATTAAACTTAATTAAAAAAAAAATAATAATAATAATAAATAAAACCAAAATTAAAACAGAAATACTTATTAAGTACTTAAGTGTTACTAAGTTACGATGTGGTAACTAGGATAGGTGGTTAACAAGGTGGGGTTAAATATTAAAAAAAAAATAAAAAACAAAAATTTTACGATGAGATTAAAAAAAAACAACAAAAAACCAATGAGAAATGATTTAAAAATTTAATTAAAAATCTCATCAACGATAGAAAATTTATTAATTAATTAATTAAAAATTGAAAAAAAAAAAAAATTTAATAATTAGTCAAATGCCCATAAATCAATTAAATTCAATTAAAACCAAAAAGAAAATTAATAATTAGTAAGAAAAAAAGAAAAAGAGAAAAATTAATAAAATGTGTGGGTGGGTGTGGGTGTCTTGTGCGACCGTGCGATTGTGTATGTGTATAAAAAATTTAGTAAATATTATTTATTTCTTAAATTATAATTAGCAAATAATATTTTTGATTTTTCCACAGTTAATTTCCATTAAATTAAATTCCTTAAAATAAAGGGTTAAAAAAAATAAATAATTTTTTTTTTTTGTTTTTTTTTTTTTTGTTTTTTTTCCATTTTGTTACCTTTAGTATTAATACGTATTTTGTATTCCCATTGTATCCACTTTGTAATGAATATTAATTGGTTTAAGTTTAAACAAAATTTAATCATAATAAAACAGAAATTTATTCAGATAATCCATTATCATTGATCACCACAAAAATTAGGTGAATTGAAAAACACATAAGGAGAGAATTTTAATAAAACATAATCCTAAATTTTAATCGTGGTATTTGTAATTAAATTTAAAAAATAATTCGGTAATTATTCTAATTGTTAAATATTCTAATTAATTAATTACATTTCTTGGTTTATGTCATTGTTAATTGTTTTTAGCAATTTTTAATGTTTTATAGACGCTATACAAAAAAAAAAAATTCAATTTATTTTTTTTTTTTTTCAATTTTCTTTAACTCTTCTCTCCTCGCTTTAACCGATTAATCTAATTAATTAATAATTGTAATATTTATAGATTTTTAGTCTAGTATAAAATAAATAATAAAAATTAATTCTAGGGGCATAAAAAAAATTAAAAAGAAAAAAAAATAAATAAATAAAATAAAATAAAATAAAAATTAAAAAACTTTTAAGAAGAATAAAAACCAGAAAATCTCTCTTTGTGTTTTTAGATTAAAATTAAATTAAGACAAAAGTAAAAAAAAAATAAAAAAAAAAAAATATATAAAAAAAATAAAAAAAAAAACAATTTTTTTCCAAATAAAATTAATTTTTTTTAGATAATAGAATAATAATAATAATAATAATAATAAAAAACAAAAAAAAATTAAAGAACCTTCATTTAAGGGATGTTTGAAAAAGAATAAAAATAAAAAACAATAACGTTACGGGGGCGTTTGGAATCAGGGCAAAAAGAGAAGAAAAGAAATGAAAAAAAAAAAAAAAAAAAAATTATAATTTTTTAGGTGAAAATTTTGGATATTTTGGAGGTAAAGACGCATCCTATGCGTACACATAGTGTAATCGCCCACTATGGTTAAAAATTAATTGGTACTGGAACGTAATGTTTCTGGTTGAATCGTTAAAACAAAATTAAAAAACAAAAAAAAAGAAAAAAAAAAAAACATTGAATGAAGATGATTTAAGATGTGTATGGGTATGTGTACATGGGGGGGTTCTCCATTTATGGAATAACCATCAACTATTTTTGATTGTAGACAAACATTGAAAAGGTGTTTAGTAGTTTCATTTTACAAAGTAAATTTATTTTCAATTCATTTATTGCATTCATTCACTAAATATTAGTAAAACAAAACCAAAATATAAAAAAAATAATAAAAAAAAATTAGCAAAATTGACTAAACTAAATTAATTAATTAATCAAAAAAAAGATGAAAAAAAAAAAAGTAAAATTATAACAACAACGATTAGCTAATTAGATTTAATTAATTAAAATTTTGAGAAAAAAAAAAAAAAAAATTAAATTTTTAAAACAAATTATTCCAATCAATGTACATAGAGCAAAGAAATAATAAAAAAAAAATTAAAATTAAATAAAAATATTAGTAAAATACCCTATTAAAACCCTATCCGTAAATGTGCCTCCTTTTCTCTTTATGCTTCGTTGTAAACTTTGTTTTTTTTTTAGATAACGTCTAGACAAAATCGTTGTTAAAAGGGGTTAAAATTGAGCTGCATTGTGCAAAAAACTGAAAAAAATTTCTGTACAACCAAAGATCCAACCCTTGTTATGCGTACACAAAGCTTTTAGCTAAAAATCGTCTGGTAAAAGTGATTTATTTGACTAGAAACAATAGAAAATAAACTCCTTGCTTATTGGGGTAAAAAATCAGCTGAATTTGGATTCAATAATTGTGCAAAAAACTGAAAAGTTTTCTTTACAACCAAAGATCCAACCCTTGTTATGCGTACACAAAGCTTTTAGCTAAAAATCGTCTGCTAAAGGTGATTTATTTGACTAGAAACAATAGAAAATAAACTCCTTGCTTATTGGGGTAAAAACTCAGCTGAATTTGGATTCAATAATTGTGCAAAAAACTGAAAAGTTTTCTGTACAACCAAAGATCCGGCCCTCGTTACGAAAACAGAAAGCTTTTAGCTAAAAATCGTCTGGTAAAAGTGATTTATTTGACTAGAAACAATAGAAAATAAACTCCTTGCTAATTGGGGTAAAAAATCAGCTGAATTTGGATTCAATAATTGTTATCAAAAAACTGAAAAGTTTTCTGAACAACCAAAGATCCGGCCCTTGATATGAAAACAGAAAGCTTTTAGCTAAAAATCGTCTGGTAAAAGTGATTTATTTGACTAGAAACAATAGAAAATAAACTCCTTGCTTATTGGGGTAAAAAATCAGCTGAATTTGGATTCAATAATTGTGCAAAAAACTGAAAAGTTTTCTTTACAACCAAAGATCCAACCCTTGTTATGCGTACACAAAGCTTTTAGGTGAAAATCATCTGCTAAAAGTGAATTATTTGACTAGAAACAATAGAAAATAAAATCCTTGCTTATTGGTGTAAAAAATCAGCTGAATTTGGATTCAATAATTGTGCAAAAAACTGAAAAAAATTTCTGTACAACCAAAGATCCAACCCTTGTTATGCGTACACAAAGCTTTTAGCTAAAAATCGTCTGGTAAAAGTGATTTATTTGACTAGAAACAATAGAAAATAAAATCCTTGCTTATTGGGGTAAAAAATCAGCTGAATTTGGATTCAATAATTGTGCAAAAAACTGAAAAGTTTTCTGAACAACCAAAGATCCAACCCTTGTTATGCGTACACAAAGCTTTTAGGTGAAAATCATCTGCTAAAAGTGAATTACTTGACTAAAAGCAATAGAAAATAAAATCCTTGCTTATTGGGGTAAAAACTCAGCTGAATTTGGATTCAATAATTGTGCAAAAAACTGAAAAGTTTTCTGAACAACCAAAGATCCAACCCTTGTTATGCGTACACAAAGCTTTTAGGTGAAAATCATCTGCTAAAAGTGAATTACTTGACTAAAAGCAATAGAAAATAAAATCCTTGCTTATTGGGGTAAAAACTCAGCTGAATTTGGATTCAATAATTGTGCAAAAAACTGAAAAGTTTTCTGTACAAACAAAGATCTAACCCTTGTTATGAAAACAGAAAGCTATTTGGTGAAAATCGTCTGCTAAAATTAATTTGTTTTACTTTAAATGATAGAAATACAAAACCTCTACAAATTATGGTAAAAACTTGACTTGAAAGAATCGATAATATATAAAAATCTTTGAAAGCTACAATGCTTTTATCACACATGAAATAAAATTCCATCCACACGAAATCATACAGAAAATGATAAAAATAATTTCTATAACGATAACAAAGGGTAAACAAATTTTTTTATGTTTTATTAATAAATTTTCTTTATGCATTCAATGTGTGAATCTTGTGGATCAATAAAAAATTGCCTTCTGTGCAACATTTTAATTTATTTCTGTAACAAAAAATCTTTACTGTATAGATGACAAAATAAATTTCCTACAGGCAGAGGGCACTTTACATAACAGGGCTTCTTTATTGGGGTAAAAACTCAGCTGAATTTGGATTCAATAATTGTTATCAAAAAACTGAAAAGTTTTCTGAACAGCCAAAGATCCGGCCCTTGTTATGAAAACAGAAAGCTTTTAGCTAAAAATCGTCTGCTAAAAGTGATTTATTTGATTAGAAACAATAGAAAATAAAATCCTTGCTTATTGGGGTAAAAACTCAGCTGAATTTGGATTCAATAATTGTGCAAAAAAATGAAAAGTTTTCTGTACAATCAAAGATCAAAGAAAGCAAAAAACTGAAAAGTTTTCTGTACAAACAAAGATCTAACCCTTGTTATGAAAACAGAAAGCTATTTGGTGAAAATCGTCTGCTAAAATTAATTTGTTTTACTTTAAATGATAGAAATACAAAACCTCTACAAATTATGGTAAAAACTTGACTTGAAAGAATCGATAATATATAAAAACCTTTGAAAGCTACAATGCTTTTATCACACATGAAATAAAATTCCATCCACACGAAATCATACAGAAAATGATAAAAATAATTTCTATAACGATAACAAAGGGTAAACAAATTTTTTTATGTTTTATTAATAAATTTTCTTTATGCATTCAATGTGTGAATCTTGTGGATCAATAAAAAATTACCTTCTGTGCAACATTTTAATTTATTTCTGTAACAAAAAATCTTTTCTGTATAGATGACAAAATAAATTTCCTACAGACAGTTATTAATAAATGTTTTTATCTTTAAAGATAAATAAAAGCTTCTTTTATAACAAAAAAAAAAAAAAAATCCCTGTGATACAATGTTAATGGTCTACGACACCACTGCATTGTACCAATAATTTATTTTATTATCGTTTGCGTCTCACTACGTAACCGGTATCTATACTTTAATAATTCAAAAAAAAAAAAAAAAAAAAAAAAACTAATTGAATTAACGACGAGAGTTGATATATCCGGTAAACGAGTTAAGTAAATTAAATGAAATAAGAAAAAAAAAAAAAATAAAATAAAATAAATAGGCTGACTCCCCTCGTCCACCAGCTTAATAACCAAGCTAAACAAACTGGCTACTCTCGGCTTCGATTATTATTATACATCCTGTTTGAATTGATATCAAATAAAAAAATAAAAAAAATTTCACACACGCAAACAACCCGCAGCAAATACTTTTAAATTCAAATTATAATTTATGATACTGTGAAGCAACGATTTGATTGTCACAATTATTATCAATGTTACTGTCATGCAACAATTTCCATGTAATTGTGATAAATGCATACAAAATTATTACGCAAAAAGTATCAACACCAAATTCAACTACCGTTTTCTACCTATTTTATTAGCAACACATCGAATATCATAGATAAATCACATAGCAAAAACGTAGTCATCAAAAAACCACAAACAAACGAGCACAATACATGAGATGAAAATCAACATTATAAAAAATTAATTAGCGGCCGTTTTAGTGTGTCTAGATATATACGGTCATTGTACCCGGATGTCGTTATATGAGGATGTATGGTTGTGTTTTTGATCTGATTTTTCTTCTTTATTTTTAACGTAAAACTAGGTTGAAGAATTTTCTTCTCTTTTTTTTTCGCACTTATTGATTAACTTGATTTTATTTAACATGGCTCAAACAAAAAAAAAAAAAAAAATGGAAAATGAAAATTTTTGGTTACAGAACAATTACAATTTTCCTTCTTGTTTTTTTTTTTTTTTTTTTGATTCGTTTTCATTTTTTTTTTTTAATTAGAAAAATGAAGCCAAACAAACATTCGAAAACTTTTTCATAAGTAACTAATTAACCAAACCACAAAAAAAAAAAAAAAAAAAAAAACAGAAGTGAAACAAAATATTGCGCAATTTGAGCGACGTTAGCAATGTTATAGAAAATATAATAAAACGGAAAAAAATTACAAAACAACCACCAAACCAAAATCACAATAAATCACGTTGAATGTATTACCAAAATTAGGTAATTCTGATTAAGAACTTGTCTATCAAAAGATTTCTTAGCACGTTATGCAAACAAAAGGTTTTATTTAATTAAAAAAACCAATTAAAAGACAAATAACTATTGAAATGAAGTAAATGGCAATGAAGTAAACGAATACGAAAAAGAATAATAATTGGTATGGTGGGTTATATTTCAATTAGTAACCACCCATCACCCATTGAATTCATGTAAAAGCAATACAAGAAAAAACTCATTAAAACTTTATATAAAAGCGTTAAGAAAGTCTTAAAGAAGCAACGAATTTTCATCATTTATAATTTAAAAAACTTATGCAAATATAGGAAAAACATCAAAATTTCTCATCATTATCGAACAATCAATAGGGCAAATCTAAGATATTCCCATTGATTTGTAGATGATAAAATTAATCTTAATGCAATGACCTGATATCACCTGATATTTGTTAAATAAACGAAAGGGCAGAAATAAATAACAGAAAAACAATAAAAAAAAAGTGAACCGCAAAATCACTTGACTTGATTTCCTTGCTTTAATTTCATTTATTTGTTTTATTTTATTATTTATTTTTTTTTTTTTTGACTAACAGAGGAAGTAAATGATCATCGAAATAAATTAAATAAAAAAAAAAAAAAAAAAATTGTAGCATAGGCACAACACCAGCAAAAGTATCAGTATCGGCGAAAATAAAAAAAAAAAAAAAAAAAAAAAAAAAAATCATCCGGGAGGGTTCAAGTGACGTGGTAAAAATTAATCAAAAAAACAGAAAAAAAAAATGATTAAAGTAGAATCTCAGAATTTAAATATGAAAATTAAACTTGTCTAACCCAGATGATGCAGTATGCAGTTTATGGACTGATGAAAGGCGCTAAAATTATGTTTTTTTCAGGATATTTGACTAAAACACACAGTCAGAGAATAAATTTGTCCACGTTTATATTTCCTTACAGCTGTATAATCATAATCTGTAGATACGCAAAACACCTAAATATAAATAACACCTTAAAATGATAATAAAAGGTTTAGACAAAGGATTCGCAGGAAAACACTTCAGCTTTTGTTCAGCTAGCTATTCTAACAAACAGAACAAACCAATTACTATTATTATTGCGAAAATATTTGATTGTTTAAAGGTGGCAAACCACTCCAATAACATATAAAACAATTGTCAAGTGGGAGTAAAATTGAAAATTTAGTTTAATTAATTAAAAAAAAAAAAAAAAAAAAATTCCCTCCCCCTATATTCCTGCCTATAACTATTATTTAATATATGTACACGATCAACGAAAACACAATCTCAGGCCATCTTTTTTCTTCCATCATAAAATATTAAACATCATATGCATTTTTGATTGTTCAATTGGACGCGTTTATCGTTGCTTCACAATCATCATTTACTTCTTCTTCTTCTTCTTAGTCGTTTTTAATATTTTTTTTTTTTTTTATTGTTTTTCCTCTAAAATTTTATTTTCAAAAAAATGATTTCTATAATCATTTCTAGTTTTAAAATTATTATTGTTTGTCATTCAGATGAAGTAAGATCACCAATTTTGATCTCTAATATTATTTCTTATAATAAAAACGCCGCCACAAAAGGCTAAAACAGTTGTAAAAATAATCGCGAAACATAAATAGTGCGAGAGAATTTTGTTTTGTTTTTTTTTTTTTCAATTTTATCTTTAACATTTTTATTGTTTTTGTCCCTGCTTGACTGTTTATAGTTTTGTGAATTTCTATTAGTTTATTTAAAATAGAAATATTTTGGATTAACCCGTGGGATTTTCTCGCTGTTATACAACGCTGTATACTAAGCACCATTATTTGCGTGTTTAATCGTATTTTTATTTATTTATTTTTTTGTGTGTGTGTGCACGACAAAACAACTAACCAAACAACAACTATTAACAGCTGTATACGCGTTAAAGCTTAAAGGAATAGTAAAAGGAGGAAATAATAATAATAAAAAAAAAAAACAGAAAAAAAGAAAAAAATTTGTTTAGCCCTATTATCGTTTAACATTTTTCACGAATTTTTTTTTTTTTTTTTTTTGTTTGTCTGCAATTTAATGGAATTTCTCGGTTGAGAAATAAAAATTGTAATTTTTTTTTAAAGGAACTCACGTTTTACATTTATTTAAAAACATTTTTCACGCATAGTTTTTGTTTTTGCCAATAGATTTTTTATTGTTGAGATTTTGAGATTTTTTTTTTCCTCACATATTCATGATACTCACATTGCATTAATGTCGTTATCGTGATTGTATAATTTCATTATTTAAATAAATAAAATTTAAACAAACGACCCTTTTTAAAAAAAAAAAACAAAAAAAAAAAAAAGAGTTCAAATAAAAATTTTTCCTTTTTCCTTTTTTTTTTTTTAATTTTAATTTTAATTTTAATTTGTTTGTATTATTCTAGCATTAGAAAAGCAAAAAAAAAAAACAAAAAAAAAATAAATAATAACGCGTTTTAGGACTATTTGAAAAGAAAAGAAAAGAAAACAAAACAAAACAAAAAAAAAAAAATTGTTTTTAACCCTTTTTCGTAACATTAAAAAAAAAATTAAAAAAAAAAAATAAATAATAACAAAACCAACGAATACCCAAAAGTTTATAGTTTGAGAAAAAATTTTAAAAACATTGATGGGTGATAATTGATTTCGGTGTTATTTGTGGGTGGCGTTCGTTTTCTGTTGATAATTTTTTTTTTTTTTTTTTTGTTTTCTCTGTGTATTATTACGGTTGCAGTGATTATAACCCTTGTTTATGTGTAACGTGAAGTTTTTAGTGGTGCGGTGATAACAATAAAAAGTTTTGTGGATTTTTTTTTTTTTGATGAATTTTCATTGATAATTCTACAAAGGAAACGGAGGGACATTATACAACGGAAAAGGTAATTAGTTTTAGTTTTTTTTTTTTAAGAAAAAAAAAAAAAAGAATAAAATGTTTCATTCAAATATGGTTTCGGAACACCAACCACATCCCAAATGCATTTATTATTGTGGCGAAAAGAAATTATTTTTTTTGTTTTTTGTTTTTTTCATTTCTTTTTTCTTTTTTTTAAAAATAAATCGAAAAACAAACAAAAACGTTTGTTACTTTTGTCAACTATCAAAGGGTTGTTACACACCCTTAACGCATAATAATAATAATAATAATCATTTACTAAAAACAGATAAAAAAAAAAAATAATAAATAAATTCAGCTGGTTCAAACGAAAACAAATTCGTTGGTTTTTTTTTTTTTTTTTGATGATGATACAAAACAACGACATGCATCCACCAACAATGGCAAATGTAAAAGTTAGAAAAATTTCAGATGATCTATATCGAGTGAAAACTGATTAAATTTCGGTTAGAATTTCGGTTAAATATATAATTAATTGTTTTCGATCATCTATCCATCGCGTAAATTAATTAAACACGTAAAATGGTGGGATATTGATAATGTTTCCATAAACACAAAACTATATAAAACGTAGAACAAACCCAAAAATGGATCAGTGATAAGTTGAATACAATAGTAAGCAGACCAGAAGTGAATCTTCAGTGATTTTCAGTAAAAAAAAAAATTCAAAACTAAAACGCAGGTAATCGTCAGTATTAAACGTTTTAAATAAAATCTCATAAAAACCAAAAAAAAAAAAAAAAAAAACAAATCCCACCAAATATAACAACAAACAAAACAGCAAAACATATAAAAATAAAAACCCGGTCATAAATCATTTAACCGAAACTAGAGTAATTGACAAAAAAAAAAAAAAAAAAATTCCAAATTGACCGGACGTTACTTGTTAAACCGAAAAAAAAAAACATTTTTTTTTTTTTTTTTTGATTAACAACGATGCTGCATTTTGTAACTTGATGAACATTTTTTATTCGCGATTAAAATAGCGAAAAACAAAAAATCTTATTGTGTTTGCTGCATTTTTTTGTTTTTTTTTTTTTCTGAAATAAAATCTTGCACAATAAACAAAATAATATTTTACCTCATCTAATCAAAATCAAATCTAGGCTTATCTAGGCTAAATGAGGCTGATGAACCATAGAACGTTTAAATAATTTAAATTGCAACGTTAATAGATAATAAATAGTTGTGATAACAACAAATCAAATAAACCAGCAACAATAATCTCCCAAAAAACAAAACAAAAATCCTAAGATCACCCTAAACAATTCCAAAATAATAATAAAAAAAAACCAATTTAACAAAACAAACGGAAGAAACAAAATTTATGAAAGAAAAAAAAATATTTCACATAAATTTGCTCAATTGGACCGTTTAAAAAAAAAAAAAAATTAAAAATTGTATTGCTTTTTTTTTTTTTTTTTTTTTTTGTTACTCTATTTTGCCACCCTAATTTCTATTGTCTCCCACTAAATAGGAAATTAGTTAATTAAAACAAAACAAAAAAAAAAAAAAAATTATTTTATTTATTTTTGATTTTTTTTATTACTTTTAAACTAGCCATCAACGACGGTTTGGTTTTGAGCAAAAGCTTTGTGGTCCAACTAGTGTTTAGGTACTTGTCGTTGGGGATACAGAAAAAGTATTTTGTTTTTGTTTTTGTTTTTTTTTTTTTTTTTTTTTTTTGTTGTTGTTGTTGTGTTCCAGTCAGTTGGTTATCAGTTCTCAGTGTTAATAAAAGCAAAAAAAAAAAAAAAAAAAATAAAGAAAATTTTTAAAAATAAAAATGACAGAGGAAACTAATATCGGTGTGGATAATATACGAAAGTTACAGCAACAGGATGAATTCATTGAGATGCCATCAATAAAAAAGGATGCAATGGTGATTGTAACCCAACAGTTACAAGTGGAACCTGTGGAACAGGTAAGATCATCAGGGCACCCATAATAAAGGGATAAATTAGAATTTTTCTTCTTTTTTCTTTTTTTTTTTTTTTTTTTTTTTTTGAAAAAGAAAATTGTTAAAATGGGTCATGGATTACCGGAACGTGGATCATGGGGTAGTAAATTAGATTTTATACTATCAGTTGTCGGTTTGGCAATTGGTTTGGGCAATGTATGGCGTTTCCCCTATTTATGTTATAAAAATGGTGGCGGAGCATTCTTAATACCATACCTATTGACACTGATATTAGCCGGTATACCGATGTTCTTCATGGAATTGGCACTTGGACAAATGTTAACAATTGGTGGTTTAGGTGTTTTTAAAATTGCACCAATATTCAAAGGTATGGGTGATGATGATGGGTAATAATTACCATAAACGATAGAACAAATTTTATATTTTTCTTTTTATTTAGGTATCGGTTATGCAGCGGCTGTAATGTCCTGCTGGATGAATGTTTATTATATCGTTATCCTTGCATGGGCAATATTTTATTTTTTTATGTCAATGCGTGCCGATGTACCATGGCGTACATGTAGTAATTATTGGAATACAGTTAATTGTGTAAATCCATATGAAAGAAAGGATTTACTATGTTGGAATATAAATAATAATTTATTATCAACTGGTAATAATATAAGTGGGGCATTAGGTGGTGGTGTTTTAACAAGAATTTGTTCATTAAATAATAATAATGTTACAATAACGGAGCTTACAGATCCCGTTAAGGAGTTTTGGGAGTAAAAATATAAAAAAAAAAAAAAATTAATTAAATTAAAATGAGACGATTTTTTTTTTTTTCTTTCTTTCTTTCTTTCTTTCTTTCTTTATAGACGTCGTGCACTTATGATCTCACCCGGTATTGAACATATTGGTAACATCCGTTGGGAGTTGGCTGGCACATTATTACTTGTATGGATTTTATGTTATTTCTGTATATGGAAAGGTGTTAAATGGACTGGAAAAGTTGTCTACTTTACCGCATTATTCCCATATATTTTATTAACAATTTTATTAATTCGTGGCATAACATTACCGGGGGCCATTGAGGGCATTAAATTTTATATAATACCGAATTTTTCAAAATTAAACCAATCAGAAGTGTGGATAGATGCTGTTACACAAATATTTTTCTCATACGGTTTAGGTTTAGGTACACTGGTCGCATTGGGCAGCTACAATAAATTCACCAATAACGTTTACAAGTTTGTAGAAAAAAAAAAAAAAAAACATTTTTTTTTGTTTGGGTTTTCCTAAATTCAATTCACAAATTTGGAAATTTTCCTTTTTTTCTTTCTTTCTTTAGAGACGCATTAATTGTATGTACGGTCAACTCGAGCACCAGTATGTTTGCTGGTTTTGTTATATTTTCGGTTGTTGGTTTTATGGCGCACGAACAACAACGTCCCGTTGAGGAGGTGGCTGCATCCGGTAATTATTTAACAAAAAAAAAAAAAAAAAAATCAAGCAAAATTCGTGTCTTATTAAATTAAAAAAAAAAAAATTAAAAAAAAAAATTCTCACAACAAAACATCTAGGTCCTGGACTTGCATTTTTAGCATATCCATCAGCGGTACTACAATTACCTGGTGCACCATTATGGTCATGTTTATTCTTCTTTATGTTATTACTAATCGGTTTAGATTCACAATTTTGCACAATGGAAGGTTTTATAACTGCGATTATTGATGAATGGCCACAATTATTACGTAAACGTAAAGAAATATTTATCGCAATTGTTTGTGCGCTTAGTTATTTAGTTGGTCTTACATGTATAACACAGGTGAGAAGAAGAAACCGAAGACGAAAACGAGAAAAAAATTTTTAATGTTTTTTTTTTTTTTTTTTTTTTTTTTTTTTATCAAGGGTGGAATGTACGTCTTCCAAATATTAGACTCGTACGCGGTAAGCGGTTTCTGTTTATTATTTTTAATATTCTTTGAATGTGTATCAATATCGTGGGCATACGGATGTGATCGTTTTTATGATGGTATCAAGGATATGATTGGTTATTATCCATTAATATGGTGGAAATTCTGTTGGACAATAACCACACCAATGATATGCATTGTAAGCAATTAAACCAAAAATTAAATATAAAAAGCAGCAAGTGATTAATGAAACTGTTTTATTTATTTATTTTTATTTTATAAAGGGCGTCTTTATATTTAACCTTGTACAATGGACACCAATTAAATATTTAGATTATTCGTATCCATGGTGGTCACATGTATTTGGTTGGTTTACCGCGTTATCATCAATGTTATGTATTCCCGGTTACATGATATGGTTATGGATGAAAACACCTGGTGACCGTGCACAGGTAAATTAAAAAAAAAAAAAAAAATTTAATTTCATTTAATTTCTTATTTGAAAATTAATTCAATTGAAAAAAAAAACACTAGAAAATCCGCGCTATCGTGAGAATAGAAGATGATGTCAAGTCATTACGTGAACGGATGCAAAATGAAGCGAAAAAAGCTGCCGAATCATATTAAACAAGATGTTGATGAGAGCTAGAGTTAAAATAACTAAAAAACCATTAACCAATCAATAACGAAACGTATTACATTCCCCCAAACCGTATTACAACAACACCCCCGCCCCATATTTAATAATAAAACAACACCGACAACAATGAAGTAAAATCCAATCAGCATCTATCAAAAACGTATTTAATTGGTTAATATAGAAAATATTATTTTAAGGGTAACAAAAACCTATCAGCACTGTTACTACTATTACTATTACAAATACTACTACTACTACTACTACAACTATTACTACTACTGCTGCTGCTACTACTACTATAACAACACACCACCCCCTATTACTATTTATTTTTTAATCAAATTATTATCTAATCAATGTTTCTAATTATTTATTTATTTTATTCGATTTATTTATTCTAATTAATAATTATTATATATATAAAAAAAAAAAAAAAGAAAAAACAACCAAAAAAAAAACAAAAAAAAACAAAAAACAACCAAAAAAGACGAAAAAAATTAACAAAAAAAACCAAAAAAAAACCAAAAAAAATAATAATAAAATTACGCTGAAAAACGCTAAAAAATCTTTACGCGAAAAATAATAGAAAATTTTAATTTATTTATTATCTTTTATTTATTTTCTTTTTTTTTCTTGTTCTAACTTAGCAGCTAATTAATTAATTAAATAAGAGAAAAAAAAAAAAAAAGTGAAAAAGAATCAAAAAGAAGTCACGTTAAAAAGAGCGCGCATATGTTAAATAAAAATATAATTAAATATAATTAAATAAAATAAAATAATAATAATAAAAAAAAACAAAACAAAGATGAATTTTTTTTTTTTCTTCTTCTTGTATTTTTTAACCAAAAACCTATTTTATTTTTTTTGTTTATTCAAACATCCACCCTTAATAAAACCATAAAACTCCTTAAATCACTGTATGTTATTTCTGTAACACATAAGTATACGAAGAAATCTTATTTTTCGGTACTTTGCATAGTAATTAATAACAGCAATTGTGTATCGTTTTTTAATTGAAAAAAAAAAAACCCCAAACCAAAAACAAACAACAACGACATTTTCTATTTTTTTGATAGAAACAAATAATCACGTTGCCGTAACATACGTATCAAAAAAAAAAAAAAAAAACATAAATTTACATAAAGTATTTTTAACGAAAAATAATTTAAAATTAATTTACAGAAATAACTATTGAAAAGTATTTTCATAGTAAGATCAATACTCCACTTTTTGGGATATGTAACATTTAGGGTATATATTCCTTATAATTTGTTTAAATGGTAAAATTAACTGGTCTAAATCGGTAGATAAAAAAAAAGTGTTTTTTATTTTTTTTTTTACCAAACACCAACGCGTCCAATATTACAGCGAAACAAAAAAAACCTCAGTTAACGAGAGAATATAAAAGAAAAAATCGTTTAACATATGTAGGTCACTATGTTTTACAGAAAATTTTTTTTCATAATTCCATAGAACTATTAGAGGAAACATTTGCTAGTACGTCAAGAAATATGTAAAAAAAAAAAGAATAAAATCGAACAGACAGACAGTACATGGTGAGTAAAAACATTTTTTCTGTTTATCGTAACATAAAAATGGAGAAAAAATTAAAAAAAAAAAAATAAAAAAAATTAAAAACAAAAAAGTTTTTCTTTCTTACTTTCTAGTAACTTTTATTCTAGTTAGTTGTGTAACAAAGTGAATTGAATCCGATATAGATAATCTCACTTTCTTTTACTACAATTACATGTTTTATGTTGAGATAAAATAAAATAAAAAAAACCCCCTCACGGGGTCATCTAATAACAAAATTAATCTTTTAATAAAAAAATATTTCAATGAAATAGCGACATAGTCACTTCCCTATTAACATAACGCGGTTAATAAAAAAATCTTACTCAGCAACAATAAAACTGAGAGAAGATTAAACAAAAAAAAAACAACAACAACAACAACAAGCGATAAGTTAAGTCATGTAGAGTCAAGCAAATTAAGTCAAATCAAGGAAGTAGCATAAACAGAAACAGAAAGAAAATAACATGAAAGACAACAAGATAAACGTAACGAAGGCAAAACATGAGAAAGACAAAGCAAACAGTGAAAACTATGAACGCATACAAAACTTAAGTTAAGTCATCTGGTTCTTTGAAAAATATTATTTTCTTTTTTACTTTTTTATTATAAGTCATGTTCGTGAAAGTGACATCTCTATAGATTTGTTATTGTGTTTGCCGGGTTGCTATTTGGTTTTTTTTTTTTCTTCTTATGCATTTTACACCATTTGTGTTTTTATGAATAAAAATTTAACAAACATAAAAATATAAACAATTAAAAAGAAAAAAAAAAAAAACATCGAAAATGTCAATGAAAATAAATTTCATTATTTTTCTATCAATTTATATTGTGTACAGTGTTAATTGTAAAACAAATAAAATTCAATTAGTTAATAAAAAAGTGAATTATGATGAATTTTTAAAAAATTATTTCCGAAAAGACAATACAAAGGGATATGATAAAAAAAAAATATTTGATAATTCAATTGATATTGATGATGATTTAATAAATGATAGTAAATTAACATTTCTTGATTATTATACAGATGGTGTTAATTATTATTTAGAAAATAATTGGCAAATGTGTATTGAAAATTTACAAACAAGTATTTATGAGTATAATCAATATTATTTATTAACATCAGAATGTCGAAGGGATTGTGAAGAGAAACGTGTTGAAATGTTACGTAAAAATTTTAATCGTAAATTATCAATAGATATGATTGATTATCGTGATACAACTGATTCAAATAATATGATGAAATTTTATGGTGATTTTTTAACAAATGATAATCAATTTTTTTTTACACAAATCACTAAAACATTATGTATTAAACGTTGTATGTTGCGTATACAACCAAATATTGATAAATTCTTTTTTATACATTTTGATGATAAACATATGTTTAATCAACGTTACCCATATGAATATTTACAATTATGCTATTTTCGGGTAATTAATTAATTTATTCAATATTAAATCATAGTTTTAATAAAACAAAAAAAAACAAAATTAAAATTAAATGTTTCATTATTCAGAATAATCAAATTGAGAAGGCTGTTGATGCTGCATTTACAGTACTTACAATAAATCCAACGAATAAACAAATGTTGGATAATATTAAATATTACATGAATCTAACAGATATTGATCTAAGTAATATTCATGATATTGAGGAGAAGGTTATTCCAATTTAAATGAAAATGTTTTTTGTTTTATTTCAATATTACTTCTTTTTTTTTTTTTTTTTTATTTTTTTTATTTTTTTTTTTTTTGTAGAATTTTGTTAAATATTATCTAAAAGGTTTAAAGTCATATGATGATGCTGATTGGTTAAATACAATTGATAATATTGAAAAATCACTTTATTATTATGAAATTGATATGAATTTATGTCGTTCATTTTGTGAGGGTGAATTTGATCAGGGATGGCTAGCTGATTTCACATCATCAATTTCAAGTAAATTTTTTTCAATTAAAAAATTTAATTATACATTTTTTTTTTCTTTCTTTCTCTTTATAACAGATCATTACACATTCACATTACGTTGTAAAAAAAATTGTACCGAACAACTATCTTATGTACGGGGTGTTTATTATAGTGACTTATTTCCTAGTCATTATGATTATCTAACTTATGCATATTACAAAGGTTTGTTTATTAATTAAAAACACAGAAGAAAAAAGGAAGAAATAAAAAAAAAATTTTTAATTAAATAATAAAGTTGATAGAATTCGCGATGCATGCCAGGCAGCTTCCAGTTATTTACTATTCTATCCAAAATCAGAGAGGATGCTTGATAATATACAATATTATAAAACCCATCATTTTATTGAGAAAGATTATATGAAGCCAACGAATGTAAGTTTTCATTTCACACAATTCAAAGTAAATTTTTCTAATGAAAAAAAAAAAAAAAAAACACAAAAACTATTTCAGGAGGCATTAGAATATTTTGAGCGTCAAAAATTAGAAGCAAATATTCTAAAATATGTTGATTATAATTTTAAAAAATTAATCATAGATTCCGGTGATAAATATTTTCATCATCGTGACGATGATGATAACACTGATGAGGTATTTATATGAGAAAAAATAAAAATCTTTTACTATAATTAATTAAAAACCTTAAATGTTTTCAGGATATTTTATTTTAAATACTTGAATATGACTAAAAACTTAGTTGACATCAATATTTTTTTTATAAATCACATGACAAAAATAATGAAAAAAAAAAAAAAAATAAATAAATAAATTTAATGAACAAATAAAAGAAAAAAATGTTTGAGAGTTTTTCAAAAGTATTCGGAGTTTTTTAAATTATATAATACCCTTTAGTTTCCCAAAAATAACAACAAATTTGTTTTTTTTTCAGAATTAATAGTAAGTAATTCACTAACCTTTAAATAGGAAATAATTGGTGTTGTGTTGTACGTGATGATCTAATATTCCATTTCCATTTCATCTCCATTTTCTATTACAAATTTTATCAGCATACTTGAACGGCAATCTAAAAAAAACAAAATTATATTACCAACAAATTACACGAATCTCAAGCTAGTAAAATAAACATTATTATTTTTTTTTTTTTTTTTGGTAAATTAATTCAATGAAAATTTATTCAAGACAGAATTGAAATATAACCATGGAAAAACCTTTGAATTGCTATCGATAGATTTTTAATTATCATCAAAAAGATTTTTATTACCAAGAAAAAAAAAAAAGAATTCTATGCATCACCAAGCAATACAAATAATTTGACTCGTTCACCAATTGAATAGCAACAGAATCATACAAATTAAATAAAAAACATTTTTTTTCTCTGCTTCTATACAAATTTCTGTCTTAAGAAATCATGTGTCAACTATACACACTCTGTCAAATGTTTCTGGAAGGTTTCATGTGTTACTCATATTCATTTCTATAACTTTTTTGCTTTCTATTGATTCTGATGTTTTTTCTTAACATTTCTTTATGTTGCATAAGAACAAAAGACTTTATGTGACTTTTATGTAAAAATGTTCAAAAGAAACAAACATTTTTGTTTCTTCTTATAATTTTATATTTTATGCATATTTTAAAGCTTCATTTAAAATAATTAAACATACTGCGAATTATTATTAATTAGTTTTAAAAAAAAAACTTGTTGCAACATATTTTTTGATATTTTTTTTTACTATTTTTCACCACCACAACCCCAAACTCATTTAAAATTTCTTTTAAAATCAAAATCGTTCAAAAAAAAAAACCCTTATAAAGCTTCATTTATATATGATGATATTACAAAGCCACAATCATCCCTTAATAAAGAAGAATACAAAAAAATAAAAAATAATAATTACATTTGTTATAATAATAGGCAAAGGGTTAAATAACAAAATAGTTTGCGTTAAGTGATGCACAGGTAATTAATACAACCAAACACGTTTATTTAACCCTTAAAAATAAATTTGTTTTTATTTGTTTTTTTTAAATTAAATTCAATTGATAAATAAAAAATTATTTCAAATCAAAATCAAAACAAATCGAACCTAGGAACGCACATTTTATTTTTATTTTTTTTTTGAATTTTTTTTTTAGTTTTCTTACAGTAGATACAAATAAAAAAAAAATTATTGATTACCTGGTGAGTGGGTGTGGCCTGGCCAATAGGTAATATTTGAAACAAAATGAATACATTATATGCATAGGGTAAACAGAAATATTATTTAAGGTATTTTTTAATAAACAAGTGGTAAATGTATTTGTTGAATAAAATAATTTATTTTACTCTGTCACCCCATAACGCATAAAATTCAACAAAACTTATAAATTGCCACGCGCGTATTACAAGAAGGGCGTAATTAAAATCAAAACAAAATTTTTCAACAATAACATCGTAACATTTCGTTTATTCAACCCCAAATATTAAAACAACCGAAAATAACCGAAAATTATTCATTGGTGGATTTTGGGAAATATTTCTCGCACCATTTTTTCAGCACCCTTATTAAAACGATGTAACGATAATGTTAAAAAGAGACGGAAAGTACAATTCGTTAGATATTTGTACAGGTGAGATGAGCAAGACTAGCCAATAAATGGGCAAAATACGAATTTTGGTTTTTGATTTATGTTTAAGAAAAAAATTTAGGAGAGGAAAATTCTTAATGATTTTTTCATATTAATTACTCCATAACTATTGTTAAAAATACCCCCGAAAATGACTAATTATGAAATGTGTATGATAATAATGAAAATTGTAAGTGGTACAAATCTTATAAAAGCTCGTACACAACCGACAATATTCACAGATAAAGTGATTATCCTGCCTGAACTACAATTCGTGTTGATAATTTCTAAATCAAAAATTTATAATTTGTGTTTGTGTTTTAAAGCTGACTCATGTAAGTAATCATTATAATAAAAAAAAAAAATATTTTTCCAAAAAAAAAAACACACAAAATATCATAGTAAAACGAAATTTTCTACTAAAACAAATTTTTTGAAACTTTTTCATACTTTAAAGTCTCTTTTCCACGATATTTTAAACAAAATAAATAATTCAGAATTAGTTTTCTAATAAAATTCGATTTTAAAAATTAAATTTTCGTTTTCAACCAAATTGTGTGAAATTATATTCCAACAAAACATTCAAATAATATTTTTCCAACGATTAATCAGTGAAATGATTTTTTCGTGTTTTTGTGCATCTTTTCCACGATATTTTAAACAAAATAAATAATTCAGAATTAGTTTTCTGATAAAATTCGATTTTTAAAATTAAATTTTCATTTTCAACCAAATTGTGTGAAATTATATTCCAACCAAACATTCAAATAATATTTTTCCAACGATTAATCAGTGAAATGATTTTTTCGTGTTTTTGTGCATCTTTTCCACGATATTTTAAACAAAATAAATAATTCAGAATTAGTTTTCTGATAAAATTCGATTTTTAAAATTAAATTTTCATTTTCAACCAAATTGTGTGAAATTATATTCCAACCAAACATTCAAATAATATTTTTCCAACGATTAATCAGTGAAATGATTTTTTCGTGTTTTTGTGCATCTTTTCCACGATATTTTAAACAAAATAAATAATTCAGAATTAGTTTTCTAATAAAATTCGATTTTAAAAATTAAATTTTCGTTTTCAACCAAATTGTGTGAAATTATATTCCAACAAAACATTCAAATAATATTTTTCCAACGATTAATCAGTGAAATGATTTTTTCGTGTTTTTGTGCATCTTTTCCACGATATTTTAAACAAAATAAATAATTCAGAATTAGTTTTCTAATAAAATTCGATTTTAAAAATTAAATTTTCGTTTTCAACCAAATTGTGTGAAATTATATTCCAACAAAACATTCAAATAATATTTTTCCAACGATTAATCAGTGAAATGATTTTTTCGTGTTTTTGTGCATCTTTTCCACGATATTTTAAACAAAATAAATAATTCAGAATTAGTTTTCTAATAAAATTCGATTTTAAAAATTAAATTTTCGTTTTCAACCAAATTGTGTGAAATTATATTCCAACCAAACATTCAAATAATATTTTTCCAACGATTAATCAGTGAAATGATTTTTTCGTGTTTTTGTGCATCTTTTCCACGATATTTTAAACAAAATAAATAATTCAGAATTAGTTTTCTAATAAAATTCGATTTTAAAAATTAAATTTTCGTTTTCAACCAAATTGTGTGAAATTATATTCCAACAAAACATTCAAATAATATTTTTCCAACGATTAATCAGTGAAATGATTTTTTCGTGTTTTTGTGCATCTTTTCCACGATATTTTAAACAAAATAAATAATTCAGAATTAGTTTTCTAATAAAATTCGATTTTAAAAATTAAATTTTCGTTTTCAACCAAATTGTGTGAAATTATATTCCAACAAAACATTCAAATAATATTTTTCCAACGATTAATCAGTGAAATGATTTTTTCGTGTTTTTGTGCATCTTTTCCACGATATTTTAAACAAAATAAATAATTATGAATTAGTTTTCTGATAAAATTCGATTTTTAAAATTAAATTTTCATTTTCAACCAAATTGTGTGAAATTATATTCCAACAAAACATTCAAATAATATTTTTCCAACGATTAATCAGTGAAATGATTTTTTCGTGTTTTTGTGCATCTTTTCCACGATATTTTAAACAAAATAAATAATTCAGAATTAGTTTTCTGATAAAATTCGATTTTTAAAATTAAATTTTCATTTTCAACCAAATTGTGTGAAATTATATTCCAACAAAACATTCAAATAATATTTTTCCAACGATTAATCAGTGAAATGATTTTTTCGTGTTTTTGTGCATCTTTTCCACGATATTTTAAACAAAATAAATAATTATGAATTAGTTTTCTGATAAAATTCGATTTTTAAAATTAAATTTTCATTTTCAACCAAATTGTGTGAAATTATATTCCAACAAAACATTCAAATAATATTTTTCCAACGATTAATCAGTGAAATGATTTTTTCGTGTTTTTGTGCATCTTTTCCACGATATTTTAAACAAAATAAATAATTCAGAATTAGTTTTCTGATAAAATTCGATTTTTAAAATTAAATTTTCATTTTCAACCAAATTGTGTGAAATTATATTCCAACAAAACATTCAAATAATATTTTTCCAACGATTAATCAGTGAAATGATTTTTTCGTGTTTTTGTGCATCTTTTCCACGATATTTTAAACAAAATAAATAATTCAGAATTAGTTTTCTGATAAAATTCGATTTTTAAAATTAAATTTTCATTTTCAACCAAATTGTGTGAAATTATATTCCAACCAAACATTCAAATAATATTTTTCCAACGATTAATCAGTGAAATGATTTTTTCGTGTTTTTGTGCATCTTTTCCACGATATTTTAAACAAAATAAATAATTCAGAATTAGTTTTCTAATAAAATTCGATTTTAAAAATTAAATTTTCGTTTTCAACCAAATTGTGTGAAATTATATTCCAACAAAACATTCAAATAATATTTTTCCAACGATTAATCAGTGAAATGATTTTTTCGTGTTTTTGTGCATCTTTTCCACGATATTTTAAACAAAATAAATAATTCAGAATTAGTTTTCTAATAAAATTCGATTTTAAAAATTAAATTTTCGTTTTCAACCAAATTGTGTGAAATTATATTCCAACAAAACATTCAAATAATATTTTTCCAACGATTAATCAGTGAAATGATTTTTTCGTGTTTTTGTGCATCTTTTCCACGATATTTTAAACAAAATAAATAATTCAGAATTAGTTTTCTAATAAAATTCGATTTTAAAAATTAAATTTTCGTTTTCAACCAAATTGTGTGAAATTATATTCCAACAAAACATTCAAATAATATTTTTCCAACGATTAATCAGTGAAATGATTTTTTCGTGTTTTTGTGCATCTTTTCCACGATATTTTAAACAAAATAAATAATTATGAATTAGTTTTCTGATAAAATTCGATTTTAAAAATTAAATTTTCGTTTTCAACCAAATTGTGTGAAATTATATTCCAACAAAACATTCAAATAATATTTTTCCAACGATTAATCAGTGAAATGATTTTTTCGTGTTTTTGTGCATCTTTTCCACGATATTTTAAACAAAATAAATAATTCAGAATTAGTTTTCTGATAAAATTCGATTTTTAAAATTAAATTTTCATTTTCAACCAAATTGTGTGAAATTATATTCCAACAAAACATTCAAATAATATTTTTCCAACGATTAATCAGTGAAATGATTTTTTCGTGTTTTTGTGCATCTTTTCCACGATATTTTAAACAAAATAAATAATTCAGAATTAGTTTTCTGATAAAATTCGATTTTTAAAATTAAATTTTCATTTTCAACCAAATTGTGTGAAATTATATTCCAACCAAACATTCAAATAATATTTTTCCAACGATTAATCAGTGAAATGATTTTTTCGTGTTTTTGTGCATCTTTTCCACGATATTTTAAACAAAATAAATAATTCAGAATTAGTTTTCTAATAAAATTCGATTTTAAAAATTAAATTTTCGTTTTCAACCAAATTGTGTGAAATTATATTCCAACAAAACATTCAAATAATATTTTTCCAACGATTAATCAGTGAAATGATTTTTTCGTGTTTTTGTGCATCTTTTCCACGATATTTTAATCAAAATAAATAATTCAGAATTAGTTTTCTAATAAAATTCGATTTTTAAAATTAAATTTTCATTTTCAACCAAATTGTGTGAAATTATATTCCAACAAAACATTCAAATAATATTTTTCCAACGATTAATCAGTGAAATGATTTTTTCGTGTTTTTGTGCATCTTTTCCACGATAATTGATATTTCTAATCAATTTCATATTTTTTACTAAATAAATTTAATAATTTTTGCGCATCTTGACCATTGTACTGTCCATCCATTTAACTCAGTCGTTATAGATATTTTGCGACAATAAGACATCAAATTTTGCCTTAGTTTTAAGCCAAATATTTTTTTGTTTTTTGTTTGTGTTTTTTTATGTGAAAAAATAATAAAAATTTTTTTTTTTCTTTTCTTTTAGCTTGTGTGAGTGTTTTAAAAAAAACTAATAATTAAAAACCGTCGTCATAGTGGCTTCGTCGTTGATTTTGCCGATTAGTTTTTTTTTAATTATAATATTTTTTTTTGTTTCATTTTATTATTTTTATGCTTTTTTTTTTTCATTTTTTTCTTCTATCTTTAATGTCAAAAAGTATTTATGAAAAATTTCTCTTCACCCATTTCTCAACCGTTGAATTTATACTTTAATTTTTAATTAAACCAATTTATAATCAATTATTCATAATTTTTATGTAATTATGAACGACAATTTTACAGATGTACAAAAGTCAATGATAGTTAGATTACAAAAACGCTTTCTTAAATCGCGACATATTAAAAGAAGAACATTTGTAAGAAATTATAAAAATCGTATTGGACGTAGATTATTACGGGAGACACCAGTAATTAATTTAAAAAAATATTATTTAGTTTCATTTTTTATTCTATTATTGATACCATTAGCATTTTGGCCATTTATTTCATTAACAGTTAAACGTATTTCATGCGAATTGTGTCATTACAATGATCCGAATACTTCTTGAATGTCTCATAAATTATAAAGATGAAATAGATATGAATAACAATATTAATGAAGTTGATAATGAAATTCTCATATTATTTATAATTAATATTAATTTATTTATCACTCTATTTTCCTTATATGTTTTCTTTAATTCTTAAGAAAATTTAAAACAAAATTTTATTTATTTTTTTTTTTTTTTTTTGTTTTGCTTTCTTTTTTTTTTTTTTTTTTAACTATTTTCTCTATCTTTTATCTAATCCACGAAATCTATAATAAAATCATCTAAACTATAAACAAGGATTATTTGTTTGAAAATAAAAAACTTTTAATTATGTTCAGTTCTTGTGTGAACATAATTAGTGATTGCATTATTGGTAAAATAAGTAATAATAAAAGCACCGAAAAACCAAGGCCATTTGAAGAAATTTCAGCGATTATTATCGCGGCATATTTAGAAGACGACGACGACGACTAAATAATTTACTGTGTGCTTTTGTTGAAAATAATATTAAAAAAAAAATTAAAAAAAAAAAACAATAATTGTGTTTATCAACAACGTGTGTTATAAAAGTGATTTTTATTCATTTTTATTTTCTATTATTAGTAGACTATCGAAGAAACAACGAGAATAGCATCTGGTATCGAGCTTTCTAACCAAAGGTCAGTGTAATTTACAAAATTTACATAAACTTTACTTTAAAATACTAAAACAAAGCAAATAAAAAATGTTTTCTCATAAACGAAAAGCTTTTTTCTCATTTTATTTTATTTTATTTTATTTTATTTTATTTTTTTTTTTTTTTCTTTGATGTTAAGACCTGAAACTACAATCAACAGCAAGACAACAAAATTAGCTAAAACCAATCATAATCTACCGATCATTAGAACAAACAATATTTTTTTTTTTTTTAATTTTTTTTTTCATTACATTCATTTTTATTAATCATCATACCACCAAAAATCCAAAAACTTTTTTTCCTTTTTTTATCGATTTCTTATAAATTTACAACGATTATCATATTAGCATTAGTTTATTTAAACGATTCAACATATATTTATATTTTTATTTGTTATATAAAAATAAAAAAAAAGTACAAGAAAAAAAACAACCGGAGAAAAAAAAATAATAAGAAAAAAAAAATTAAGAAATATTTAAAGAAAAAAAAATTTTATTTAATTATTTTAATAAAAATCAAGTATAATGATGTGCATACTTATAACTTTTGGTATTATAATCGCTATATTAGCTGTACCTGGTTATTATTTATGTTTAGATTTAATTAAAGGTACATGGGTATCACATACACGTCGTAATGCCATTATTGAACCAATACCATTGTTGAGAGAAAGAGTAATAACGGGGCGATCATTATCATTTTAAATATAAAATATATGATAATAAATAAAAACGATTAATGCAGTATAATCGTTTATTATAATGATGACGCCTAATAAATATAAAATAATCATTTTACTGCATTTCTTTGTATATTTTATATGACATTTATTTGCCGTTAACATAATTGTTTTAAATCAACTTGTTAACGTGCTTAATATTCATTGATTATCAATCTTTTTCTTTAATTAAAAATTATTTTATATATTTATTATTAAATATGGTAAACACACCACGGTAACGATGTCTTTAAATTTTTTTTTTTTTTTTATTTTAATATCGATATATACACGTTTAAACAGTGATATGTAAAAATGATATTAAAATACAAAATCATAGAATAAAACAATAAGAAAATATTTTTTTTTCATTTTTCATTTTAACATAATCATAGTAAAGATAAGAAATTTATCCTAATTCTCCTGACTATTCTAAGTTTAAACTAACCTGTTTAAAAAAAAAAAAAAAAAAAAAAAAAAAAAAAAAATCTTTATTTTTCTTGATCAAAAAATTAACAAACAAACTTCACAAAAGCCAAAAAAAAAAGAAAAAAGAAAAAAGAAAAAAAAAAAAAATATTACTTTTGAAAACAACGCACAACTGGAGCCTAAGTGTGCTGCAGTCGAGCGATTTGTTTTATTTATTTATTTTTTTTTTTTTTTTTTTGGTAAGTGAAATTTCACATTATTTGCATGTATACGTGTGAGAGTAAATGATTTATTCAATAACATCCTTTTTTCAACCCTAACATCCTAAACAAATCCATTTTTTTTTTTTTTGGTTCTGTTATTATTCACGCATTAAAAACATTATTAATATTTCACATACATACCATACAAACGTACATTAAATACATATTCAGGTGCATGAACAGCAACAAGTGCCTAGCAACGTAAAACATAAAAATAAGGCACAAAACAACACATGTGTTAATTGTTGAATTAGATAGAATTTTCTTTAAACAAAAAAAAAAAAAAAAACTAAATAAATTGTAATTAGTGGTTGCCCTTGTATAACACGATTTAGAAAAGAACGAAAACAATTAATGGAGACGCCTGGTATTTTTGTTTTTTATTTCATCACACATCAATGTGAAAACTCATTAAAAATCGCGGAAATATTAAAATAAAAATAAAAATAAATGAAAATTTGTCGCTGTAAAAACAGCAGTAATAGTTAAAATGTTTGCCAACATACATATATACACAGAAATACGTTACACACATGTTTAAAGTCGCGTTAAAAGATTTTTGTTTTTTTTTTATTGTTATGTAATTGTCGCGAGATCCACGGTTTTTATTTTTCTTTTTGTTTCTTCTCATCATCTTCCTCTAATTTCAATAAAAAAGCAAAAAGAATCTAAAGACTCGTTTAGTAATAAAAAAAGAAATAATCATAAAATAACTGTTTATTAGTAAGTTAGTTAGTTAGTAGCCACGGTAAGGTGTAAACATTGACGGTCTATTATACAAAAATTTTTATTGTTTGCGATTTTTTCAATAAATTGATTTTCAATTTGAAATAAGTTCAACCGGAAAGTGTTTTATTTATTTTTATTTTTATTTTATGTTATTAACTAATCAGAGTTAAGTTAATCACGTGCATTAATACGCGTGTATAACGTGTATACTACGTGATTTATAATTGCACAGTGTAGACGCCTGGTGATTTATGAAGAAAAAAAAAAAAAAAAAAGATGAAAAATAATAATAATAAGTTTTTTTCCTTAAAGTATTAACCGATAATTACACTTTGTTTACATTTACCACTTACTTAACGCCTAGTGTGTTGTGTTTATTGAAATTTTCCTTTTCTTTTTCTTTTTTTTAATTCAATAAATAAACAGAAAAGAAAAATGAAGAGAAAAAAAAGAACGTTAGGCGCCCACAATCTAATTCACTTTACACACCAAACACATTTATTTTCGTGTTTTTTTTTTTTTTTTCTTTTTTTACGTGTTACATTTGTACATAGATTCTCTCTATATGTGTCTTTGTGTAATTATTTGTTTTAAATTAACTTAGCATACAATAAGCCCACACATTTTCACAAAATAAAAATTTAACGAAACAAAAATAAATAAATTTAGTTTTTCACTGTAAAGAAAGTGAAGCAACAAAATGAAAAATAAATCAAAACAAGCAATAAAAACCGCGAAATAAATTTGTTATTATTTTTTTTCTTCTTTTTTCATTTCTTTTCTTTTTTTAATTTAATTTAAATTCCACGATTTTATGAAATAATAAAAATGAAATAAAAAATCAAATTATTATTATTATTATTATTATTTTTGCTATTTTGCTTCTTCTTTTTTTTTTTTTATAATTCACGTGGAAAAATCATCATCCCTTGACACCTTTTTTTTTTAACATTTAACTTATTACCATTTTTCATTCCTTATCTTCATTAATAACACATGAATCACATCAATTGCATCGTTTTTACATTAAAAAAATTTTATTTGTCTACATCTTACACCAAATCAATAATAAATAAATATTCTCCACCAATAATTTTCACCACTATAAAATCCAAACAACATAACACATAAATTTTTACACACACACACACAAACACACACATAAACACACACATATTTTTCCATAGATTCTGCTTTTTTAAACTAAACATTTGCTTTGTTATAGAAGGTAACTGAGTAATGATTTTGGTTTAATATATCATTTATGTACTAATTAATTATTACAATTACTTATTATTTACTATGTATAATTCAAATTTTCTAATAATTATTATGCACAAACATTTCCATTTAATCTATTAATAATCCAAAAAAATAAAAATATTTTTCATCAACATATAGACATCTGCATATTAGCACTATTATATTCAAAAAAAAAATTCACGTTATTATTCCGTACACGTAGTTATTTATTCGTGAATAGTGGTTTATACCCTTAACTGCATAAATAAATTTGATTCTATTGTGTGTGGTGTACATAGTATTGTTGCACAGTTTTGCATTCAACTTAACACCATTACATACTGAACTAATTGTTTGCGGAATTTTCTCTTCATTTTATTTATTTCTTTTTCCTATATTCTAAATAATTCCATGAGCCTGTATCATTCTGGTGCAATAGTGATAGCAAGATGTACCGATGAAAAGAAAAGAAAAACTATAATAAAAAAAAAAAAAAAAAAAAAAAAACACCTCCATCCCCAATGTGCACTCATCAATTAATTAATTCATTTAAAATAATTTTTCTTATTTTATTTTTTTCTTTTTTTTTTTTCCCTATTTAATGTTATATTCAGTTTTCGGTGGTACTTTAACCAACCACAAATATTTTCCATTACCTGTTCTGTGCGTCTACTTTCTACATTTATTATATATTTATAAATACTATGTGAATACACGATTAACACAAACAAGAATAAAAACAAAAACAAAACCAATAATTTATTAAGCGTGAATGAATTATAATTTATATGTTATAAGTGTTGAAAATAAGTGAATTATAATATTAAACTTATGGCATTGAAAATGCTTCGATTATTTTTTATCAGTGCTATGTGCATAACACCGTTTCTAATACTTAATAATTTTATTGTATACGGTAATTATATTGGTTATGATACGTTCGCATATTATGAGGATGATCCATCATTACCAATATCATCATATCTATCATCAACGGATAATTATCGAGCAACATATGAGCGTAATAAATTGGAACAATTTAAAAGGATAATCAACAAACAACATTTATCAATTATAACGAATGGTGATATAATTTTGGGTGGATTGTTTCCTGTTCATGAGAAAGGTGAAAGGGGACCATGCGGCCCAAATATATATAATCGTGGAATTCAACGTTTAGAGGCGATGTTATATGCAGTCGATCGCATTAATGAAGATCCAGATATATTGCCACAGATTAAAATTGGCGTTCATATATTAGATACCTGTTCCACCGATACGTATGCTTTAAATCAAAGTTTACAATTTATACAAACATCAATTAAGAGCAACATGGATATGACAGCTTTCCAGTGTCGCGATAATTCACCACCAAAATTACGTGAAAATCGTAAAACGGGACGTGTTATGGGTGTAGTAGGAGGCTCATATAGTTCCGTTTCAATGCAGGTTGCCAATTTATTACGTTTATTCCATATTCCACAAATATCACCAGCATCAACAGCACAGGCACTTAGCGATAAAACTCGCTTTGACTTATTTGCACGTACAGTACCACCCGACATGTTTCAATCGATTGCATTAGTTGATATCGTGAAAGCGATGGATTGGACATATGTATCAACAATTTACTCGGAAGGTTTTTATGGTGAGAATGGAATTGAAATGTTTCATCAGGAGGCGACAAAACGTAACGTATGTATCGCTGTATCAGAGAAAATTCCCACCATATCCAATGAGGAGACATTTGATCAAATTATTGCGAAACTACTAAAGAAACCATATGCCCGTGGTGTTGTTTTATTTACACGTGCCGAGGATGCAAGGTTAGTGGAATAAAATAAAATATATTTTTTGTAAAAAAAAAAAAAAAGAAACACATTTTATCATGCATGAAATAAATTAAATAAATATAGAGCAATACTACAAGCTGCGAAGCGTGCAAATACACCAGAATCATTTACATGGGTTGCCAGTGATGCATGGGGAAAACAAACAAAACTTGTTGAAGGAATGGATGATATTGCTGAAGGTGCAATAACTGTTGAATTACAATCAAAAAATATCGCTCAATTTGATGACTATATGTTAAAATTAACACCGGAAAATAATTTAAGGTATGGCAAATTTAAAGACAATTATTTTGCGTTTGATTTTGTATAAAAAAATAAAAAACAAAATAATAATAATTGTCCTTTTATTTTCCACAGAAATCCATGGTTTGAGGAATACTGGGAAGACTTTTTCACCTGTACACTAGAGAAAAATGTTAAAAAATTCGCTGTTGATCCAAATTTAAACATCTGCTCACCAGAATTACGTTTATCAGAAACATATGGGTGAGTTTTTTTTTTTTTTCGTTTTCATTTTTATTTTAATTTTATACAAAAAAAAAAAAACAACAATATTCCATATAAATATCAACATATTTAGGTACGAACAAGAACCAAAAATACAATTTGTTATTGATGCTGTTTATGCATTTGCATATGCATTGGATAATTTACATACAGATATTTGTTTAAAAAATAGAAAACAACCAAAACGTTTATCTGGTATCTGTCCAGCAATGAATAATTATGATGGTATCAATCTTTATAAGGAATATATATTAAATCTTGAATTTGAAGGTGGGTAGCAACAATTTTTTTTATTAAAATCATTTTGTGATTTTACTATTTATTATTTATGATTATATTTATTTTTAATTAAACAACAACCACAACAACAATAAACATCAATAACAAACGAAATAAAAAAAAAAAAAAAACTTTAAAATAGTAAACAAATATTGTACACCTGGTATTATTTGAAAAGTTAATTTATTTTTTATTTTTTTCTTTCTTTATTATTTACTGATTAATTAAATTTTATTTTATTTATTTTATTTTTTTTTTTTCTGATTTGTTTTTCCTTTATTTTATCCTTGTTTGTGTCATGAGTTTACATAATTTGGGTGTAAAAACAATTTTTCTATGTTTTTTCGTTTCGTTTTTTTGTTTTTGTTTAAAAAAAACATTTTTGTGCACAATTTTCGTTTTTTTTTTTTGTTTTCATTTTGGTGTTGTAAAAAAATAAAGTGCTCTGTGAGTGACTTTAATTAGTTTTGTAAGTGTAATAATAGGGGAAAAGTAATAAATTGAAAAAAAAAAACAAAAAAAATCTGTGATATTTGTGAAATATTGTGATAATAAAAAGTAAAAATCCTCCTCAAAACCTAACTATAAAAGTAAATAATTGATAATTAAATGTTTAGTGAAAACAATTTTATTAGTAAAAATTTATTGAAAATTTGTTTTGCAATAACATCAGCAATAAAGAAAAAGCCATTACCGATACCAACATGATATAAAAGTAAAATAAAAACATTCGTTGGTTAAGTAACAACTATGAAATCAATCACTACACTCACAAAATACGAAAAACAGTAACAATTTTTAATAATAATAATACTAATAAAATGTTCCATGGAACATATTAATCATCAGTTGATAGGTTTTGAAACATAATAGTGTTGTCTAGTTAGTTAATAAGTTTTATTAATTTTATAAAAAACGTTTTTTATTTTTATAAAATTTTCTTTTTTTTTTTATTTTTATTTTTATTTTTTTTTTTATTTGCACTGTTGATTTTTAACTATATACTATATAGTAACAATCTGTTAAATGATTATAAATGGAATAATATAACATCATCATCAACATCATCATCAAGATCATCATCAAGATCATCATAAACACCATTCTCATCATCATCAACAGATAGGTGCTAATAATAATAATCATAACGGACGAAAATATCCCACCACCTAACATCATCTATGATTATTATTGATTATAGGAGGAAAATCAACAAAAAAAAAAACATTTTTAGTTCCAAATACAGTGAATTTTTTTTTTTTTTTATTTATTTATTTTATTTATTTTTTTTTTTTTGTTTTTGTTTTAATGTTCGTGTTACCTTAGTTCCTTTTTATTTATCCATCTATCCATCCATCTATACATCTATCTACCTATCTATCTATCTATCTATCTATCTATCTATCTATCTATCTATCTATCTATCTATCTATCTATCTATTTTTCTATCCATTTATCCATTTATATATCCATCTCAATCAAAAAAATTTTTATTAATCAGTTTTTTAATTTACACAAATTTTATTTTACTTCATAATACAAAATACACACACACACACACACACATATATATATATACACGTAGATCATACATTAATTTATTTTATTATTTCGCTACCCACTCTAATGTTTTCGTTTATTTATTTTTCGTTTTTGGATTAATCATCAATCTAATCAACACAAAAAAAAAAAAAAAATTAAAAAAAAAATTAAAAAAAAAAAAAAAAAAAATAGATATTGTTGGAAGTGAGGTGAAATTTGATAAGAAAGGTGATGGTCTCGCACGTTATGATATTTACAACTATCAAAAGTTACCAAACTCTACGGGCTATTATTATCGGGTGAGTGAAATACCTTTAAATACCTTTAAATATCTTTAAATATCTTAAAATTTGTGGATGTAACAAATAGTGGAATGATTTTTTGATTATGATTTTGATTTTAATTGTTTTTTTTTTTTTTTTTTTTTTTTTTTTTTTTTTTCTACATTTTACACAGCCTGTTGGAAAGTGGCATAAAAATTTAACGTTAGATCTTAGCGAGGTTGTCTGGAATAAAAATTCAGAATTACCACAATCAGTATGTTCATTACCATGTGATGTGGGAATGATAAAACGACAACAGGTGGGCGATTTTTTCTTTTGTTTTGTTTTGTTTTTTTTTTTTTTTTCTTTTTCATTATCAAAAAGATTTTTCTAAATTTTTCTTCTTTTTTTTGTGTGTTTTATTCTACAGGAAGATACATGTTGTTGGAGTTGTGATAAATGTCTTCCATATGAGTACGTAGCAGATGATTATACTTGTATTGATTGTGGACTAGGACGTTGGCCAACACTTGATAAAAAGGGATGTTATGATATTCCGGAAGAGCATATAGAAATAAATACAATTTTCGGTTATGTTGCGGGCTCTTTTTCAATATTTGGAACAACATTATCAGCATTTGTCACCTCTGTGTATTTAAAATATCATGATACACCAATTGTTATTGCTGGTGGTCGAGAATTCCATGGCATGATGCTACCCGATCTATTATTGTGCTTCTCCAATACAATTTTATTATTTATAAAACCAACATTACCCGTTTGTATTATGCAACGTTTTACTATCAGCATTGGTTTCTGTATTATATACAGTTGTCTCTTTGTTAAATTAAATCGTTTAGCACGTGTATTCCTATCAAAACGTAATACAGCAGCACGACCAAAATTAATATCACCAAAATCCCAAATATTTCTAACATTGGGATTGGTCAGTATACAAATGATTATCATAATTGTTTATATGTTTATTGAACCACCGGGCGTCCGATATGTTTATCCAACGCGTAATATGAAAGTTCTTAAGTGTAATGCCGATGATAATTCCTTTTTGGCAACGCAACTATACAATATTCTACTAATTATCGGTTGCACATATTATGCAATAAAAACACGAAAAATACCAGAAAATTTCAACGAATCCAAGTTCATCGGATTCACCATGTACACCACTTGCATCATTTGGTTGGCATTTTTACCAATTTACTTTACGACCAGCAGCTCTTATGAGGTAATTTTATTTTATTTTTATATTTTTTTTTTTTTATGTGTTGTAGCGGCAATTTTTTTTTTTTTTTTCTCTCTTTTATTGTGACTAATTTTCACTTTTCTTTTTTTCTTTTTTTGTAATTTTCTCTATAGACTCAAGTGACAACGTTATGCGTCTCCGTCAGTTTAAGCGCAATTGTAACGTTAGTATGCATTTATTTACCAAAAGTTGAGATTTTACTTCGTCATCCAGAGCAAAATGTACGCCAACCAATAACAACAAGTACACGTCCCACTGTTGTTAAATTCACCGCACGTCCACGGCCAGATGATGGAAAAGAAGCGACTGAAAAAATATTTACATGTGTTGATCTACCAGCACCATTATTATCATCAGAATTACCACGTTCACGTATTAATTATTCACGTCAGAATAATCCACGTCAGAATAATCCACGTATGAATAATCCACGTCAGTGTAATCCACGTCAGAATAATCCACGTATATTTCAAGAATGTGATGTCTGTCCACGTAGCCGTTACGAAGATGACAAAGCCAAGAAAACTATTGAACTAAGCGAACTGCAAGCACTTTATCATAGAGATTCAATGCGTCATACTGATTCTGATCAGTCAACAAATAGTTCAAATGCACAACAACCAGAGTTTCTCACCAGATTCCACATTGATAAGGACCCCAAAGAAAATACAATTGGTGAGTGAATTTAATTTCACATTTTTTTCTTTTTCGTTTTTTTTTTTTCCCGTTTTTTTTTTTTGTTGTGTTTTTTTTTTTTTGTTGTGTTTTTTTTTTTTTTTTTTTTAAATTTTAAAATCACAAAAAAATTTCAAAATCTGTCAACTAACCTGGAACTAAAATAAAAAACAAAAAACAAAAAATAAAAAAAAAAATAAATCACAAATGAACCGGAAAATGCGATACAATAGAATTTCATAAATTAAATGAGACTACGGATGACGAGCTAGAATCATTCAAATCATCTGCTACGGAATATAAACGTCTGGAAAGTCCAACACCAAGTCCACCGCTAATTAGTTATTGTAAAAATTCAGATGTTAATGATATAACAATGCCATGTAATAATTCAGGTGTTAATACGTATAATAAAAATCCATCATCATTAATTCAATTTAGCGATTTGGATGATATTATTTTTGCGAATGAAGAAGTAAAAGATGAAAAAGAAAAAGAAGAAGTAAAAATAAAAATAAAAGAAGTAAAAATAAAAAAAGTAAAAATAAAAAAGAATAATAATTTTCCAAAAAAAAACAACAACAACAACAACAACAATAATAATAATAATAATAATTATTATAACGATGATTATGCACCAAAAAAATTACCGAGCGTATTTGATAATATATATCCATTATAATTTAATTAAATTTTTATTTAAAAAAAAAAAAAAATTTAAATATATATCTCTCTAAAACCCCTCACCTCACCACTTATTTATAGTAAATAATCTTTAGTATATTAATCTCAAATGTCACTAATTGACATAGAAAAAAAAAAAAAAAAATATTAAATTAGATTTAAGAATCCTTAATCGGTTATGTTTTAAAAAAAAAAAAAAAAAAAAAAATCATTCACATACAATTCACGTACGAATTTACTTTTAATGGTAGAAACGTGTTTAAGAAAACGTGTGTAGTATATATATATAACAGTTTATTAACTGTTTTTAATAAAACATCATAAAAATGATTTGTTTAACACATGGTACGGATTTTTTTAAAAAAAAAAAATATGAAAAAAAAAAAAAAAAAATCTCCATTAAGGATTCATTAGAAATAAGAAATTATTTATTAAGAAATTATTAGTATTAGGTTATATGAAAAATACAAAATGATCATACAATAAACTTGCAAAAAATTAACCGAAAACTTTCACAATTTCTTTACAAAAAAAAAAGCAAAGAAAATTCTTTGTTAATCTCACTAAAAACTTAAAAAAAAAAAAAAAAGCTCAATTAAAATTTAATCACAATAAATCTCTGCAAAAAAACTAAAACGCAATAAGCTAAAAAAAAAAAAACCCAAAAAGGGTCATAATAGCATCAGAACCAAAAAGAAAAAAAAAAAAAAAAAAAAAAAAAAAAGAAAAAAAAAAAGCTCAAGTAAAATTCAATCCCAATAAATCTCTGGAAAAAAATTAAAACTTTTATTAAAAAATTAAAAGCTAAAGCAAAAAAAAAAAAAAAACCCCCCAATCACAACTACAATAAACTTGCAAAAAATTAACCGAAAACTTTCACAATTTCTTTACAAAAAAAAAAGCAAAGAAAATTCTTTGTTAATCTCACTAAAAACTTAAAAAAAAAAAAAAGCTCAATTAAAATTTAATCACAATAAATCTCTGCAAAAAAACTAAAACGCAATAAGCTAAAAAAAAAAAAACCCAAAAAGGGTCATAATAGCATCAGAACCAAAAAGAAAAAAAAAAAAAAAAAAGAAAAAAAAAGAAAAAAAAAAGCTCAATTAAAATTTAATCACAATAAATCCCTGCAAAAAAATTAAAACTTTTATTAAAAAATTAAAAGCTAAAGCAAAAAAAAAAAAAACCCCCCAATCACAACTACAATAAACTTGCAAAAAATTAACCGAAAACTTTCACAATTTCTCTACAAAAAAAAAAAAGCAAAGAAAATTCTTTGTTAATCTCACTAATAACTTAAAAAAAAAAAAGCTCAATTAAAATTTAATCACAATAAATCTCTGCAAAAAAACTAAAACGCAATAAGCTAAAAAAAAAAAAAACCCAAAAAGGGTCATAATAGCATCAGAACCAAAAAGAAAAAAAAAAAAAAAAAAAAAAAAAAAAAAAGAAAAAAAAAAGCTCAAGTAAAATTTAATCACAATAAATCTCTGGAAAAAAATTAAAACTTTTATTAAAAAATTAAAAGCTAAAGCAAAAAAAAAAAAAAAAACCCCCCAATCACAACTACAATAAACTTGCAAAAAATTAACCGAAAACTTTCACAATTTCTTTACAAAAAAAAAAGCAAAGAAAATTCTTTGTTAATCTCACTAAAAACTTAAAAAAAAAAAAAAGCTCAATTAAAATTTAATCACAATAAATCTCTGCAAAAAAACTAAAACGCAATAAGCTAAAAAAATAAAAACCCAAAAAGGGTCATAATAGCATCAGAACCAAAAAGAAAAAAAAAAAAAAAAAAGAAAAAAAAAGAAAAAAAAAAAGCTCAAGTAAAATTCAATCCCAATAAATCTCTGGAAAAAAATTAAAACTTTTATTAAAAAATTAAAAGCTAAAGCAAAAAAAAAAAAAAAACCCCCCAATCACAACTACAATAAACTTGCAAAAAATTAACCGAAAACTTTCACAATTTCTTTACAAAAAAAAAAGCAAAGAAAATTCTTTGTTAATCTCACTAAAAACTTAAAAAAAAAAAAAAGCTCAATTAAAATTTAATCACAATAAATCTCTGCAAAAAAACTAAAACGCAATAAGCTAAAAAAAAAAAAACCCAAAAAGGGTCATAATAGCATCAGAACCAAATAGAAAAAAAAAAAAAAAAGCTCCCCCAAAAACACATCATTTGTATTATTCATAATTAAATTATTTAATCATATTTAAAAAAAAATATATAAAAAAATTATATTTAATTTAAAAATTGGTGTGGTGAAAAAAAAAAACAAACAACAATACAGGGTTAGATATATAAATAATTATTATTTAAAAAGAAAAAGATTAAAAAAAAAAACATTATTATGTTCTATTTAAATTAAAATTTAGTAAGTAATCCAGGACACTCGTACAATACAACGAATCCTAAATAAGATAAAAAAAAAAAAAAAATTTTTTTAATTATTTTGAGACAAAAAAAAAAAAAAAAAAAAAAAAATTAAGTTAAATAAAAAATTTAATACAAAACACGAATAGACCCGGGTCTAAGCAAAAAAAAAAAAAAAACAAGAAACAAATCTTGTTAATTAAATAAAAGCACATTTTAAACTTTCATCATTTATATTTTAAAAAAATTAATCAAAAAAAAAAAAAAAAAGCAATAGTTTCGCGAAAAATTCGCAAAAAAAAAAGCACAGCACAACAACAATAACCACAACAAATAATTAAAAAAAAAAAATTATCTTATTTTATTTAATCATAATCTTAACTTGTTACATTAAATGTCTATTTTATAGCGGGAATATTTAATTAAATTTAATTAAATATTATAGCCAACCGCTTATTATATAAAAAAAAAAAATAATCCAAAAAGTTACATAAATTTAAAATAAAAAAAACAACATCAAAAAAAAAAAAAATTTACAAAGCTTACTACCATTAAAGCTAATTCCTATAAAAGCTAATACACTAAAATTATTATCAAAGAATAATTATTTTAAATAACTGTGTTTTAGCTAGATAGCGATTGAATAAACATCTAAAGACTCTGTGTACATACATGACAAATATAAAAAAAAAAAAAAAAAAAAAAAAAACCACAATAAAAAGCACAACCAAAAGCACATAATTTAAAAAAAGCATGAACACTCATTTAAAAATTCATACAAACAAAAAAGAAAAGAAAAAAAAAATTAAAACAACATCAAAGCTTCATAATAACAACATACATAAAAGCTTCATCCAAAATTCTTACATTTATTTTCGCTTCGTTTTTATAATTTTGTATCATCTTAACAATTATGCAAACAGTCAAACATTACAACATCATCAGCATTTCGATAAAACAAAAAACAAAAAAAAACATCAAAGCTTCATAATAACAACATACATAAAAGCTTCATCCAAAATTCATACATTTATTTTCGCTTCGTTTTTATAATTTTGTATCATCTTAACAATTATGCAAACATTGCAAACATCATCAGCATTTCTACAAAGCATTTCAACATCAAAGCTTCACATAACAACATAAATAAAAGCTTTAATTAACTACATTAAAGCATCATTCAACATACTCTCTTTTCTCTTTGTTTTTTGCAATATTGTTGAATTCGATTAAATAACGTAGAATATAGAAATTTTATTTTGATTTTCTCAATCAAATAATTATTTACCAAAAACAACATATTAATTGTTATGTATAAAAGCTTAACGAAAATGATTTTGTGTGAGGAGTAGAAACTAAAAGACTGTTATTTGTAAACATTTTTCTTATATAAAGAAAATAAATTGTATCAAAAAGCATTATATAGAATATAGAATATAGAATATATATGTAAAGTAGATGATGGCTAATATATGTACATATGAATAATTATGCTTCATCTAATTTAAATATATATAAAAAAAAAAATAAATTATATTAAATTTAATTATAATTATAGTAATAGTATAAAAACTTTTCATTTCATTGATTTTGATTTAAAATTATTTTTATTTTCCCATTTATATGGAAAATTTAATGCACAAAAAAGAGAAAAAAAAAAAAACAAAATTAAAAAAGTAAAATGATGAAGAAACAAAACTTTTTTCTTTTTGTGTGTTTTTCATATATAAAATAATGGGAAATGATTGCGTAAACATTCCAATTTAGTTATTAAGTAATGTGTTAGGATTAGAGTTTAGAGCTTAGAGTTTAGAGTTTAGACTTATCATCTATCCATCCATCTATCTATCTATCTATCTATCTATGCATGTATGCATGTATTCTGCACATTAACTTTTATTATATTCCTATATTAATTCCTACATTTAGTTTATTTATTTTATTATTTTATTTTTTGATTCCTTCAAGGAATACAAATACTTTCGTATCATTTTTTAAATTAATACCTACCGTGTTATTTATTATTTATTATATTTATTTTATTATTTTATTATTTTATTTTTTGATTCCTTCAAGGAATACAAATACTTTCGTATCATTTTTTAAATTATTACCTACCGTGTTATTATTATTTATATTATTTATTATTTATTATATTTATTTATTTTATTATTTTATTTTTTGATTCCTTCAAGGAATACAAATTCTTTCGTATCATTTTTTTAACTATTATTCCCATTATTATTTTATTTTATTTTTTTTTTTCCTTCTTTTATTCCTCGTATCATTTTTTTTTTTAACTTTTATTCCTACTGTTTATATTTTTCAATTAATTTCTACTCTATTAATTCGTACATTTATTTCTCTATCGAAACCCAATTATCACATTTACTTACATTTTAAAATTTCTACAGTTTACAAAACGAAAAAATAAAACTTTTCATTTTTAAAATTCATTCATTCATTCATTCTACAAAATTTCTTTCATTTTATTCATTTATCGATTTTCTATTTTTATTATTTCTACACAACATAAATTCATAAATTCATATAAACAAATTTCATTTCGTTCAATTCGTTAATTAATTAAATTAGAGTTAATTAGATTAATATTATTATTTTTTATTATTTTATATTTTTTTTTTTGTTTATTCATTATATTACTTAATTACCCAAACCATTAATAATTAAAATAAATATTAAAAAAAGAAGAGAATGAGATCATAAGTTCTTCTTTTTTTTAATATATATATTTTAATTATTTTATATGGGCGGTAAATTCGCTGAAGAGTGGCCCCAATTTTTTAATAATTAAATAAATAGTTATAGGAATTAAATAAAATGTATTTAGTTATAAGAATTATATAAAAATGTATTTAAATTAAATAAATTGTTTTTAGTAATAAGAATAATGTTAATTAGGATATAGGAGAATTTTTATTCCAACATTTATTTCGAGTTTTTTTTTTTATCATCTATTTCTTCATTTTTTTCTATTTTAATTATTTCTGCTTTTATTCCTTCTATTTTATTTTTTATTCCAACATTTATTTCCGTTTTTTTTTTTCTATTTCTTCATTTCTTTCTACTTTAATTCCTATTTTAATTATTTCTTCTTTTATTCCTACATTTAATTTTTCTTTTATTTCTTCTTGTATTTCTGTTTTTATTCGTTCTTTAATTCCTACATTTATTTCTTCTTTTATTTTCATCCTACATTTTCTATTTATTATTTATTCCATTTTATATCCCTTCTATTTTTTCTATTAATTTTCACTATGTTAATATTATTAAATTATATATGAGAGAAAACCTCAAGATGTTCATTAATAATTAGGGAATTATTATTTTTTTTATTATAATTTTTCATTAGAAATTAATTAATTAATTTAAATATCATCCACACGTCTATAGTTCCAAAACAAAATTAAAAAAAAAAAAAACACCCCCGCTTAAAATAGTCATATAACTGATTCTGAATAAAATCAGGGACAAAAAAAAAAGGCGTAAAAAGCCAGCAAGTAGTTAAAATTAATAAACACCTGCACAGTCCAGTAGAATTCCTTTCACTTAAATTAATTAATTAATTAGGATTAGAATTAAATAATAAAAAAAAAAAAAAAATGCACTGTAAGTAAGAGCACCAAAAACAATAAAAGAACAAACAAACGAAAGAAAAAAAAAAAAATGTACACAGAGTACAATAAATAAATTTAAGTAAAACAGAATATTTAGGCTAATAATCTTTATCTTTAATATAATTGTAAAATTTAATTTTTTATCAACTCATTTAAAAATATGAGGGATAAAAACCAATAACAACAACAAAATCACAATGATTCTTCCATGAATCTAAATAAATCTTAGAGAAGATGGCGGCAACGAAAGCAAAAAAAAAAAAAAAAAATAAGAAAAGAAAAACCACAGTTAAACGGTTTTCTGTACAAAGATAATGAATGGTAATCATCGGTATCGATAAAAGAAAAGATTTATTTAACATTAAGAATAATTTTCATTTTAAATAATTTACTTTGTAATCATTTTTAAGTTAAGAAAAAAAAAAAAAAAAAAAAAAAACACGTGCGATACGTGTGCAACATCTTTGTATGCATATCGCAAATGTTTTTGTAAAGAAAATAGAAATAATCTTATTATTAATAATTATTATTTAAATGTAATATTGTAAAAGAAAAAGAGATAAAAACTATATGTAACATCACCATAATAATTATATAATATCATAATAAGAATAGAGAAATAAATAATAAATAAATAATAGCAGTAAAATAAAAAAAATTAAATCCCAACAATTATAAACCATAAGAAAAAAAAAAAAAAAAAACAACAACCAAATATTTGTCAAAAATGAATATGTTAATGAGTCAAAAATAAAAAAAAAATTTATGTAACCCAAAAAAAAAAAAAGAAAAAATTTAATGTGTTTTATTTACCTTTGAAAAATCCTGATAAAGTCCTCATCCTCAACTTCCTAATCCAATGATCCGAACTATATCTCAACTGATGTCCATTTGTGAGTGAAAATATTAAGTGAAACATGGTGGCTAAAAGTGTTCGTTTCGTTATCAAAAAATGTATCGTTGGTTTGTTTAATCGATAAAAAAAACTTTGTCGATAAAAAGTGTTCGTTCCTTTACTTATCGTTGGTTTGTTTGATCACTAGAGAAAATCTTTGGGGTTTCGTTGCTTTACCAAAATTAATCGTTGGTAACAAACCAACTAGTTCAATTAATCAAACAAGATCTGCGGAAAAACTTTGTCAACAAAAAATGTTCGCTTCTTCAACAAAACGTATCGTTTGGTTATTTAATCACCAGAAAATCTTTGGGGTTTCGTTGCTTTACCAAAATTTATCGTTGGTTTGTTTGATAAAAAAACTTTGTCGATAAAAAGTGTTCGTTCTTTTACTTATCGTTGGTTTGTTTGATCACTAGAGAAAATCTTTGGGGTTTCGTTGCTTTACCAAAATTAATCGTTGGTAACCAACCAACTAGTTCAATTAATCAAACAAGATCTGCGGAAAAACTTTGTCAACAAAAAATGTTCGCTTCTTCAACAAAACGTATCGTTTGGTTATTTAATCACCAGAAAATCTTTGGGGTTTCGTTGCTTTACCAAAATTTATCGTTGGTTTGTTTGATAAAAAAACTTTGTCGATAAAAAGTGTTCGTTCTTTTACTTATCGTTGGTTTGTTTGATCACTAGAGAAAATCTTTGGGGTTTCGTTGCTTTACCAAAATTAATCGTTGGTAACCAACCAACTAGTTCAATTAATCAAACAAGATCTGCGGAAAAACTTTGTCAACAAAAAATGTTCGCTTCTTCAACAAAACGTATCGTTTGGTTATTTAATCACTAGAAAATCTTTTGGGTTTCGTTGCTTCACCAAAATTTATCGTTGGTTTGTTTGATAGAAAAACATTGTCGATAAAAAGTGTTCGTTCTTTTACTTATCGTTGGTTTGTTTGATCACTAGAGAAAATCTTTGGGGTTTCGTTGCTTTACCAAAATTAATCGTTGGTAACAAACCAACTAGTTCAATTAATCAAACAAGATCTGCGGAAAAACTTTGTCAACAAAAAATGTTCGCTTCTTCAACAAAACGTATCGTTTGGTTATTTAATCACCAGAAAATCTTTGGGGTTTCGTTGCTTTACCAAAATTTATCGTTGGTTTGTTTGATAAAAAAACTTTGTCGATAAAAAGTGTTCGTTCTTTTACTTATCGTTGGTTTGTTTGATCACTAGAGAAAATCTTTGGGGTTTCGTTGCTTTACCAAAATTAATCGTTGGTAACCAACCAACTAGTTCAATTAATCAAACAAGATCTGCGGAAAAACTTTGTCAACAAAAAATGTTCGCTTCTTCAACAAAACGTATCGTTTGGTTATTTAATCACTAGAAAATCTTTTGGGTTTCGTTGCTTCACCAAAATTTATCGTTGGTTTGTTTGATAGAAAAACATTGTCGATAAAAAGTGTTCGTTCTTTTACTTATCGTTGGTTTGTTTGATCACTAGAGAAAATCTTTGGGGTTTCGTTGCTTTACCAAAATTAATCGTTGGTAACAAACCAACTAGTTCAATTAATCAAACAAGATCTGCGGAAAAACTTTGTCAACAAAAAATGTTCGCTTCTTCAACAAAACGTATCGTTTGGTTATTTAATCACCAGAAAATCTTTTGGGTTTCGTTGCTTTACCAAAATTTATCGTTGGTTTGTTTGATAAAAAAACTTTGTCGATAAAAAGTGTTCGTTCTTTTACTTATCGTTGGTTTGTTTGATCACTAGAGAAAATCTTTGGGGTTTCGTTGCTTTACCAAAATTAATCGTTGGTAACAAACCAACTAGTTCAATTAATCAAACAAGATCTGCGGAAAAACTTTGTCAACAAAAAATGTTCGCTTCTTCAACAAAACGTATCGTTTGGTTATTTAATCACCAGAAAAACTTTTGGGTTTCGTTGCTTCACCAAAATGTATCGTTGGTTTGTTTGATAGAAAAACTTTGTCGATAAAAAGTGTTCGTTCTTTTACTTATCGTTGGTTTGTTTGATCACTAGAGAAAATCTTTGGGGTTTCGTTGCTTTACCAAAATTAATCGTTGGTAACAAACCAACTAGTTCAATTAATCAAACAAGATCTGCGGAAAAACTTTGTCAACAAAAAATGTTCGCTTCTTCAACAAAACGTATCGTTTGGTTATTTAATCACCAGAAAATCTTTGGGGTTTCGTTGCTTCACCAAAATTTATCGTTGGTTTGTTTGATAGAAAAACATTGTCGATAAAAAGTGTTCGTTCTTTTACTTATCTTTGGTTTGTTTGATCACTAGAGAAAACTTTTGGGGTTTCGTTGCTTTACCAAAATTAATCGTTGGTAACAAACCAACTAGTTCAATTAATCAAACAAGATCTGCGGAAAAACTTTGTCAACAAAAAATGTTCGCTTCTTCAACAAAACGTATCGTTTGGTTATTTAATCACCAGAAAATCTTTGGGGTTTCGTTGCTTCACCAAAATTTATCGTTGGTTTGTTTGATAGAAAAACATTGTCGATAAAAAGTGTTCGTTACTTTACTTTACTTATCGTTGGTTTGTTTGATCACTAGAGAAAATCTTTGGGGTTTCGTTGCTTTACCAAAATTAATCGTTGGTAACAAACCAACTAGTTCAATTCATCAAACAAGATCCGCGGAAAAACTTTGTCAACCAAAAATGTTCGCTTCTTCAACAAAACGTATCGTTTGGTTATTTAATCACCAGAAAAACTTTTGGGTTTCGTTGCTTCACCAAAATTTATCGTTGGTTTGTTTGATAGAAAAACTTTGTCGATAAAAAGTGTTCGTTACTTTACTTCACTTATCGTTGGTTTGTTTGATCACTAGAGAAAATCTTTGGGGTTTCGTTGCTTTACCAAAATTAATCGTTGGTAACAAACCAACTAGTTCAATTCATCAAACAAGATCCGCGGAAAAACTTTGTCAACCAAAAATGTTCGCTTCTTCAACAAAACGTATCGTTTGGTTATTTAATCACCAGAAAATCTTTTGGGTTTCGTTGCTTCACCAAAATGTATCGTTGGTTTGTTTGATAGAAAAACATTGTCGATAAAAAGTGTTCGTTACTTTACTTTACTTATCGTTGGTTTGTTTGATCACTAGAGAAAATCTTTGGGGTTTCGTTGCTTTACCAAAATTAATCGTTGGTAACAAACCAACTAGTTCAATTCATCAAACAAGATCCGCGGAAAAACTTTGTCAACCAAAAATGTTCGCTTCTTCAACAAAACGTATCGTTTGGTTATTTAATCACCAGAAAATCTTTTGGGTTTCGTTGCTTCACCAAAATGTATCGTTGGTTTGTTTGATAGAAAAACATTGTCGATAAAAAGTGTTCGTTACTTTACTTTACTTATCGTTGGTTTGTTTGATCACTAGAGAAAATCTTTGGGGTTTCGTTGCTTTACCAAAATTAATCGTTGGTAACAAACCAACTAGTTCAATTAATCAAACAAGATCTGCGGAAAAACTTTGTCAACAAAAAATGTTCGCTTCTTCAACAAAACGTATCGTTTGGTTATTTAATCACCAGAAAAACTTTTGGGTTTCGTTGCTTCACCAAAATGTATCGTTGGTTTGTTTGATAGAAAAACATTGTCGATAAAAAGTGTTCGTTACTTTACTTTACTTATCGTTGGTTTGTTTGATCACTAGAGAAAATCTTTGGGGTTTCGTTGCTTTACCAAAATTAATCGTTGGTAACAAACCAACTAGTTCAATTCATCAAACAAGATCCGCGGAAAAACTTTGTCAACCAAAAATGTTCGCTTCTTCAACAAAACGTATCGTTTGGTTATTTAATCACCAGAAAAACTTTTGGGTTTCGTTGCTTCACCAAAATTTATCGTTGGTTTGTTTGATAGAAAAACTTTGTCGATAAAAAGTGTTCGTTACTTTACTTCACTTATCGTTGGTTTGTTTGATCACTAGAGAAAATCTTTGGGGTTTCGTTGCTTTACCAAAATTAATCGTTGGTAACAAACCAACTAGTTCAATTCATCAAACAAGATCCGCGGAAAAACTTTGTCAACCAAAAATGTTCGCTTCTTCAACAAAACGTATCGTTTGGTTATTTAATCACCAGAAAATCTTTTGGGTTTCGTTGCTTCACCAAAGTTTATCGTTGGTTTGTTTGATAGAAAAACATTGTCGATAAAAAGTGTTCGTTACTTTACTTTACTTATCGTTGGTTTGTTTGATCACTAGAGAAAATCTTTGGGGTTTCGTTGCTTTACCAAAATTAATCGTTGGTAACAAACCAACTAGTTCAATTCATCAAACAAGATCCGCGGAAAAACTTTGTCAACCAAAAATGTTCGCTTCTTCAACAAAACGTATCGTTTGGTTATTTAATCACCAGAAAATCTTTTGGGTTTCGTTGCTTCACCAAAGTTTATCGTTGGTTTGTTTGATAGAAAAACATTGTCGATAAAAAGTGTTCGTTACTTTACTTTACTTATCGTTGGTTTGTTTGATCACTAGAGAAAATCTTTGGGGTTTCGTTGCTTTACCAAAATTAATCGTTGGTAACAAACCAACTAGTTCAATTCATCAAACAAGATCCGCGGAAAAACTTTGTCAACCAAAAATGTTCGCTTCTTCAACAAAACGTATCGTTTGGTTATTTAATCACCAGAAAATCTTTTGGGTTTCGTTGCTTCACCAAAATGTATCGTTGGTTTGTTCGATAAAAAGTGTTCGTTACTTTACTTTACTTATCGTTGGTTTGTTTGATCACTAGAGAAAATCTTTGGGGTTTCGTTGCTTTACCAAAATTAATCGTTGGTAACAAACCAACTAGTTCAATTAATCAAACAAGATCTGCGGAAAAACTTTGTCAACAAAAAATGTTCGCTTCTTCAACAAAACGTATCGTTTGGTTATTTAATCACCAGAAAATCTTTTGGGTTTCGTTGCTTTACCAAAATGTATCGTTGGTTTGTTTAATCGATAAAAAAAACTTTGTCGATAAAAAGTGTTCGTTCCTTTACTTATCGTTGGTTTGTTTGATCACTAGAGAAAATCTTTGGGGTTTCGTTGCTTTACCAAAATTAATCGTTGGTAACAAACCAACTAGTTCAATTAATCAAACAAGATCTGCGGAAAAACTTTGTCAACAAAAAATGTTCGCTTCTTCAACAAAACGTATCGTTGGTTTGTTTAATCACCAGAAAAACTTTTGGGTTTCGTTGCTTCACCAAAATTTATCGTTGGTTTGTTTGATAGAAAAACATTGTCGATAAAAAGTGTTCGTTACTTTACTTTACTTATCGTTGGTTTGTTTGATCACTAGAGAAAATCTTTGGGGTTTCGTTGCTTAACCAAAATTAATCGTTGGTTTATTTTACAACAGATTTTGTAACATTTTTTTTCGTATAAGGGTTTCATTCACCCTAATCATGTTAGACTATCACCCTAATCATGTTAGATTAAAAAAAATATAGATTTGCGCTTCTGTCGTTCACTAAAAATGATGGTCGCTATTATTATAGACTTGTGATGCGTTTTACTTTTATATTTGTTAATAGATGGGGATGTTGCATAACTAATGTCAAATTCATGCAATTTATTTATAAAAAATTATTTTTTAAATGAATTTTTTTAATATTTTCAGATATAAGAAATAATGATTAAAAATACTACAAATGACAAAAACAATAATTAAATTAATTAAAAAAAAAAAAAATTTTTGATTTTAACCAAAATTTATTAATTTATTCAATTAATAGGGTTTTTATATCATAACTTCAATATTTAAATCATTTCTCATTAAAATATAGCCGTAAAATTAATTAATTATGATTTTTTATTACAGATAGGTATGTATCTGTACTAAAAACATGTGTACGTTTTTTTTTTTTGAAAATCCAAACTTATCGTTGATTTTAGGAGTTTTTGGTTCAGTACTTATATTTCATAACAGAGTGCGTTATAAATGCTGACTATATTCAGCATATATGCTGGCAACATTTGTTACCATGCATACCACAAATGTGTATCACAACTACATACAAGCACGTGCACAATGCTACTCAACATAAACACTGAGTTCACACAATTTTTACACATGAAATTCTAAAAGCGTCACTGTGACTTGTGCGAACAAAAGAGTACGGACGTAGTAAAGACAAATTTGCGTAAAATTTTTCAATAATTTTTACGATAAATAAAAACAAAAAATTGTATATCAATAGTAGTCCTATAATTGCATTGACCAGCACCTAGCTGGATTGATTATTTTTTTGTGTGTGTGAATTTCACCATATACACATTTGCACAGTGACAGCAACCTAATTAATGTGAAACACATCGATCCCGGAACAGCAATCAGAATATCTCTCTGGCATATGGTTCTTCCATGCGTCAGGAGATAAGCCTTAATTTAGAAGCAATATTTTTTTAATAAAGTGCCATCCATTTTTTGCTTATTTTCTTTACTCTTGGGGGTGATAAATAATTAGAAAAATGAATACGGGTGACTCGAAAGCAACCATCAGAACTGTGAAGCGTGTCCAGTTTGGTATTTTGGCACCAGATGAAATTGTAATTTGAGAATTTAAATATATATATATATTATTTATTTATTTTTTTATCAATTTTAATTATTAAAGCGTCGTATATCGGTGACTGAAGGTGGTATACAATTTCCCGAAACAATGGAAGGAGGACGACCAAAACTAGGTGGACTTATGGATCCGCGACAGGGTGTAATTGATAGAAATTCTCGATGTCAAACGTGTGCTGGTAATATGACTGAATGTCCAGGCCATTTTGGTCATATTGATCTAGCTAAGCCAGTATTTCATATCGGTTTTGTTACAAAAACAATGAAAATCCTACGTTGTGTTTGCATTTATTGTTCAAAACTGTTGGTCAGTCCAAACAATCCGAAAATAAAAGAAATCGTGATGAAATCGAAAGGACAACCGCGAAAACGACTCACTTACGTCTACGATCTTTGCAAAGGTAAAAAAATTTGTGAAGGTGGCGAAGATATGGATTTGACAAAAGATGGAAATCAAATTGATCCTAATAAGAAAATGGGGCATGGTGGGTGTGGACATTACCAGCCATCGATAAAACGTGTAGGTATTGAGTTAGTTGCTGAGTGGAAGCACATAAATGAAGATTCACAGGAGAAAAAGATAATCATAACAGCGGAACGTGTTTGGGAGATCTTAAAACATATTACCGACGAAGAATGTTTTATCCTGGGCATGGATCCTAAATATGCGAGGCCCGATTGGATGATAGTCACCGTTTTACCAGTACCACCATTAGCTGTACGTCCTGCTGTTGTCATGTTTGGTGCAGCGAAAAATCAGGACGATCTTACACATAAGTTGGCAGATATAATTAAAGCAAATAACGAATTGAAAAAAAATGAGTCCAGCGGAGCGGCAGCTCACGTTATTGCCGAAAATATAAAAATGTTACAATTTCATGTCGCTACTTTTGTAGATAATGACATACCAGGTATGCCACGCGCCATGCAAAAATCGGGAAAACCGCTGAAAGCATTAAAGGCTCGTTTAAAAGGAAAGGAGGGCAGAATTCGTGGTAATTTGATGGGTAAACGTGTCGATTTTTCCGCTCGTACTGTAATTACACCCGATCCTAATTTACGTATCGATCAGGTCGGTGTCCCGCGTTCGATTGCACAAAATTTAACATTTCCAGAACTGGTTATGCCACTGAATATAGATCGTATGCAAGAACTTGTACAACGTGGAAATTCGCAATATCCCGGTGCTAAATACATTGTTCGTGACAATGGGGAACGAATTGATCTTCGTTTTCATCCGAAACCTTCTGATTTACATTTACAATACGGGTACAAAGTGGAGCGTCATTTACGCGATGACGACCTTGTCATATTCAATCGACAACCAACATTGCACAAGATGAGTATGATGGGGCATCGTGTCAAGGTGTTGCCGTGGTCTACATTTCGTATGAACCTCAGTTGTACGTCTCCGTATAATGCTGATTTTGATGGAGACGAGATGAATTTACACGTTCCACAATCAATGGAAACCCGGGCAGAAGTAGAAAACATTCACATAACACCGCGACAAATTATTACACCACAAGCAAACAAACCCGTCATGGGTATTGTACAAGATACGCTGACGGCCGTGCGGAAAATGACCAAACGCGACGTATTCATAGAAAAAGAGCAAATGATGAATTTATTAATGTTTTTACCAACTTGGGATGGAAAAATGCCACAGCCTTGCATATTAAAGCCAAAACCTTTGTGGACAGGAAAGCAAATTTTCTCCTTGATTATTCCTGGTAATGTGAACATGATACGAACCCATTCAACACATCCTGATGAGGAAGACGATGGACCGTACAAATGGATTTCTCCGGGTGACACAAAAGTAATGGTTGAACATGGTGAACTAATTATGGGAATTCTGTGCAAGAAGACACTGGGAACATCAGCTGGTTCTTTGCTGCATATTTGTTTCTTGGAATTAGGTCACGAGATTTGCGGCCGATTTTACGGTAACATTCAAACTGTGATAAACACATGGCTGTTGTACGAGGGACATAGTATTGGTATTGGCGACACTATTGCTGATCCGCAAACATATCATGAAATTCAACGCGCTATTAGAAAAGCCAAGGAAGATGTCATCGGGGTGATACAAAAAGCACATAACATGGAATTAGAACCGACACCTGGTAATACACTACGTCAAACATTCGAAAATCAAGTAAATCGTATATTGAACGATGCTCGTGACAAAACTGGTGGTTCCGCTAAGAAATCGTTGACAGAATACAATAATCTTAAGGCTATGGTGGTATCAGGTTCGAAGGGATCCAACATTAATATTTCTCAAGTTATTGCGTGTGTGGGACAGCAGAACGTCGAGGGCAAGCGAATACCGTTTGGTTTCCGTAAAAGAACTTTACCGCATTTCATAAAGGATGATTATGGTCCAGAGTCTAGGGGATTCGTGGAGAATTCTTATTTAGCTGGGTTGACACCTTCCGAATTTTATTTCCATGCTATGGGTGGTCGAGAGGGTCTTATCGATACAGCTGTAAAAACAGCAGAAACTGGATATATTCAACGTCGTCTAATTAAAGCTATGGAGTCTGTTATGGTACATTATGATGGCACAATTCGTAATTCTGTTGGTCAATTGATTCAACTACGTTACGGCGAGGACGGATTGTGTGGAGAAACCGTGGAATTTCAAAATTTACCGACCATCAAACTTTCCAATAAGGCATTTGAAAAGCGATACAAATTTGATTCGTCGAATGAGCGCTACTTGCGTAGAATTTTTAACGATGATGTTATAAGAGATTTAACCGAATCAGGATATGTTATACAAGAGCTGGAGAGTGAATGGGAACAATTATCACGCGATCGAGACCTTTTACGTCATATATTCCCGAGTGGAGAATCAAAAGTCGTACTTCCATGTAATCTTCAACGTATGATTTGGAACGTGCAAAAAATTTTCCACATTAAAAAACGCGACCCTACAGATTTAAGTCCCATAAAAGTAATTTTGGGCGTCAAAGATTTATTGCAAAAATGTTTGATTGTCGCCGGTAACGATCGTATCTCGAAACAGGCTAATGAGAATGCAACACTGTTGTTCCAGTGTCTAGTACGATCAACACTATGCACCAAATATGTAGCAGAAGAGTTCCGTTTGACGAATGAAGCCTTTGAATGGTTAATTGGTGAAATCGAGACAAGGTTTCAACAGGCCCAAGTCAGTCCAGGTGAAATGGTAGGAGCTTTAGCAGCCCAATCACTTGGCGAACCTGCCACACAGATGACACTCAACACTTTCCATTTCGCTGGTGTATCTTCGAAAAACGTAACGCTTGGTGTACCCCGTCTTAAGGAAATCATAAATATTTCGAAGAGACCAAAAGCTCCGTCTTTGACCGTTTTCTTGACTGGTGGAGCTGCGAGAGATGCAGAAAAAGCTAAAAATGTTCTATGTCGCTTAGAGCACACAACTTTAAGAAAAGTTACTGCAAATACAGCGATTTACTACGATCCAGATCCACAGCGCACTGTAATTGCTGAAGATCAGGAATTTGTTAACGTTTACTATGAAATGCCCGATTTTGATCCCACACGGATTTCACCATGGCTACTTCGTATAGAATTGGATAGAAAACGAATGACAGACAAGAAACTGACCATGGAACAAATTGCGGAAAAGATAAACGCCGGATTCGGTGACGATTTGAATTGTATCTTCAACGATGACAATGCAGATAAACTAGTGCTACGAATTCGCATAATGAATAGCGAGGATAACAAATTCCAGGATAACGAAGAGGAAACAGTTGACAAAATGGAAGATGACATGTTTTTACGATGCATAGAGGCAAATATGTTGTCGGACATGACTCTGCAAGGTATCGAGGCGATTGGCAAAGTTTACATGCATTTACCACAAACGGACAGTAAGAAACGAATCATAATCACAGATACGGGAGAATTCAAAGCGATCGGAGAGTGGCTACTGGAAACGGATGGAACTTCAATGATGAAAGTACTCAGCGAACGGGACGTCGATCCAGTCCGTACGTACAGTAACGATATTTGTGAAATCTTTCAAGTGCTTGGTATAGAGGCGGTTCGGAAATCCGTCGAGAAAGAAATGAACGCGGTACTACAGTTTTATGGTCTTTACGTAAATTATCGACATTTGGCTTTACTATGTGACGTAATGACTGCGAAAGGCCATTTGATGGCTATCACCCGGCACGGTATCAACAGACAGGATACTGGTGCTCTGATGAGATGTTCCTTTGAGGAAACTGTTGATGTACTATTGGATGCAGCATCTCACGCAGAAAATGATCCAATGAGAGGTGTCTCTGAGAACATAATCATGGGTCAACTGCCAAAAATGGGTACGGGATGTTTTGATTTACTCTTGGATGCAGAGAAATGCAAACACGGAGTAGAATTCACAAGCACCCTATGCACGTCATTAATTGGTAGCTCAGGAATGTTTTTCGGAGCCGGTACGACACCTAGTATGACACCACCAAGAACTCCTTGGAATGAGCAAACACCTGCACATAAACCATGGTTATCACCAGGAACAAGTAATTTATTTCACGCCGAAGCGATCTCCATTTTATCCTTATGCATTTTTTTTTTTTTGTTTATTTTTTTACTCTACAGCAAGCAACATGACACCAGGCGGCCCTGCATTTTCACCATATGCAGCCTCAGAAGCTTCGAGCTTTTCCCCATCTTGGAATCAATCTAGTTCACCGAATTCCCCTGGTCCATCGATGTCACCGTATGGTCATGCGTCACCGAATGCATCACCATCCCCAACCGGTTATAGTTCTCATCTGACATGTTACTCTCCGAAAACCCCTAGCTACAATCACACAATTCCGCGGTATTCGGGAACAAACCATTATTCCCCAAATAGTCCACATGAACTATCACCAAATCTATCACCAGTAACACCCCAAGCTACATCCCCATCGGCATCATACATGTCCAGTCCCTATAAACTCGCAAATTCACCAATAAGCCCCTCATATTCGTCGAATAGTTCCATGTCTCCCTCTATCTATTCACCGACATCACCAGCATATTCTCCTAATCTTGCAATATCACCATTCTCTGGCTCAACACCATCCTACTCATCGAATAACATCCAAGCTGGATATTCCCCAGTACAAGCATCTCCTAACTTTGTTGCACAACCAGCATCCTATTCTCCCACCTCACCCGTTTATAAAACAACCCAATATTCCTCGTCATCACGTTCCTCCTCATCACATTCCTATACAGCTTCATTTTCACCAGGAAGTATGTTCTCATCCAGCCCCATATACTCGTCTAGCCCTTCCGCATCAACAAATTATTCACCCACATCACCCGGTTCTACAACCTCACCAAATTACTCTCCCACCTCACTTAATTCACCTCATTCAAATACACAATTCTCCTCCAGATCATACTCAACATCAAATTCAAAGTACTCCCAGCACAATATCAATTCCTCAAACAGTATGTATTCGCCGAACAGTAGCAGCACTAAGTATTCACCCGATAGTACAATATTTGGACCAACATCGTCCACATATTCACCAAGTAGCCCCGTTTACATATCAACGGAACAAGGGCTCAGTCCAGCAAGTCCAACATATTCACCAAGTAGTCCAACATCAGAAGATATCGAGGACAATGATGATTAAAACGGATGTGGACATTTTCTTTATTATTATTATTAATTAATTAATTAACACCAAGAAAAATTTAATATGTTTGTTTTAATATTTTTTTTATATATGTGTTTCGACAAAAATTTATTCATTAAATTAAATTAATCAAAAAAAAATAAAAATCAAAAAAAAAGAAAATGAAATTTATATCAAATAAGGAATAATCATTAAATTAAAATATTTATATAAGAATGTGATCTCCATATTCTTCCAATTTAAATAATAATCATATTATGTTTGTTTCTTTCTTTCTTTTAATGACAATCTCTAGTGTCTTATGTGTATGATTCTTGTTTTTTTTTATTTTTTGATTTTTTTTAATTCGAAATTTTAAGTTTATATAAAAAAAAAAAATAATAAAAATAAATAAATGAAACAAATAAAATTATGTGTAAATGTCCAAGTGTTTTAATTAATGAGACGAAAAATAAAAAAAAAAAATTTTAATTCATTTTTGGGTTACGTTACTGAGATTATATATTACGTATCGAGAACATTTTTAAAACGAAAATAAATATTTTCTTATACAGTTAAGCTGGATTTCCACTTAAAGAACCTTCATAGCCTTCGTAAATGCGAATGGGAGAGAAAAATGTTTGCAGAATTTTTTGGTAATGCTTTCACCTTTTTTATTTCGTCACAAAACCAACGTTTCGTTTATTATTTTGATGCACTAATATTAATGCATTTGTGTTTTGTGGCTGCGATTCAAATGCTGTTGCTGCGACGAAGTTTGTTCATCACTTCGCATACGAAGCTAACAAAATCCACGAGAATATGCTAATCTGATTGGTCGAAAGCAATTTTTTTTTGAACTCTTCAGTTCGCATTTACGAAATTATTTTTTCTTCAAGTGGAAATCGTCCTTTAAGGAATTTATCATAAAAAAAATTTAATACAACAGCAACAAAATATTTTTGAAAACATTAATAATTTCACTTACTTGTATATTAATCGTTAGATTTTAATTTTATTTCACAGAATCATCCAGAAAAAAAAAAAACAATGGGTGGGTGGGGGTGGTGTGATTAGATTAAAGGATTAAACAGAATCACTTTTCTATTTTTTTTTTTTTTTTGTAAAACAATAAATGTCAAACTAAAATTCTAACTCTCTTAATTTTATTTAATTAATTAACCTAAAAAAAAAAAAAAAACAAACAAACAAAAACCTAAATAAAAATAAACAAAAAAAACATCATAAAAGAGATTTTAAAAGGATATGGAGAGAGAGAGAGAATCCTTAAAAAAAAAAAAAAAACTTTTAAATCCCCCCCTTTGTGTAAATGTTTTTTTTTTTTTTTTCTAGGTTTTTATTTTCACTAATTTTACCAAATCGTTTTTTTTTTTTTTAATGCTTCTTAGAAAACAAAAAAACCAAAATTAACTGGATAATCCTGATAAAAAAAAAGTAACGACCAGAAAAAACTTCCAACAAAACAATCCGGGTTGAAGTGAACAAAATAAAAAAAAAAATTATTATGCCACTTTCCCGAAATCAGCAATAGCACACAAAAATCAAACGTGTCTTTGCTAAATTTTATACCAATTACAATCGAAAAAAAAAAAAAACCATTTTTTTCTTTCATTGTCTTTTAATCAATTTTTTTTTTTTTTTTTTTAATTTAATTAAATATCAATTCAATTAAACACAGAATGTTTATATATCCAAATAATAAAATAATTTATAACACAAAAAATTACAAAACACAACGATGAAAAATATTTTTCTTTTTTCTTATTCATTTCTCTTTTCTTTTCATTTCTCATTTCTTGTTACAATATTTTTGTAATACAAATCAATTGTAGTTTTTTTTTTTTTTTTTTTGGCAAAGTAAATACATTTTTACTTTTTACTTAGACAGCACATCATTTTGTAATGTGGCGGCGATGTTGTGGGGGGTGTGTGTATGTGTGGGAGAGAGATAAAATAAAATTTTTTTTTTTTTTTTTTGTTTTGTCATTTAATTAAATTTTATTCTTTTTGCACCCTACAATTAAAATAAAGAAAAAGAAAAATAATAATAATAATAATAATAATAACAATAATAATAATAATAATATAAAAACAAAGAAGTAGAAATAATAGAAGTAGAAGTAGAAGAATAAGAAAAATACAGAGAAAGATTGATAGAGATAGGAGAGAAGGAGATTATAATTGAAATTAAATTAATTAATTAATAATAAAACAACAACAACAACAACAATATCATCAACATCTATATGGTATAATACACATATAAATATAAAAAATTAAAAATTAAAATTAATAAATATAAAAAATTAAAAATTAAAATAAAACACGAAAAAGATTTAATTTTTTTTTTTTTCTATGACAATGCGCCACAACACACATCATCCAAGTAATTTTAATTAAAAAACAAAATAATAATAAAAAAATAAAGAGAATTTTTTTTTTTTTTTTTTCGTTATACAAATAAAAATTCAAACGAATAAAAAAAAAAAATAAAAATATTAAAAAATAAATTAAACTTAATCATCAATTATTATTAGCTAGGTTTTCTAAAAACAAAAAAAAAAAAATTATAATAATTAAAAACAAAAATGAAAAGAAAAAAAAAAAACGACAACAACCACAACAAAAATAAAGAAAAACAAAAAAAAAAATATTCATTCAAAAACAGAGTAGAGTAGAATTGGGTGTGGTAGGTAGATAGGGAGGTAGGTAGATAGGAAGGTAGGTAGATAGGTAGGTTGGTAGATAGACAAGTAGATAGGTCGGTTGGAGTAAATAATCCTCATCATTCTTTTACATTAATTAAAAAAATCAAATCAAAACAAATAACAAAAAATTAATTACAAACCGAAATAAACCGAAAATTCATTCTTTTTCATTTAAAATTAATTAATTTCTCTTCATTGTTTTGATTTTTGTGTGTGGGGGGGTGTTTAGTTTTTCTTCTCCTTTATTTTATTAATTCAAAACAAAACAAAGAAACAACAAAAGGAAAAAAAAAAAAAACACCCACAACCAGAACAACGACAACACAACATCAACAAGAACAACAACGACAACAACACAATGAGGATAGAAGTGGGGGTAGTGATGGTGATTGATGATGGTCAAATTTATGGTGGAATTATTATTATTTTTTTTTCTTTCTTTATTTTTATTATATTTTTCTTAAGTTGTTTTTTTTTTTTTTATTGTTATTTTTCTTTTCTTTTTAATTTTCTTTCTTCTTCTTTTTCTATTTTTTACATACATTTTTCTTTTCTTTTTTCATTTCAAAAAAATAAATCTTCATTGCAAAATTGCTGCTGTAAACAAACAAGAAGGGAAAAAAAAAAAAAAAAAAAAAAAAAAAAAAAAAAAAAAAAAATAAATAAAAAGATAAAAAAAAAAAAAATTACACACAGGTAAAAAACACATTTTTCATCTTTTCTTTTTTTTTTTTTTCTTTCCTTGTTTTTTTTTTTTTTATTTACTTTTTTTTTTTTATAATTTATTATTATTATTATTCTATATTTGAGTGTAGGTGGTAGCGGGTTTGGATGGGTGGTTAGGTGGTGGTGGTGGTTTGTTCTTATAATTGTATAAAACCGTTAAAAAATTGTTCTATGATCGAAATAAACTCTGGATAAATGGTATAAATAAATAAATAAATAAAGAAAGAAAGAATGAAACAAACAAACCAAAATTATATTGGTGATGGTAAATCAGAAGATGATGATAAATCCGAAAATAAATTTTGATTATTTATTGGAATATTATTATCAATAGCAGTGGTAAACATATGTTGCATAGCGGATAACATGGGTGCATCAACAATTGTCTTTTTTATACCATTTAATAATGGATTTAAATTATTTATGGATAATATTTCTGATTGTGATAAGGATAAGCAATTATTAGACAGCATTAATGATTGTGATTGTAATGATGATGATTCATTAATTAAATAACTCACCTGTTGCTGTTGTTGATGGTTATGTTGTTGCTGTTGATTTTGAAGTTGTTGTTGTTGTTGTTGCTGCTGCTGCTGTTGTTGTTGTTCCTGCTCCTGCTGATGAATTTGTGTTATACGTATTGGAATTTCATGAATATTTAATATTTCCGAATTATTATTATTATTATGATGATGCTGTTGCTGCTGCTGTTGATTATGTAATAAATTTCCATGGGAATTTATAAACATATTTATACCATTTGTTGTTCCGGTTACTGTATTACATCCATTATTATTATATATAACATCACCACCACAATTATTATTTAAATTTAAATTTCCATTTAGAATATTATTACTGGTGGGACTACCCAATGAATTTGTACGGGCACGACCAGTACTTGATATACAACCGGGATGTATATTTGGTTGATTATCTATAAAAAAAAAATTAATTTAAAGAAAAGAAAAGAAAATAAACAACAAAAAAAACAAAAAATAAATTAAAAACAAAAATATTTTTATAATAAGAAATGAAAAATCAAACAAAAATTAATTCCCGTATAAACAACACACAACAACACATAGAGATTTATTTCTTTAATTAATTTTATTATTTATTAATTAATTAATTAATTAATCAATCAATCAATTAATTAATCAATCAATCAATTAAATACATTTTTTTTTTTTTAATTTAACCGGGGTGCGGGCGATTGATCCCTTTTTCTTTTTTTTTATAAATTTATTTTATTTTTTTTTATTTTTGTCTACTAACTTAATCCCATTAAATTTGAATTCATTAATGTTTGACTCATGTCCAGTGTCACCTCGCCTAAACCATTTACAGACATCCCATTTACTAGGTTCACAGCTAAAATATATAATTATTTTCTGCTTTTTTAAATTTATTTTATTTATTATTAATTCTTGATTAGATAAGAGATTATGATAAGGGGATAAAATATAAAATATAGAAAAAAAAATAAAATATTTATTATAAATACCATTTCTAGATGTAACACCTTGAGAATCCAAATGATTCCAGTATGCTTCTGATGGTGATGTACTGCTTGTGCCTGGTGGTGCAATTATAGGTGCACCAGTATAGCGGAAATATGGATTTTTTAAATCTAATGTATTACTAGACGATATACTTGTACCCTCTATTTTTAAATCAATCGTTACATCATAACTTTGTCTAAATATAATTAAAAAAATATATATAAATAATATAATATAAAATAAGAAATTTTATTGTAATTCAATTTACCTTTTATTAGCAATAAGTAAAACTTGTCCTGTTAAAACTTGTCCCTGCTTCACAAATATTGGATTTTGTAACAGACAACGCACTTGATACCAATGTGTTAACGCTTCAGTAGGTGAAGTCGACAACCACACTTGCTGCATTGAGCCAACAAACTCAACATCAAACCAAAAGGCTAATCCATGACACGTTCCCGATTCTAATATATGAAATTCAAGTGGAATATCTAAAAAAAAAAGAAATAGTAAATAATTAAGACAGACAAATATATATTTCATACTCGTTACTTACCTATACGATGTAAATCTGTTTCATCAGCGGTTGCAAAATCAACGACATGACGTACAGATTTGCTCATACAAATTCTAATATCAAATGTATCAACGATCGGTTGACGGAAGTATTCCTTCATAGCTGCGTACCTCATTGAGCTCAGATCAACACCATGAAAGCTGGTCTGATACCAAAAATTAGCCTTATTGTATTGCTCCATAAATAATGCCTCGTCATTAAATGGTACCACATGTAAATCACCTCTGGACGGAAACATTCTACCGGATGGCTTAAGCCATTTCTTTGCATGTAAATATGTTTCAAGCATACGCTCATTATACAACATGTAACCCATTGGCTCTGATATAATTATATCAACTTTTTCTGGTAATTCAATCTCTTCTATTTTACCAGCAATAACTGTTATTTTATCTTGTAAATTATTTGCATTGACTAATTGACGTGCATATTGTGCCATATTACTAGCTTCAACAGCATACACTTTATGTGCACCCGCTTGTACAGCAAAAAAAGATAAAATACCAGAACCGGCACCTACATCTAATACTACTTTATCCTAAAAACACAAGAAAATAATAATAAAAAAAAGATCACAAAACCAATAATAAATTAAATGTTTACATGAAAATCAACTAAATTTCCATGTATCGCCTTTTGATAGGTGCTCGTCCGTACAAAATCTTGCAACATATTCTGTTGTTGACTTAAATAACCATAAAATTGAAAGTATTGTGATGCTGAGGCTTCCTCAGTACGTAATGAGAACACTGAATTAGCACGACGATCTTTAACATTATCCAATGCAATACGAAAAACACGAATATCTAAATAAAAAAAAAAAATAAAAAAAATAATAATAAACAAAATTTTGCACCATAACCTTAAAATTTGTATTATTATTTTTTTTTTTTTTTCCCACCTGCATCATTTTTAAATTTAATTAATAATGTTTCATCGGATAGATTTATGATTTGACCACGTTCTCCCATTTTTGCTGTATCAGTTTGTGATGTAAATGGAAATTCATATTCCGTGTCGATTTTAACATTTTCTGTAACAAAAAAAACAAAAAAAAAAACATTGAACAAAGGGACACGCGCAAACAAAATATTTTTTTTCGCTTTTTTTTTTTTTTATGAATAATGAAATAAGGGAATTTGTGTTCCCAGTTTTTTTTTTATTTACCAGTTAGGAATTTAATGCTTATACCCTGAGAATCATAACCGCATAAAATATCACAAGATTGAAATTTCTCCACTAATTTACCATCCTTTTCCACATTGAATACATCAGCGGCGCGTTTCAAAAATATATCCGCCATATTTGTTATATGGACATCACCCTGGTCCTGATTATCATTATTTTCATCTTTTAACGGATAATTACCGTGATTGTCACTTATGTCTGCCGGTGAAAACATTTTTTTTTTTTTTTTTTTTTTCTTTAATGGAATTTTCTTTTTAACTTTTTTTTTAATAGTGTACCCCTAGGGTACAAACGACACCACACCACAGGATAATTATAAAACACCAAAAACAAAAACACCAACAAAATTAGCAGTAGCAGTAGCAATTGCAACAGCAGTGGTTAGGCGAATAACAAAAAATAACAAAAAAAAAACTTTTTCTCCTTAGTTTACCCAACACGCTTTTGCTTTTGTTTGGATTTTTTTTTTTTGTTGTACAATTTGCACAGTTTTTTTTTTTTGTTTTCACCCCGTCTTCTTTTCAGCACACCATATATAGCTACAGCACTGTTATTGTGCACAAAAATAAAATAAAAACACAAATAATAATAATTATAATTTAAAAAAAAAAAAAATAATAATAATAATGAAAACAATAAACAAAATCAAAACAACGGAAATTTTTTATATTTCGTTGTACAAAGCAGAACAATAATGGATGGTGACAATGGGACAACTGCTATAATAACACCGTGTACCGGGGAGAACATAAATGTTTTAGTACGCAAGATTTTATCTTAAGTATTACCTGATATGTATGATACATATGATAATAATTCCACTTATCATATACTGACATCTATATTTGAATTTATTTTTATTTTTTTTTAAATTAATATAAATGAAATAAAAATTTATTTTTATAATAATTATTAGAAGAATAATTAATTAATTAATTAAGTGGGGGATAAAAAAAAAACACACAAAAAAAAACACAAAAAAAAACACAAAAAAACAACAACACAATCAATCGATAAAGCACATGGATGAATGAGCAAACAACTGAGTTGTTTCTTTTTTCTTTTTTTTTTTTTCTTTTTTTCTTTATTTTGATTTTTAAATAATTTTCCTTTTTTTTATTACATTTATTTGATTTAAAAAAAATAAATAAATAAATTAAATATTAAATATAAATAAAACAAAAAAGAAAAGAAAATTCACATTAATTGTTTTTTTTTTTTTTTAAATAAAACGGAAGTGATTGATTTTTTTTTTTTTTTTTTTTTTGGTTTTTGACAACGAATTTGAATTTGAATTTGAATTTGATTATTTATTATGTTAAAGATTATTTATATTAAGATTATTATTATTTATATTATTATAATTCTATTTCCATTTATTTATTAAATTTATATTATTATAAATATTTATTGATTATTTATTTTGTTTTACTTTTTGTGAATTATTGGCAAACTGTGGACACAATTGTGGTGGTAGGGGTGTACAAATGTTGTTTTATAATAAAATTATAGATTGTCATTGATTATCCAATATCTTAGCACAAATTTTATGTAATGTTATCACCAACAAGACTCGTTTCTCTGTGGCCTGAGAATAATTATCAGAAAAATTCTAAAAACATTCAATAAATAATTAAATAATTATGAATTTATCTTGAAGGTTCCCTTAAAATTGGCCATAAATATTGAAAAAACGAGACTATACCGTCTTAGACTCTCAAAAGCAACCAAGAATTGGAATGGAACGGTGGAATTTGATAAATATTTTCCATTACATTTCCCCCGACAATCGGAAAAACTCAATTTTTGTTTGTTTTTTTTTTTTTTTGTAATCCTTTCGGAAAAATCCATATTTAAATAATAATTACGTTAAAAATGAGCAAAAAAAAAAAATAATTTCAAAAACCCAATTGTACCACAGAAGAGACGGGAGACTATTTTAATTAATTAAATAAATAAATAAATAAATAAATTCATCATCACATTCTACCACATTAATTAAATATAATGATATGACTGTATTAACGGTTAATTAACGGTTTATTATTATTATTATTATTATTATTTAATTTTTTTTTTTTTGTGGATTTCATCATCTCATTTCTAAATTTTTTCCCTTATTATTATTATTATTATTATTATTATTATTATTATTATTTTTTTCTTTTTTCTTTTTCTATTATTCGCAATAAAATTATTTTTTTTTTTTATTTTAATTGAAACATTGAATTGACATCAACTAGATTATTTATCTATAGAAAAAAAAAATGTAAAAACAATAAAATAAATAAAAAAAAAACAAAAATAAATAAATAATAGAAGTAGGTGGATTTATTGATTGTAATAACAATCAACAAGAAATCATTCACGTAAAAAATCACAAAATCACAAAAGAAATGAGAAAAAGAGAAAAAAAAGAAGAAAAATAACAATTGACTAGCAGGGAAAAAAATAGAACAGAACAAGAAAAAAAAAACTAAAAAAAATTCAACTAGACAATAAAGAATAAAAACATCCACACATTATTGTCTCGAAAATAATTCATAACATATTGGCTAACGGTCACATAAATAATTGATTTTGAATTTTTTTTTTTTTTTTTTTTTAAATTAATTTTAATTAATTAATTAACATTTGTTTCAACTTTGTTGTTGTTTTGACACACATGGTTTTTTTTTCTCACACATGGTTTTTTTTTTTTTTAATTGCGAGTGAAATTTCCCATTCATTTTTTTTTTTTAGATTGATTTTTCGTGTGTGTGTGTGTGTGTGTGTGTGTGTTTTTTTTTTTAATTCTTTTATATTCCCTTAATTTAATTTCAAAAAGGCAATTTTTTTATTTTATTTTTTTTTTTGTATCTTTTTTATCAAAAGATTTTTTATAATCGTAATGGCGGTTCCTTTATTAATCTCGCCTTTTCCTTCTCCTGCTCATCCGGTTACATCACTTCTAAATTTTTTAATTTACTTTTTTGTTAATCCAAAACAAACAAACAAACAACATCAACAACAAACAACAATAATAATTATAATAATAATAATAATAATAATAATAATAAATAACATTAACAATAGTAAATAAATAAATTAATGAAACGGTTGAAACGGTTATTTATATATTTGTAATTTCTCTAATAACATTTTTGTTTCGTGATTGCTGTACTGGACACCTGTATGTAATTAAAACAAATAAACAAAGAAAGAAGAACAGAAAATGAAAAAAAAAAAAAAAAAAAAAAAAAACATTCGGTTAAATTTCATTTAAAAATAAAACAACCGGTTATATAATGTAAACCAAAAAAAAAAAACAAATAAAAATGAATTGATTAATTAATTAGATGGTAATAAATAATCATGAGTACTGACTTACTATGATGCATTGACCGTGGTAGTAGTGTTAAACGTTGCTCTTTACCCATTCGTGGTCCAGGACTATGTGCGTGCCCTTAATAAATTAAATGAAAATGAAAATAGATAAAAAATAAATCAATGTAATACGACGTACCACTATTAAATGTAATTAAATCATTTTTTGTAACTGTTAATGATGTTTCTGCCCGATCATTATCCGTATCCGAACCTAAACTATCGTACTCCTCTGATTCAGTTTTAAATAATTGTTGTTTTGTCTGTTTACCACGATTATTTAAATTACTACTGATAACATTGCCCTTGATACAACGTTGTTGCTGTTGATGACTTTTTGTTATAATCGGTGGACCGGATGGTGTTGTTGATGGTGTCGGCGTTGGTATTGGTCGTATTTGTTTTGTTATTTTCGCTGAATCATAAATGCAGGAAGTATTTGTTGAATTTGCTGGTGTATTTGAGGACATGTTCTCATGATCGGCGGGCAAATGAAACGTTGCATATGGGTAAATGTCCTCCGAGTACTCAGGAATTCGTTCAAATGAATTTGGATCGTTGTCGTGACAAGGTGATATTTGCTGATGGTGTTGTAATTGTTGATGTTGTTGTTGTTGTTGCTGTTGCTGTTTACGCACCGTCGCATAAAACTGTTCCCGGTGTTCTGTCAACGTAGAATTTTTGTTACTCTCTAAATTTAATCCACTAATATTTAAGCCTTCCGGTTGATCATGATCTCTTTCATGGTTCGTAAATAATGTTCGGCCATCTAAGATGTAGAACAGAAAATTGTGGTACAGATAACATGATGACAATATGGTAAATTCGGTTTTACTTACACAATTTAATACAAATGCTCAGGCTACAAATGATTAAGATAATCAGAAACAAGACAATGATGCATATAGTTACAAAGTGGCTACTGTAGAATAGTGCAATGTTATTTTCTGTGTCATTCAATTGATTTGTATTGATGATTGCCGTTCCTAGAAATGATTACGATGTTATAAATTTCCGAAAAAACCGAAGATAAACTTGCGTACTTACCAGTTAAACTCAATGTTTCAAAAAAGTATTCCGCAATCGTTGCTCCCGCATTATTGTGTGCGGTTATCCGTAGATTATAAGCAGTTGACGGTTCAAGATCACCGATCTGATAACGAAGTTGCAACGGAATATTTGAAGACACAACAATCCAATCGTTTATGTAGCCATGTCGACGGTACTCCACTGAGAAGTAAATTATTGAGCAACCACCATCTTGCCATGCAGTTAACTCGAGAATAATTGACGTCGTATTTACATTTATGAAATGTTTCTTCCTTGGCGATGTTGGTTTGTTTCCTATTTAGAAAAAAAAGATAAATTATATTGCGAGAATAACGTAAGAAAAGTGCATTAATAATTTTACCTTTAGTTCGGACACTTTCAAGGTTACTGGAGCTTCCACTTCCTATTTTATTGAACGCGGCCAATGTGAATTGATATCGAGTACCGCATTGCAGATTATCCAAAAGATATGACGATATTCGGCGGTCCAGCTGTAATTCTTCCCAGTCTCCAAATTCACGGCGATAGGATAACAGGTAGCCAAGCAGTGACGATCCTCCATTATCACCGGGGAACCATTGTAGGGTTACAGATGTCGTTGTTGTGGGTGAACAAATTAGCTTTGGTGGTAACGGTGGTACTGAAATATTTTGTTTTTAGAAATTTATTTATTTTATTTATTTTTTTTTTTTTGATTTTGTGAAAGATTTAAGCTCAAATGTCACCTTGAACAAATAGTTGATAGACAATGTGATCCGATCCTAGTGCATTCCTGACGTAACACGAATAGTTGCCTTGGTGAACACGTTGAACATTTCTTAGTGTCAGAGTATTGTCATTGGCGATTTCGAGACGATGCTGTGATGGTTGCTGTTTCTCAGTACGTGAATCTAAAACCTTCCACTCAGAGGCAGGACGAGGGCTGCCCACAAACTTACAAGCTAGTTTAACGTCAACACGCCATGCCACACTCAATGTTTGACCAAAAGACACAATTGCGGCAGCTATGGTTACGCTAGGTGACAACTTTATCACAGGAGTGCTTGGTCCTTGGCCAATCTTCGTTGAGGCAGTCACCCATGCCTCGTGGGTTTCATGGCTATTCAAGTCTTTCGCTTCGTAGTGATGATTCTGGGCGAGAAGGATATCATTGATGATTTTCACTTCTTGTCCCTTTTCCAGGATACGAATGAACACCGTGTACTTAGTGACGATGCCATTTGGGCGTCTTGGCGGCAACCAACTAATAATCACTGAGTTCTCACTGTTCACAACCGCTTTTACTCTTTCTGGAGCATCTGGTACTGCTTCATCAGTTGTGCACGTCATCAACGTGCTCAGGATGCCTTCTCCGGCACGGGTGTAACACAATACTTGAACGGTGTAATTCGTGAATGGCTGCAGACCATGCAAAACTGTGGACAGAGCAGAAGTGACTTTTGTCTCTCGTAGCCCATTTTCAGTCTCCACGTTCAGCGGCTCATACAGCAGCTTATATCCCTGAATAATTCCGTGTATATTGTCCTTAGGCGGTGGATGCCAAGATACCTGAATATTTTGTGACGTTAAGGATGCGCATTTTACATTTTGTGGTGGTGAACTGGGGACATCCTCTAATGTCTGTGCAATAATAAGTTCACTAGGTGGTCCGTCGCCCTTTATATTGAATGCCTGTATCGTAATACCATACTGCGTAAACTTTTCCAACCCAGTCAAACGAAAATCGTTAATTGTCTCACCACCCGGTATTCCTACACGGGTATAATTGTGATTTTGGTCTGAAGTTCCAATTTTATGATATCCAACTGTATACCCAAGAAGGTCACCATTCCACAAATCTCTCTCTGGTGCTCGCCATGTAACTAATAATTGTTGAGCACCCAGTGGTTCAATAGTAACCTTTTGAGGACTACCACTTGGCACTTCTGTATCTGTATTTACCTGAAACGAGAAATAATCGAAATTCAACAGCATACTGGGATGAAATCGGAAGTTTTCAAATTACATTTAAAATGTCACTGGGTGCACTTGTGCCCAAATGATTTTCGGCAAACAGTCTAAAATGATAATTCGTTGCTGGCTTCAGATTATTAATTAGTGCCACAGTTTTGTCGCCTGGTAATTTTTTTTGATTATTATGCTCGTGCCAAACATCTGGAAATTGGATGATCAACCGGTTAGAAAATCCGTTGGAAACAATAAGACTAGAGAACTGTTACTACAACTTACCTTGTCCCTCTTTAAACTGTAAAATAAAATTGTCTACCGGTTGTGAGTCTGAAACAAATCCGTTTACATGCTCCCCATTAATTTCGTCCTCGTTACTACCAATTGTCCATGCTAGGAGCACAGATCTACTGCCCAAATCATTGATATGCAAATTACGTGGAAAGTTTGGTGGTTCTTGCACCTGGAGATGAATTGTCGCATGGTCGTGACCGTACGTATTTGTCGCAATGCACGAGTATTCACCGCGATCAACTAATGTTGTCTGGACGATTGTCAACTCGGAAACAATGCCCCGACTAAGCGGTGAATTTTTCAGGTGATATCGCACATCGTACGTAAAATCTATTCGGTTACCTTTGGCTCGCCAGGATACCTCTAGGGGTTGGTCACCGTCGGCTTCACACCGTAGAGTTATGCGTTCACCGCGACGTACCGACACATGCTTATTACGAACAATCACATTGGGGCCGACTATTAGGTTTTCATTGAATTATAGAGTGGAATCAATTTTCTGGTTATTAATTGTCCTCTAAGTACTTACCGTGCACCGTTAACAGGATTAATTTCGATAATCCAGCGCCGATACCGTTGCTCGCCTGACACAAAAAATATCCCTCATGGTCGCGGGTCACCTTTCTGATAATTAACGTACCGTTTGGCGTATTCTCGATGCCATTGTTGTTGTGATTCATGTTCTGGTTCGTGCCGTTTTCAGTTGTAAGGGTCAACTCGCGGTATTCGCCCGACTGTTCCCCTGATTGTTTATTAAATTTGAATTAAAAAAAAAAAAAAAAAAAAAAAAAAAGGAGAAAAACGATGATCGGGAAATGGGTGGGTATTATGTGTACCAATTGCCTGCTTCCAGTGAATTGTCGGCTGTGGGAAGCCATCCGCCTTGCATGATATGGTCACTGTGTTACCCAAAACCGCACTCTCATCAGTTGGCTCAATTATCCATCTGGGCGGCACTAAATTTTATATTTTACATTTTTTTATTTTTTATTTTAACAAATTAATTGCAAATGGCCATCAACATCGACAAATCCTATGGCCAGCGCAACTGCTTCAGAAGCAACAAATAAAAATGCAAAAGCAAAAAATAAAAAAAATACGAAACGACCAAATGCAAAAAAAAAAAAAAAATACAAAACAAACAAAAACGTGCGAAAAAAAATTAATTCAGTTAAAAAAAAAAAAATCTCTTCATGATGCTAATTGGTCAATGCGGGCATTCAATTGCCCATTTGCGTTCCGAATGTAATTACAGACGATACTCACCAATTACTTCATAAAAACAAAAAACAAAAAAAAAAAATGAATTCTTGGGGTCATCCAATTCGTGGACAGGTGCAGCTGCATGCAGCGCAAAAGGTGTCATTTATTGTAGTAAATTTAAATTAAAATCACGCACACAACTCACACAAGAACATACAGAGTGATCGCAATTAGTGACAAACTAGTGCCGAAAGTGAACCTTTTGCCACATAAAATTTTTCACAGGTGATTTCTGAGTGCAAAAATACGGTGAGGTGCTTTTGTACGGTTTGGTGTTGTTATGTAGAATTAAAAACAGAACAGTACGGTGCAGATGTGTTTATTATTCGAATTAGAGATACGAACCAGAGACGGATAGCACGGCTGTGTAGTGTACGATGCCGGCACGATTTTCAATTTGGCACGTGTAATTGCCGTTGTGGTGAGAGGTAACATTCAGAATCGTTAGAATACTGGAGAATGGTGTATAATCGTTGATTGTAATTGTTGGTGGCTGGATTGATGGCGGCTGCTGCTGATGTACGATTGCTGTGACCAACGGTGGCGGTGACAATAACATTTTCTCCCCATTATGATTATCGATATGTAAATTATTTATAACAATCGGTTTAAGGTCACGTAACCAGGTGATATTGAATGGCTGATCACCTTGGCTACTGGAGCACATTAATTGCGTTCGCATACCCTCAGTGATATCATCGTCGAAATTAAATGGTGATATTCGGGGTGGCACTGGAATTAGGAAGGTTTTTCAAAACAGAAAACAGAACAAACAAAAAAATAAAATAAAGAAATAAAAAAAAAAAAAAAAAAAACCCCTATGGGCGGGAGGTGGATGGTGTTGTTATGCAAAAGAAAAAAAAAAAAAAAAAAAAAAAAAAAAGTACAAAATTAAAGCAAATTAAAGCAAATTAAAGCTGGGGTGGTGTTGACCGTGTTAGTCGGCCAAAGTACAAATCAAATTTGTTTGATTACCACATAAATGGTTTACCCATAATTCACACATCACGTGTTGACCCCTCTTTTCTAAACATTTTTTTTTTTTTGTTAACTACAAAAAGTGAAAAGTTTTTTTTCGGTTTTAAATTTTTTCTTTTTTTTTTTTTGAATAAATTTACGACGTTTTACTATCTGCAATTAAAAAAATTAACAAAAAAAAAAAAACAAAAAAAAAAAACAAAAAAAAAAAAAAACATGCGATTAACATAGCATGCAAAACTATTTTTAATTAATTAAATTTATAATATAATCGGTGATTTTTTTTTTTTTTTGTTTTAAATTATTTATTACCGATTATATAAAGTGCATTGCATAAAAATAAATTAAAGAAATTTATAAAGAAAAAAAAAAAAAATAATAAAATAAAAAAAATACCGTTAACTTTGAGTTGTGCCGTAAATAAAATGGTGTCCGCATCATTTTGTACACGACACGTGTACATGCCCGCTTGTCTCGTTGCTATATTCATGATGCTCAATGCAGACGTAAACTCATCATTTTGCCGTATATTTATTGTACCACCATCATATATTCCAGTTGTACTATTACCAATAATTGTATATCCGGTTCCTGTTGTCATTGTTGTACCATTTAATGGTAATATTAATTTATCATCTTTGAGCCAATGAAATGTTAACGGTAAATCACCAGTTGCAACAACACACTGAACACTTGTACGATCGCCAACATTTAAATCGCGTGCAAATTGAAATGGTGTTATTTTTGGTGGTACTAAGGTTGGCGGTTTTTTTTTTTTTTTTTTTTAATTATTTATATTTTAAGTGCATTAATGGTGCAAAAAAAAAAAAAAAAAAGTGTGTATGTGTTTTTTTTTTTTTTTTTTTTTTTTTTGGGCATTTAAAGCGATGTTAAATGTGCAAATTTGTATTGGTGCAAATTTAGTGAAAATTCAGTGACGTTCGGAAAGTAAAATAAAAAATGAAAAAAAAAAAAAAAAAAAAAGAAGAAATTTTTATTTAAAATAAATTTTTGTTTAATAAATTCAGGGTTGTGATTTTTTTTTTTTTTTTTCTTTTTTTTTTGTAGAATTTTGTTTATCTTTAGTATCCGTGATTCGTGGTAAACAAATTAATAGTAGAAAAAAAAAAAAAAAATTAAAGAAACCAAAGATGACCAAAGGAAAACTTTAAATCAGTTCGCAACCCTGATTTATACTAAATAAAATAATAATAATAATTTTTTTTTTTTTTTTTTTGTACAGTTAAAGGATAAATATTTTTTTATATAAATATAAGAGGATGTAAGAGGTGTACAGGTGAGAGATAGAGAGAATGAGAGGAAAAATAAATAAATATTCTTACCTAGGACACGAATTTCAACAGATTTTTGTGATGTATAATTATGTTTATTACGCGCTATACACGTATATGTACCCTCATCAGATTGTCGCTGGACATTTTCCATTGTTAATGAACCGTTATTAACACGTTGTCACATGTTTGTCGGTAATTTTATATTATCTAAATCACAAAATTGTGATAACAACATATCTATATATTTATTAATTAATGTGTTCTCAGTTCATTTTACCTTTCTCCCATAAAACCATTTCAATTGGATAACCGGCGACTGGACACTTGATTGTTAACATTTTACCAGCGGTTGCACTTATTGGTGACATCGAACGTACAAAAGGCATTCCTGTTCATTTAATTGAAAAAAAAAAATAAATAAAATAATAATTTCTCTCATTTTTTTTCCTTGTATTCCAGGTTATAAATTTGAATTTTTAATTTTTATTTTTTTACCATAAATATTTAAACGTGCTGCATGATTAGATGTTCCAGCTCTGGAACGTGCAACACATTCATACTCACCACCGTCCTCTGATTTAACAGCTGTTATATTAACATGACTGATTACATCACCAAATACAGTAACGTACTGTCCAATCAATAATCGGTCATTCTATTTAAAAATGAAAAACATAAAATCGTTAACACTTGGTTTTAACCAACGTTATTACCATAAATCAAATGCTTACATTTGGTAATGGAAAACCATCTAGTAACCAGGTGATTTGTGGTGTTGGATTACCGGTTGCGCTACATTTTAATGATACAGTTGGTCCCGGTTGCATTGTTTGCTCAATAAATTTATAAACAAGTTGCGGTGCCACCTCTAACACATTAACAATGCAAATAAAATAAATCGGAAATGATTTAAGAGAAAAGAATTTTTTTTTTTTAAATTAAATAATTTACCGCCCAAACGTAACTCAGCCGATCCCTGTACAAAGTCATTATCATTTTTAACAAAACATTGATACATGCCACGATCCTCTTTCGTTACCGATGTTATTTTTATATTAAAATTATTTAATAAACGTACCCTAGAACCAGAACGTAATGGTTGTCCATCTTTTAACCAGTATATTGTTGTTTGTGGTAAACCAGTAACGGTGCACGTCTTATAGAAAATTATAAAATTATAGGAATGAAAATAAATAAAATAGAGAAAAAAAAAATTAAACCGAAAACACATACAAGTAATGCTGTTTTTCCAAGATCAATTGTTTGACGTATCGGTTGTACATTTACAGTTAATCCATCAATAATTAATAAATTTATTTCCAATGTTTCACTACCAACACTATTTTTAGCGGTACAATAATATAAATCGGTATCCGTCTCATTAACATACATAATACGTAATGTATCATCAATTATAATTAATCTTTTATCATTATTATTTATATTATTATCAATATTTATATTACCATTATTATCATTTATATTAAAATAATTAAAATTTTTATTTATTTCAATATTTATCGGTTGTATATTACCATTATGTTTACGATACCATCTATAATATAATTTCAAAAAAATAAATAAATAAAATAAATAATAAAAATTCATTACACCTCATAAGACCTGGACTCTCGATAAGACGATCTAGAAATGGTAGAATTTTGGTATCAATTTAAAAAGATAAATGAAAAAAAACTTTTGATGAAAATCCCCATGCAATCGGGAAAACCATTTTTTTTTTTCCCGATTGCATGGGGAAAAGTAATGGAAATTTTCATCAACCGTTTTTTTTTTAATTTATCTTTTCAAATTGTTACCAAAAATTCCACTGTTCCAACCTCTTCGTGAGGCCTTGAGAGTCAATGCCGGTAGTTCCTTTATATAATTATTAATTACTTACTGATATGTTGGCCTAGGACTAGCATATGCAACACAAGGTATTATAATTGTTTCACCTTGTTTAACAGTTAATTTAATTAATTTTTCATTCATTATCGGTGGTACTGGCTCACTCATTTCTGTTAATTGTATTTGACCAGAATTACTACTAACAACCGCCTCCTGTGTTAACTGATGATGTGTACGACATCGATATGATTTTTGGGCATCCTTACGCGTTACATTTATAATTAATAATTCACCAGTGGGCAACATATGATATTTACCATCTATTTGATGGGGAGCAAAAAGAAAAGAAAAGAAAAAGTGGTTATAAAACACCCGCAAACATTGGTGAAACGAAATAAAACAAAAACAAAAAAAAGAAAAGAAAAACACGTGGTGTTGGTATAATTTTTTTGTTTTTTCTTTTTTGTTTTTTATATTTTGCCCCGTTTGTTTGTTTGTTTGTTTCTTTTCTGGTTTTGATACCATACACCAACAGACAACACCAATTCCACTCATTATTTATTTATTTATTATTATTCTATGTTGATAATAAACGCTTCGAGTAATCATCGTTAGTAAAAACAAAACAAAACAAAAAAAAAAAAAAAAGAAATTTTTTTTTTTTTTAAAATAATGACGAGTGGGTGGATGGGTGTTTGTAACTGTATACTGTGTATTGGGGGTGTGTTGACTTTAAATGAGATGTCATTCAAAAACAGTAGCAGCATTTCACCATCACAACTACTACTACGACTACAACAACAACAACAACAACGACTACTACTACTACATTTTTCCACATTTAATAACAAAAAAGTAAAAAAGAAGAAATTATTTCTAAATAGGAATCTGGTGTTGGCATCATGAAAATCACCCATACCATTTACCGTTGAAAAGAAATTCCCATCAAAAAACAAAACTAAATTTGCGGTTACTTTTGTGGTTTTAATGAAAATAGAAGAAAACCACCCCCATAAAAATAAACCAAACAAACCAAAACCAACCAAACACCCACCCACCCAACATATGATGGGTGGTTATTTCTGCATAAATTGTAATCAAAGAACAGGGAGTAACAGTACCACTATATAAACACCAATATACCACCAAAATTCATACCACCCATTATAATACAAACACCGAGCTTTTATGAACTTTGATTCGTTTCGTTTCGTTTCGTTTGTTGTTTTCACATTTTTAGATTGTGGGGGGGTTTTTTCTTTTTTCTTTTACTTTTTTTTCTTTTTTGGGTGAAAATTAAAATTATTGTCACAAGTGGCATTCACATAATGATTACAAACCAAACAAAAATGAGTTTTATGGGGTGGTGGGTGGGATGGCTTTCATCTAAGTTTTAAGCACAATTATGGCTTGATGCGACAAACTGGTGAATTACTTTGGGGAATTTTATTTTATTTCATCCGTAGATGAAATTTAATTTGTTTGTAATTAAAAAAAAGCAGCAGCAGTAGCAGTAGCAGTAGCATCGTTTTCGTTGTGCTATGGATTCCTGGTTAAAAATTCCCTGGATTCCGGGAATAAATAAACAAAAAACACACACACACACACACACACACACACACACACACACACACACACACACTTACCACTTTCTAATGATGGGTAAATGTTAAAATTGGGCTCCTGCAGCCATGATGTTACTTTAACGTAGTCTTTAACAAATGCTGGGATATTACATCGTAAAATAATATTATTATAGAGGAAACCACCAGGATTCTGTACTTCTGGCTCGTACCGTTGATTAACCACTGAATGTTTATAAAAAAAAAAAAAAAAAAAAAATTTTAATAAAATAAAAACTGTGTGAAGAGTGACGATTTTCTAACCTGCTTTAACGTGAACATCGCGTGATAATATTTTTCCAACGGTATTCGTTAAAATACATTTATATGTGGACCAGTGTACATCCTGACGGAATGCTTCCGCAGAGAATGGCGGAAAATATAAAGTTCCATTCATTAAAATTTGACGAATCTTTAACATAACAAAAAAAAATAAATAAAAAAAATTTTCTATATTAATCCCAACGAAGTGTGCCCTGAACAAAATGTTTACCTTTGGTATTGTCGTCACAGGGTTATTCTCAATATCGAACCATTCAACATTTGGCATTGGATTACCTTTTCCCGTACAGTCTGTATGACCGCCATGCGTATTTATAAATTGTAAATGATGTGATGGTTCAATTGAAAATTGTGGACCCTGCGTATCGTAGGTGTGTCCAGGTTGTCCACTTGTTACACCTTCAAGAAAAAAAAAAAACAAAAAACAAACAATTTTCGAAATGGCGTTAAACAGAGAAATTCAATTGAAAACCGAGAAAAAGGGCAAAAATTATTTAATAACGAAAAAAAGAAATTCTATAGCCCCCAGTCTTGATAAATAAATGGGTGGATAAACAGGTAAAAATCTAGATAAGAATCAATCTGAAGGTCGCATATGTAAAGATTTTTTTTATTTTTTTTTTCTATTTTCTTCTTCTACTTCTTTTTCTACTTCCTCTTCATCATTTTTAATTTCAAAAACCGATCAGATAAGCTGGATTAAATTTCCCTTTTTATCTGCTTCATTTTTTTTTTTTTTTTTTTTTTTTTTGTATGTTGCGTCAACAGAAACGACAACCAAATGAGCACAGGTACACAACGGGATGTCTTCCGGTATTATATTTGCTACTTTGCTACTTTGTTACATTTGAATAGAATTCTTATCACAGTTGTAAGATCTTATTGATGATAAAAAGAAAAGAATGTGTAACTTGTTGACAGGAGGTATAGAGACGATTGCTCATTTATATTGTTGTTGTTGGAGTTTGGGATGGTTTTACACAATATATACTACGTTAACCGTAATAACATTTACAATAAATAAATAAATTAAAATTAGAATTTTCTACATTTCTTTGTGGGTTTTTCTTTTAATACTTTTCGGTGGGAATTATACAAAATTGTGCAAAGTGTTTTTCCTTTGTATATATTTTTTACATGGAAAACAATTTGAAAATATATCCAACAATAATACAATAACGATGTCAATTCATGAGAGGATGTTAAAAAATTCCATTTTAATTTCCTTTTCTTTGTTGTAAAACGCATTTAAAAAAAAAAAAAAAAAACGGTACAAATCAGCACTCCTGAAAAATGATGTCACTTGTTGCCAGCGAATATTAATTCATTTTTTTTTTTTTTTTCTTTTTTTCTGAAAAATTATAGAATAAATAAATTTCATGTTATTTTTGTTGTAGGCGTAGACCAATTTAATATTTATGTTATTATTATTTTGATGTTATAAATTCTGTTATAGCTGTAAATACATTATGGATTGAGCCAGTAACAACTGGTGACTAGCAACAATCGTTTAATTATTTACAAAATGCATATGTGCACAGCATCACCAATTATAAAATGTGGTGAGTATGTTTGTTAAGCCCATTACACACCTACATAATGTGGGTGCATTTTGTTGTCGAATAAAAAATAAAACAAAAAAATAAATAAACCACCCATCCAACCTAAACCATACATACAAAATAAAACACACAGAGAACACATCTATATTCCCGCCATAAAAAGTTTATAGCGGTTATAAAAATGTTTTTTTTTTTTTTTTCATCTCTTTCTCGTTAGAAAAAATTTCTGTAATTTTTTAAATTAAAAAAAAATTCTACCGAATATAGAAAATAGAAATTAATTATTTATTTTTTAAATTAATTAACTACATGAGGAGGGGTGATGTACAAATAAATGTAGGAACTTACCAATCAGGCACACAATTATATTAAAAAGTTTTTTAATCGAAAAATGATATGAGAACATGATTTTGTCCGTTATTTATTTACTTATTATTTAAAATCACCGTAATTTTATTTAATTAATTAATTAATTAATTAATTATTTTAAACAATAGGACACTGATTTGATATTTTTTTTTTTTTTTTTATTGCACAAAACATAACAAACGTTACCAGGTTGAAACGCATCAATCACTAAAATAAAAAAAAGAAAAAAAAAAAAGAAGAAAAACGTTAACCCGTTTTTAGCGGGTTTTAAATATTATGTTACAATTATGCCACCAAATTAAATAACAAACCACCATGACCACCCCGTTGAATCTTACACGAAAAAAAAAAAAAAAAAAAAAAAAAAACAAAAGAAAAACAAAACAACGTGACACGAAAAAAAATAAAAATGAAAAAAAAATAAATTTTTTTTAAATATTTTTTTTGTTTTTTTTTTTTTTTACTAAAATCAACCGGTTCACGGTTAATACGGTTGACAAATACGTTGTTTACGATCCTAACGAAAATACGATACTGAATGGTAACTTATTTGTAGTATCCAGCGTACACACACACACACACACACACACACACAAGAAAAAAAAAAAAAATAATAAAAAATAAAATTCGTTTTTGCAAACTGAAATGAAAATGATATTCAGGATGATGGCCACCCCAAAAAAAAAGAAATAGAAATAGAAGAAGAAAATAAACCACCAACCAACAATTGTTGGGGAGGAATGGAGTTTTTATACTCCATATACATATACATATACATATATGATTTTGGCTTCGTTTGGTTTTTGTTGTTTCTTTTTTTTTTTACTCATGGATGCTGTGTGCAAATTTTCGCATCGTATCGTATCGTATCGTGTACTGTTGGGTACAACAACAGTATCCAATTGGTTTGAGTTATGAAAATAAGTGGGGAGGGGGTGGTGGTACTTTTTTTTTTTTTTTTTTTTTTTTTTTTTTTTTTTTTTTTTTTTGTTGATTGTTATATTTGATACAGTCACAAGAGTAGTAAAATTAAAACCCCCCCCCAAAAAAAACACATATACAATAACAATAATAATAATATTTTCTATATGTTTGTTGTAATATTGGTTGGTCGAAAATAAATAAATTTTCTAATACTACCCTAAGGCATATCCTTTAATAATACCAAATATTCATTTATGAATTTTTAACTTTAGCACATTTTTCTAGTGGTTGACGAAGATGAAAAAAAAAAAAAAAAAATAAATAAAATTAAAAGGATAAAACGGCTATAATAACGCTGTGTATGTGAATAAAGAAAAAAAAAACAACAGTGATGTCTCATTAATAAAATCATTATAATAAGTATTTTTTGATTTTATACCATTTTGTTAAAACATAGATGAGACACACTGGTGTTTGATTTTCTTTTTTTTTTTTTTAGAAGAGTTTAAAACATCCGTACGTTACATATATGATGATTGTATGGGTTATACTAGTTGTTTCATTTGTAATCACATATCGGTTATATATATATATATATTCATTTTTATATTTGTATGTGTAAATAATGAATTTTAATTATATCTCTATTAAGTATATATGGTTGTGTGCTATGTGCTATATAGAAAAGTTGATACAAAATTTTGTTTAGTGGGTGGTTTATTTTATTACATGTTTATATATATATGTATATGTAGGAATGTTTGTTTGCTATAGAAATTATTTAAAAATGAGAATGGGTTAATGGTGATATAGATTGGGATGTAAATGTTGGATGGCATTGACTTAGGGTGGGTTTATGTGGTAAGGCAACAACAACAACAACAACAACAAAGAAAGAAAATTCATCAAAAAAAAAAAATTTGAATTGACTTTTCAGGATGGATAAGAGGATTTTTATTATTTTTTTTTCTGTGTATGTAAAAAAAAAAAAACAAAACAAACAAACATAAATCCTGTAAATACCTTTGTAATGCTGGTGTCGTTATTTATTTATTTTTTTTTTTTTTGTTTGTTTGTTTGATTTGTCGAATGGGAATTGTTTAGGGGGGTGAGGCATGAGTTTGATGCTTGAGTACTTTGGGATTTTGTCACAAACATATTTTAGCAGTAGCAACAGAATGAGCAGAAATGTTTTTTCATTTTTTATGTTTTTATGTTTTTACTGTTAAACCACACACTTGGTATTATGTAATTTGGTACGTTGTTATTTTGCATTTGAAGTAGTAAAACGACCCTTATCTGGTTTATGTGTGTGTGTGTGTGTGTGTGTGTGTGTGTGTGTATACGTGTGTATGTATGTGTATATGTTACAGTGGAGATGGTGGAGATGGGTTATTAAAAAATTCTCTTTCATTACCATCGCATATATATTTTATTTTTTTTTGTTTTTTTTTTATCCAACAGAAAACAAAAATTGTTTATTCGTTTCCATGCGGTTGATGCTGTTTCTGCTGTCTTTTGTGTCATTCAACTGTACAATAATTATCTACGCATAATTAACGAGCGTTAACACCACCCCATTAGAAAATATCCACCCAACATAACAGAACACTTTAGAATATATATTTATTTATTTTTTTTTTCTATTTAATTTATCTTTAATTGCTGGTACTGGTTGCTGGTGTTGTTATCCAGCGACTAAGCACAAAAGAACAAAAAAAAAAAACAAAAAAAAAAAAATTATCTTTTTAAAATGGAAAAAGAAACAAAAAAAAAAGAAACAAAAAAAAAAAAAAACAAAAACACAACACAACTGTGAGATGTGATGGGTGGTTGTGATGGTGAATGAGAGAAATAATTCTGATAAGAAACAAACAATAAACGCGTGTGTTTTTTTTTTGTTTTTTTTTTTTCCTGTTTTGCCGTTAAAATATATTTTTTATTTTTTTCGTTCATTTGTTTGTTTGTTTGTTTTACTTCCTGATAACAGTAGATTGTGATTGTGGTGGATAAATTTACCAATACGGATAAAATTTCGCATTAAAACTTTCATTTTTTTTATTTGTTGTTGTCTGTTACCCATAGGAAATTTCACCTTTTAATGCGTGAAAAGAAATGAAATGAAAATAACAGAAGAAAGCGTGTCAACACTGTGAAGTGATCATGCGGGAGTGTTCAGTGGTAAAACCAAAAAAAAAAAAAAACCAAAAAAAAAAAAAAGAAGAAAATTCCTTTGGTAACACGCATGCCTGAGATTATTATTTTTTTTTTTTTGTTATTCCTGAAAAACCCAAGCGGAGACTCCCAACGGTGATTGCGCAATGAACAAATTAAATGTTTTTGTACATTCTTTTGCAAATATTTATTAATCCTCTTTTGTTTGGATGTGGGATGGGGGTGGTGGTGGTAGTGGTATTGGTGGGGGTGGGGGTGGTGTTTTTTGGTGGATTTTTTTGTCATTTGTTTACATTGTAAATACAGTGGTGGTAAACATTTTAAATGTTTCCTATACACGATATATATGTATGGGATTTTATCTGGATAAATGCAAAATAGTGTGCAACAACTGGAGCACTGAACAATAGCAATAGTAACGGCGCAGCAGTAGTAGCTTTCTAGCAGTTTTCTGTTTTTTTTTTTTTGTTGTTTTTGGAGCAATTAAATTTTTTTTTTTTTTATCCAAAGTTAATGCTGTGGCCGTGAAGTGGAATTTAAAGTTTTTTTTTTTTTTAAATTTAATTAAATGTTAGATGGGCATAGAGAGAGGGGAAGATCTACGCCTTGTCCAACTAGTAAACAAGAAAAGTGAGAGAATTTTTGTTTGTTTGTTGTTTTTTTTTTTTTTTTTAGTTTTGTTTAGTCGCTCGTATGTGGTGCGTCGTTATAACAGTAAAACGGATATTATTCGTTGGTAAATTAATATTTACTTTTTTTTTTTTTTGGTTGTTTGTTATTCGGGTGTTTTTTATATATAATTAGCGCATATGATATGGGGCAAAAAAAAAAAAAATAAATAAATAAAAGAAAACTGTGTCGTTTGTTACGATGGTAAAATTAACGACAGCTGATTTAACAATAGAGACAGCTGCTGGTATTCCTGCTGCTTTATGGTGGCTCTACTGTGGCTTTGTTGAGTTTTTTTTTTCTTTTTTTTTTTTCATTCTTTCTTTCCCTCTCACCGCATCGCATGGCTATGATTTTGGCTTCGTTTGTTTGTTTGTTTGTTTGTGCCGTCGTCCAAGTTAGAAAAAAAAAAATCATTTGTGTCTCTTGCGTTGGATAACAATGATGAAGTTTTTGGCTCCTATGATAGCCAAAGCGCTATCACTCATATACCACCTTGGCACACTTTGAGAGTGCAAGAGAGTGTGTGTGTGTGTGTAAGAGAGCGAGAGAAAGAGAGTGAGGAAAAACAAAAGAACAGTTTTTTATTCATCTATTTTTCATTTGCAAAATAAATGGCGATCACGATCAATTTAAAATAAAAAACAAAAAAAAAATGTTTTAATTGAATTAATTAAAAAAAAAAAAAAAAAAAAAAAACAAATTTATTAAGCAAAACAAGAAATAGCATAAATAATAAAACAGAAAAAGAAAACTAATTGTGATTTTTGGTGATGGTGGTATTAGTTATGTGATTTTTGTGGTAATAACAGCAGAATAAGCTGGTAAAATAAATGAAAAAAAAAAAAAATTTCTCTTTCTGTAATTATTTAACACACACACACAAAATATATATATATTTAAAATTTCCCATGGTAACTGTGTATGCGTGTAAAGTCATGTTTTTCTGTTTTTATTCCCATGTGTGTACGTGGTATGTTTGCCTTTGATTGCTTTTGTTACAGCTGCTGTTGTTGCTACAACAAACAAACAAAATAATATATCTGAGAGCGTAAGGCCCCCAAGGAAATAAAACGTAATGATGAATCAAGTGAAGACACAGATACATAGCACAGCAAAATACAAGAAAATGTTTCTTTTTTTTTTTATTTTAATTAGAGAAGTAGAGATCGCGATCGCGATCGTATAATTAGTGATCAACACACTCTGCTGCTGCTTTTGCTGCTGCTGTTGATTTCTCTTGTTGCATTAATATGTCGTATGCGTTTGTGTTAGTACAGTGGTTGTTCACCTTTTTTTTTTTTCTTTCTATAAAATCACTTTTAGTGCTTCAGTGTGAATGTTTTTGGTTTTTTTTTTTTTTTTAATTTGTTTTCTGTTGCTTTAACAATTTGTTTTCTCTTCATTTTCCAGTGTAATCCCGACCAAAAAACAATAATCATTCAAACCGTATTAATAATGTGCTGAGACCAACATTGTGATAAGGTGTGAAATAGTGAAAATAAAAAAAAAAAAAAAATAAATAAATAATTGAAAAAACCGAAGTGAATAATGTTAGGAAACAATTAAACACCTTTAATCAGGTGTAATTGTTTTTTTTTTTTCTTTTTCTTTTTCTTTTCTTGTGAAAAAATGGTGAAATAATTTGTTTATACGTGATCGGATCGTAATAAAACATCAGCTGTGTACGTATACCAACATTTTATTATTTATTTTGTTTATTGTTTGTTTGTTTGTTTGTTTATTTATTAACGGGAACCGACTTAATCCAGGTAAAAAACAAAAAAAAAAAAATGGTGAGTCAAATTTGTACTGAGTAGAAGGCACAACATCATCCAGAAGCATTTTATTTGTTTATCGTTTATCTTTATGACCTTGCTGCTGCCGCCTTTTCTTTTGTTATTCAATTTTCACTGGAAAATCAAACAATTTTCTTTTAAACGGTTGATACCAGAAAAATGTTTAAAACAACAATCATAAATTAAATTAAATTAAATTAAATTAAATTAAATAAAATTGCTAGAGTAAAATATGGAAAAAAAAAAACAAAAGAAAAAAACAAAAAAGAAAAAAAAAAAAAACAAAAATCACGTTACATATATAAGTGGGAGTTGATGTTGTATCATAATATTTAATTAAGTGGGAGGAGGAGGAGAGATCAGTTGATATTGGGTGGGGTAAATGGGATATTTAAATTATTTTACGATGTGTCTGTGCGATATTCCCCCTACCCCACCACATTGTTAATGTTGTGTGCTGGCATTTAATTAAAAAATTTCAATTTTTTTTTTTTTTTTTTTTTGGTGTTTTTTTGATTTGATTGATTTGTCATTGGTGAATTTTTATTTTATTTATTTTGTGATATTTACCGTAAATTCTTTATTTTACCTGTGGGATTTTTTTTGCTTTGTTTTTTCGTTTTTTTTATTACCTGTTTATTATTACCTTTGTGTTTTTTTGTTTTTTTTATATTTAAGGCGCACACGCAAAATAAATAAATGTTTTTTTTTTTTTATTTAATTTATGGAATTTTGTTGATATATGAGGTATTTATGTATTTATTTATGTTTCGATTATGTTTAATCGATGTTTAGAAATTCAATTAAATTATCGTAATTGCATTAAGATTTCACAAACAGCAAAGCAAAGCAAAAAACATTCGATAGAACATTCAGAATGGAGAATTTTTGTTCCAGGTTAAAACTCGGGGGAAAAATGATAAAAAAAATTCCCTGGATTGTTTTTCACCATAGCGTCCTTCGCACCACAGTCGCTAACCACCGCCAACCATACACATTTTTCATTAATTTACCACAAAAATTCAAAAAACAGAAAACATTTCTTAATTAATTTAATTAATTTATTTTTTTTTTAATTCTTGTCACGTCGTCTCTGGTGTTTTTTTGTTTTTTTTTTTTCTTGCTGGACGCAATGATCGCTTTTTATTTCTGCTGCTGCTGTTGCTACCGCTGCTGCTGATTATTCGTCTCTTTATTATTCTGCTGCTTCTGTTGTTTGATTATTCCCGAATCTCTACACAAGGTATTATAAAAAAAAAAAAAATGTATTTTATTTTTAAATGTGTTTATATGTGTGTGTGTGTGTGTGTGTGTGTGTTTCACAAGTGGACAGAGACATGTGGAACGTGACGTGATAAACGAAATTGATAAAAAAAAATGCACAAAGTCGCGGTGCTTTGTGTGCAAATAAAAAAAAGTTCACAAAAAAAAAAAAAAAATGATGAAAATAATTTCGGTGTTTCGCAAAATTTCGAAAAGAATTTCAAAAACTCGGTTAAAACACGCAAAAATCTGTATAAAATCTCGATAAAATCCTGAAATCCTATTTGTGGAAAAAGAAATCACTGTGAAAAAAAAAAAATTAAAGACCCGGAAATAATTTCAATAATCTGAATCACCCTCAATGCCAAAACCGGTTTCTTACCATCACAAATGATAATTTTTTGTTCCTTGAAATTTTTTTTCATTGTTTTACCTTTGTTTACCCCGGTAATTAAATAATCTGCTGATGGTTTTTGTTTTTTTTTTTGTTTTTTTTTGTTTTTTTGTTGAAATTTATTATTTAATTAATTAGATAATTATTTACAGTTTTTTTTTTTTTTTTTTTATTTTTTTTGAATAATTCACTTCCTTAAAGCGTCTTCACATCATGATCATGTTTGATTTGTTTTTCGCTTACCTTGACTTGTTTGGTTTTTTTTTTCTTTTCTTTTGCGGTTACCTTGGAATTTTTTGTTGTTGTTGTTGTTGTTGTTGTTGTTGTTGTTGTTGTTGTTGTTGTTGTTGTTGTTGTTGTTGTATGCCATAAAAATCACTGATGTATGCGATAAAAATGTAAACAATATTTTCCATTCATTTTATTCTTGGAACATCATGATTACATCCCTGGTTTTTGTTTTATTTCATTGTGATTGTTTAATTTTTTTTTTTTTATTTAACGTTGAACGTTGTGTTTCGTTGGTGGTGGTGGTGGTGGTGTTCGTAAATGTTTTAAAAGGTGTAATTAAAAATAGAGGAACAAACAGTGATAAAAAAAAGCAAACAAACAAACAGGTGTAACTATAGTAAACATCCCATGTTATTTAATTTATTTTTAATTACAAACACATTTATTTATTAATTAATTAATTAATTAATTAAAAATCTATCTGTTGTTTGTCACACCTGTCTAATTATATCATAATTGATTACCATGTTTTTTTTATTATTGTTTATTTAATTTAATTGAATTTAATTCAATTTAATTAATTTTATTATTATTAATAATAATTTTGTGGCCTGTGTTTGTGGCCTGTGTGGTCGTGTTTTATTCATTATTCATATTTTGTTGTTTGTGGTTTTTTTTTTTTTGTGTTAACGGTTGAAAATTATCGTAAATACTAAAATATTAACCGTATTTTGTTAATTTTGTTAATTATTTATATTAAGAGATTTTAATTAATTTATTTTATTTTATTTTATTTTATTTTATTTTTTTCAATGGAAATTTTATTTAATAAATTAACACACAATTTCTACTGCTGTGGCTACATAAATTTCGAAAAAAATTCATTTATAATGATTATTCATAATGTTTTTGTTGTTTAAAAATGTAAAAAAAAAAAACGAAAAACAATTGTGTTTATTCCGTGTTATTCTTCCCCGTAATCTCTGTAATCTCTGTGTTAATTAATTCACACGGTTTGAATATAGGAAAATTTTTATTATTTTTATTATTTTTTTTTTTTTTTGTTAACGATACTCCGATTTAATATTTGTGATAATGATCGTGATAAATAGTGATCATTCCTCCCCTCACAATATCATTTAATTATTTTTTTTTCTTTTTTTCTTTTAACTTTTAGATTAGATACGAAATGTTACAAAAAAAAAAAAATTTTTTATTAATGTGGTGAGTGGATTATTTTGTTTGGGACTGTACAACAACAATAATAATAATAATAATAATAATAATAATAATAAAGAAAAAAGAGAGAACATAAATCAACAAGAACGGTGATTAATTAATAAAGTGCATTAAAGCACATTACAGCTTTACTTAAGATAAGCTAAGGATTAAAAGACATAAACAGAATTTAACAGTGCGTATCAATGGTATTGTGATAATTTTTTTTTTGATTTTTATTTAATTTAATTTATTAATATAATATTAATTTTTAATTACAGCTGCAGCCACAATATCAACACAATTTTATTTTTATTATTTATTATTATTATTATTTTTTTTTTATTTTTTTTTAATGTTTTAATTTTTATTTAATTGTTTTATTACAAAAATGTCATTTCAACAATATCGTATAATACGATTTTTAGCAATATTATTAATTGTTGGTTTTACAATATTTTTTTATACAAATTATACAAATATTGGTGGACAAACGATACAGCCAATCCAAATAAATCGTTTATATAATAATAAAGATAATAATATAAATAATAATAATATAAATAATATAAATAATGGTACATTTAATGGTATAATACCATCAACAATATTATTAACAGATGAACAAATTAAAATAATAACCGTTAATAATAAAACAATTGATTTAATTAGTAATCATTATGTGATCAAAGGTAAAAATATATTAAAAATGGTAATTAATTATTTATTAATAAATTTTTTTTTGTAGATAATAATATTACTGATAACGGTACACTAATTATACCGGAACAACGAAAACAAAATGAACAACAGGAACAACGAATACAGGATTATGTTTTACATGAGCCAGAACCACAATTACAATCGGAATTACAACAATTAAATATTGAACAACCAGAATTATTATCAATGAAAAATATAAAATTATCTATTGAACAAGGTACATTATTTATCGATTATTTATTTTTTGTCATTTTATTTAATTAAAATAATTTTTTTTTTTTTTTAACTCTTTTAGGTGCCAATTTAAGTTTAATAATTAATAATAATAACAATAATAATAATAATAATACATTAACGTTACAACATCAAACAAAATTATCGGAAATAGTTGAAACGCAAAAAAAATTACAATCACAACCGGAACAATTACATTCAAATATTCTTGTTATAAATAATAATGTAACCGTTAGCCCATTAGGTTTAGATACAACACGTGGTATACGAACTGGTGATATTTATGAACCGGGTCATATTGAGACAATGTCAAATATTTGCCCAAATATGGGCGTTGATATTCGTTTATTGATATTAATAACATCAGCACCGAATCATTATGAGTCACGTTTGGCTATACGACAAACGTGGGGCCATTACGGTCATCGTCGTGATATTTCGATTGCATTTATATTGGGTACGACACTAGATGATCAAATTGAAAGGGAACTGACCAAAGAGAATTATCTATATGATGATCTGATACGTGGATACTTCATTGACAGCTATAATAATTTGACGCTGAAAACGATTTCGTTACTGGAGTGGGTGGATGGTAATTGCCCGCAGGCGGACTACATCCTGAAAACAGATGATGACATGTTCATAAATGTGCCAAAATTACAGCAATTCATAGAGAAGCATCAAAAGGACAAACGTGTTATATACGGACGTCTGGCAAAAAAATGGAAACCAATTAGGAATAAAAAATCAAAATACTATGTATCACCACAGCAATATTTTCCAGCGGTATTTCCACAATTTACCACCGGTCCAGCATACTTAATGTCCGCAGATGTTGTACATGACTTATATAATAAGTCATTAAATCAAACGTATCTAAAACTGGAGGATGTCTATACGACGGGAATTGTTGCGCAACTGGTCAACATTAAACGTATCCATGTAAATGAATTTTTAAATCGTCGCATTCAATTTAATCCATGTAACATTAAAAAAGCGATCAGTGTACATATGATTAAGGGGCACGAACAATTTGACCTTTGGAAAAAACTCCAAGACAACAACACCAAATGTAAATAAGTTATTGAGAATTAAGATGAAACGTGTAGGTGTCTGTTTGATAGTATGTGCTGATAATCAAAAAACAAAAAAAAAAAAAAAATTTTTTTAATAATTATAATAAATGCGTATTTGCGTATCATTTGACAAGAACAAAATAACCTCCCCCAACAACAACAACAATAATAAGAAATAAAAAAAAAAAACGACCCTAAAAAATAGGAAAAATTATTATTACATAAAAACAGAACTTTAAATATATAAAAAGTGGTTTTTGTGTGTTATATTTCGGAATATTGTTACCAAGTGTCGACACTTTTTTTTTGTATTTTGTTTTATTAATTTTAATTTTGTCTCATGTCTCCTGTCCATATTAATACAAAAATGTTAAAAACAAAAAACGAAAAACGAAAAAAAAAAAAAAAAAATTCACTGCATACGAATTAAATTAAGCAAATTGGTTACAGCACAATTCCCACAGCGTTTCGTTTTAATCAAAAATTAAAAGACAATTTGTTACAAATGTATTTTGTATATACAAAAAAAAAAAAAAAACACCACCAGCAGCTGCATAAGCCAAACATAGAAAAAGAAAAAAAAAACAACAAAAACCTTATCTGCTGCGCACATACTTAAATAATAATTAATATGTGCTAACATGTGTGTCCACGGTGTATTTATTTATCCGCCCACACATTAAACACCACAATACTACAAATATATATTCAACTGATAACAAAAATAAAAAAAAAATAAAAATATTTTTAACCCATTTTCTAGTTTAAAAAGTAGAAGAAGAAGAAGAAGAAGAAGAAGAAGTTTTTTATTTTAAGCTGGTTCAAGCACTGTGTGTGTATATGCGGATGTAAACACAGACAGTGCTGTACAGTTTATTTATTTTCATTTCCATAAATAAATTGTTTTCCGTCCCTGAGAAAACCTCCAACACCACCACCCACAATAGAAATTTTATTTTGTTTTTTGATCGCGAGGGTAGCATTTTAATTTTAAAAAAATGAAAAAAAATGAAAAAAAAAAATTTACTTTATTAGTAACACCCTTTAGTGTTTAACCGTTTCGTTCAGAGTATTGTAACCTTTTTTTTTTTTGTTTTTTGTTTTTATTTTTTTTTTTTTTTATATATATTTCTTTAAGAAAGAAAAGTTCCTAAACTAAAATTATATTTAATGATAGACAGAATTGAAAAATTATTTAATGATAAAGAAAGAAAATGATGGGAATTTTCTTTAATATATATTTTTATTTTTTTTTTCCATTATTATTATTTAATTAATAATGTTGGTGATGGATTTGAACTGTCAATTCAAATTGGATTTCAATTTATTGTTTCCTTTTTTTTTTTTATATTATTAAAAAAAAAAAAAAAATTAAAGTAATTAAATCAAATAATTAACAACATTTCATAAAACCTGTGGGGTGATTTATTTTTAAAATTAAAATTTGAACAAATTCGCGATATAATAATAAGCGAGTTAAAACCTTGTTATTACTTAATTATAAGTTTTTAATTGTTTAATTTTGTGTACATTTTTCTCTCTCTCTCTTTCTCTCTCTGTCTCACTCTCTGAATGCAAAATAATAATTAAAAAAAGAAAAAAAAGAAAGAAATTAATAAGAAAATAATGAAAAGAAAATTAAATTAAAAAAAAAAAATCAAAAAATCATTTATTTGTGTTTTTTATTATTTAGTTAGAAAATTTTTCGTTACTTTATTCATGGTAATAAATTAAAGAAATGGTGAAAACAGGTGAAAACAGTTGAAAAAAAAAAAAAACTGATGGAAAAATATGATAAAAAAAACTGATGGAAAAATATGATGAAAAAAACTGATGGAAAAAAACAGAAAAGAATAAAAATGAATAAACAGGGTGATTTGGAAATTCATTCATTTTTGTTTGTTTTGTTTTGTTTTGTTTTTTTTTTTTTTTTATATATTCCTGTATGCAAATAGTACACGTACATGCGCAAATAAAAGAAAGAATTAAAAGATTTAACCAATTTCCCCCACCCAATACAATACAATACAATTCCATTTGTATATTTAATCAACAACCCCCTACAAATTCTCTTTGTTTTCTTTTCTTTTGTTAATCATAAATGTCGAATGTGATAATATTTGTATTATGTAATCCCTAAGAAGAAATTATATTTTCTAGATAATAATTACATCATCACAGGTAAGGGGTTTTTACGTTTTTTTTTTCTTTTCTTTTTTCTTTTCTTTTTTTATGCAATCATTATATGTTCTGACATAACTACTGAAAGATACCGATATATATGTGTTATGTAACACAGTGTTATATGTGTAGAGTGAGACATCATATAGAATATAAAAGGGAAATTATATATTCTCCACTATCAACCCATTAATCACCATCAACCCCAATCAACAACAAAACACGCTTAGTTACACAGTATCTGTCGTTATGGATGGACGATTTTTTTTTTTTTTTAAAAACACTGAGTTTTATTTAACATTGTTTTTTTTTTTTTTTTTTTTTTTTCTTTTCTTTTAATATTATTTTAATTTTGAATTAATTAATTAATTTTGGATTTACGTTGGTATAATGTAAGAGTTTATAGTGAGTGTGATAATGAGGAAAAATACACACAATAATAATGTTAATAAAAAAAAATATTTTTTTTCTTCTTTTTTTTTTTTCGCTGCTGCTGCTGCTGCTTCTGTGGTTTTTTTTATATTTGTTTATTAATATTTAAATAAAAGAAAAGGTAAATAATTAATTATTAAAACTGTTTGTGTGTGTGTGTGATTAATTATTATTTTTAATTGGTGCAGTGCAGTAATTTTGTTATATTAATACAACAAAAAATCATAGAGAAGAAAGAAGATAGATAGAAAAAAAAAAACAAAAAACAAAAAAAACAAAAATGTCCGCATGTAGAATGGGTGATTAATATATAAGGGGGATTAATGGGTGGTTGGGTGGATATTATTATAAGAACCAGAAAAAAACAAAAAAAAAAACAAAAGAAAAGAAACACATGTGAAAACGTGACCAGAATTATTTCATCTAGTCGTTGTGACACAAGTGAACAGGATTGTTTGAAAGTATGTGAGTTTTTTTTTTTTTTTTTTTTTTTATTTAATACAATTACACCCCATACGGTGGATGGTACATTCCTACAATTACAAAATTTATTATTATTATTATTATTATTATATTGTTACGTACCCACTGCATACGTTGTACACATACACACATTTAATTATAGAAAATATAAACGGTTTTTTAATTTGAATGAGCTTTTAAAGTTTAAAAAAGATACAGAAAGTAAAAAAAAAAAAAGAAGAAGCTTTTGTGACGCAAAGGAAATTTTCTTTTTTTTTTTTTTTTTTCTTTATTGATTTTTTTTTTTTTGTGGTTTGTTCTTCTTTTATTTATACCAAGTGTTGTTGTTGTTGTTGTTGCGTTATTAATGTGTGCGTGCTATCTGTGTTGGATTCGATTTTATTTCTGTATGTTTTTTTTGTTTGTTATTTGTGTGTGTGTGTGTGTGTGTGTGTGTGTGTGTGTGTGTGCGTGGGTGGGTGGGCGGTTGGTTGTTTGATTGGTGAATGGGTCTTTTTTGCGCGTGTGCTTGCACTTTATTATTATTATTTTTGTTTAATTAGTGTCGAATGTACCGTTGTGAATTTTTTTTTTGTTGTTGTTGTTAATTGGGTGTACCAGAGGGTGAGATTAAAATGGTATTTTCTATAAATAACCAGGCGCCACCACTTGCTTGTAAGTTTTCATTTCTGTTTTTCTTTTGTCTTTTCTTTTACGTAATTTGATCCTATTGAGACGATTTTTTCTTTTGAATTTATAAGCAGATTATAATGAAAAGAATTTTTTTGTTGTTTGTTTTCGTTTTCTTTGTCTCTTTAGAAGGAGAATGTTGAATTTTTTTGTTGTTTTGTTTTATGTTTTTCACTTAGATCATGACCTGTTTGTTGAAAGTATGTTTTTTTTTTGTTTGTCTGTTTGTTTGTTTGTTTGCTAGCAATAAGCTGGCTAATGTTCGGTTAGAACGTCTAGTTTATTAATTAATTTTCTATTGTTTGGGTGAGATTGGTAGTGTGGAACTGGCTGGCTCTTATTTTTAGGGTTTTTTCATTTTGTTTTTATAGAAAATAAATTTCTCCTAAGCTGTGATTAGTTTTTTTTTTTAATTTTTTGGATTGGGTGAACACGTAACCAAATGGATGGTGATTATGTTTGAATAAATTCTTAAAAAAAAAACGAACAAAAAGCACAAAAACCTGACGCCCGTTTTAAAGCTTTTCGATGAATGGTGTGGATTTTATGAATTTTGTTTTTTTTTTGTTACTAGCAAAACGTTAAACAAAAAAAAAATTTTTTATTGACTAATCAATTAAAATTAACGAATAAAATTGTTTTGCGTGTTTATTTCCCATTATATCGGCGATAAATTAATCAGCTAACCAGTCAAACTGGCTAACTAGGAAAATCTCACCTACGTCGTCGGTTTTTTTTTTTTTTTTTTTTTTTTTTTTTTTTATTATTTTTTGAATGAATTGTTTGTTTATTCGTTAATTATTATTTTGATTTATTTATGCAAAATATGTTTACGTGATTTGAATGCGTGTACAACTAGCATAAACTGATTAGCCTGACGTTTTTCGTTTGTTTATTGATTTAAAATGTTTTTTGCGTGTGAATTTGTTCAAGTTTTGTTGTTCATGGAATGATGGTGGTGGTGGTGGTGGCGGTGTTAACTAGAAAAACACAATTTTCTAGTTTAAAAATAGAGCAGAGAAGGGTGAGTGAGAAGACGTCACAAGTAATTGCCTTGTTTGTTTGTCAAAAAGAAAGAAAGGAAAAAAAAAAGGCTTAAAACATTACAGTAAATGGAGGCGCCCAGTTATTAGAAACAACCACCATAATCACCACCACGTTTAACAACGTGACACCCTCTATACTAATCGGCTTAGAGAATTAATTATTTCATTTTTGCATTACTAATTACGGAAATTAATTCAACGGTGCGATTTTTAAATCGTTAAAAACTCATAAGAAACGGGGTCTTATGTTGCCTCAACAACAGAAAATTTACTACAAAACGATACTGGGGTGGGTGAGGGAAACTTGAGAAAAATAAAATTTTTGAAAAAAAAATTCAATCAAATCACGAGAGACTGTCCTGCTGGAACGTTTAGTTTGAAAACGGGTAAAACAGGTCAAGATTTTCTTTTTTTTTGTGTTTTCTTTCTTTCTTTTTTTTTGTTTGATGCCTGTAATGGGAAGTTTTTCTCAGTTTTGCTCAGTTTTGTGTAGCTTTTTATTGATAAGGGTGTGTGTGTGTGTATGTGTGATAATAGTGGTACAGTAGTGTTATCCATCCTGAGGGATCGATTTTAGTTTTTTTCATTTCATAATGCACATGCGTTGATTTTCTTGTTTTTGTTTCCTCTGGTATGATGCAATTTTGTGCTCATATTCTGTTAAAAAAAAAAAGAAAAAAAAATGTTTTTTGTTATGGTGTCACCATCCATTACCACTGGTTACGTGAATGCAGTCAATATATAACAACCAATAACTACGGCACCAGCATTAACCTAAGTAGGCTATGCAATAACTCATGAGTTATACAAGAACAACCTTGGGATTATGCAATCTCTGCTATTGTTTTTTTAATTTTCTTCCGTGTATTGCATAATTAAAAATAATTAATAGGTTATGTACCGTTGATGGTGGTAGTGATAGTGGTAGTGGTGGTGGTTTTTTTTTAGACAATACACTATTTGTTGTTTTGTTTTCTTTTTTTCACCTCATTAACACATTTTTAATTATTATTAAATTTATTATTAGAAAAGTGCTCAGTTTTTTATTCGTGTTGTAATTAAAAAGTTTTAAACAATTTTTTCGAAAGATAATAATAATAAACATAAAAAAAAAAAAAAAAAAAACCACTAATTAGTGAATAAAAGGTGCAAAAAATAAATTTTTATTTTTTTCTTATTTTTAAGAATTAGTGCTAAGTGAGTTAGAATAAAAATTAGTTTTTGTGTGACAAGGTTTTCTGTAACACGTTGAGCTAGGGAAACAAAATGATTGATCCAAGTTCATCGGAAGAGGAGAGTGAAGATGATCAACAGGGAAAAGGTTCACATTTACCGCATCATGGTGGTGGTCACCATCATCATCATCATCATCCGTCTGGTGGTAGTGGTGGTGGTGGTGGTGGTTCTGGTGGTGCTGGTGGTGGCGCTGGTGTTAACAGTGTTGGTAATACAAATTTATCCGGATCACATCATCATACTCCGGATCATCAAAGTCATTCGACTGGCTACCAAAGTGGTCATCATGGTCCACCTGGTTCATCTGGTGGTGGCATAGGCAGCGGTGGTCTTACACAATCTGGTCTCCCAATGGGTAACAGTAATATAAGTGGTGCTCCACCGGGTAGTGCAAATATTCCCGGTAAAGATTTACACCATCAAAATGCCCACCATGCCGGAGGTAGCGATACTTCTGGTAGTCTCGAAGTGCCTGGAAATCCTATGTTAAGGTAATGTTTAAAAAAAAAAATTTTTTTTTTTATTTTTTTTTACCATAATTTTAATTACGGTAAAACTATGGATTAATAGAACCCTGTCACCGTCATCGAATGGTGTGTCGCAGGAAACATTAAATCAAAGTTTGGTATCGTCAAGAGCAAATTCATTGCCACGGCCAACGTCACCGTCACCGTCCATTGCTAGTGAAAAGAATGAGACCGACATTCAGGTTAATCGTATAACCGTTTCGATTTATAATATTTCCGATAATAATTTTTACGGATGTTTTATTCATATAGGAGCGTCAAGAACGTGAAGAGGAAGAACGAAAACGTCGCATCCAATTATACGTTTTTGTGTCACGTTGTATTGCGTACCCGTTTAATGCAAAGCAACCAACCGACATGACACGCAGACAAATAAAAATTACAAAGCATCAACTAGAAACAATAACCGCACGTTTTCAGGCATTTTTAAAAGGTGAAACCCAAATAATGGCCGACGAGGCATTCCAAAATGCAGTACAAAGTTATCATGACGTATTTCTAAAATCGGATCGTGTTATTAAAATGGTGCAATCGGGCGCCTGTTCCCAGTATGATTTTCGTGAGGTGTTTCGTAATAATATAGAAAAGCGTGTTCGGTAAGTAACGTGACTAGGGTCCAGTTATCGGTTTAATTTTCCTTTAAATTTTTCATCTAGTTCATTACCCGAAATTGATGGACTAAGCAAAGAAACGGTTTTAACGTCATGGATGGCCAAATTTGATTGCATTCTAAAAGGAACTGGTTAGTTCTGATTTGTCTTCTTTTTTTTTTATTTTGTTGTGAATTTTTCCGATACCAAAAGTATTTTCTATGTCCTTTTATAGGCGATGATGATGCTAAGCGTCCAGCACGTATGCAACAACCGTTAAATAGTGAATTAATATTATCCAAGGAACAATTATACGATATGTTCCAACAGATACTCGGTGTTAAAAAGTTTGAACATCAAATTCTATTTAACGCTCTAATGGTTCGATTTATTTTTTTCGTTTCTATTTGTTTTTCCTAAATTAATTTTCGACTTTTTACGCAATAGTTGGATTCAGCGGATGAACAGGCAGCTGCAATACGTCGTGAATTAGATGGACGTATGCAACGTGTTGCTGAAATGGAGAAAAATCGTAAATTAATGCCAAAATTTGTGTTAAAAGAGATGGAATCACTTTATATTGAGGAATTAAAATCATCAATAAATTTATTAATGGCTAATTTAGAATCATTACCCGTTTCAAAAGGTTCCATGGATTCAAAATATGGTTTACAAAAGTTAAAGCGTTACAATCACAGGTAAATAAAAAAACAAAAAAAACAACAACAACAGCGAAAATTCTAATTTGTTTTGTGTAGTCGAAGTCAATGGAAGCGATAAATATATTACATTAATTATTAATTTTAATTAAATTTAAAATGTGTCTGATATATAACATAGGTGTGGGCGTGCGTGTGCGTGTGTGTGTGTGTGTGTATGTGTGTTTGTCTGTCAGATTTCTATAATTTTTATTTTTTTGATGTTGTTCTTGTTGTTTGATTATTATTTTGTTGTTACAAAGTGATTATTATCCATCGTAATAGTAGTTTTCTACAAAAAAAAAAATCTTTTTTTTGTTTTTTTTTCTTGCTGAATTTATCATTTTTTGCTTTATTAATTAATTAATTAATTAGGGTTACCAGTTGTATCGATACTATCAGTATCGGTTCCCGATACTATTGACCATAATCCAGTTACAAATGTATCGATACTTCATAACAGAAATACCGATACTTTCGATAATTTTATTTTTTCTATGAAATTTTTATATTGCATTAAATTTTCGTTACAAAGTCTTTTCTTTTAATTATTTATTATTTTATTATTTAATGAATTAGTTGGAATAACTGTTTTCTGGCAGCAAGAACGAGATAAAACACTATTCTTATGAGAATATTTTGAAGTATCGATACTAGTAAAATATCGATATTTCGATACTGGAAACACTAAACAGGAGCAATGTGCAATAAATTTATTTATTATTATTATTATTTATGTTTTTATTTTTTATTTTTATTTCTATTATCCATATTAAAATTCACGTATTATTAGTACCCCCTCTTATAATAAACCATGATATATATGTGTGTATATATGTATATCAATGTTTATAACCTGTATATATCTAGAAAAATGATACTCAGGTCACAGGGATCACTTGCTAAATTGGAGGGTGACTCAGCTGATAGTGATACACAATTAACAAAATTAGATGTTGTATTAACATTTCAATTGGAGGTGATTGTAATGGAGGTTAAAGGTTTAAAATCATTGGCACCAAATCGTATTGTTTATTGTACAATGGAAGTTGAAAATGGTGAAAAATTACAAACAGATCAGGCGGAAGCATCAAAACCGATGTATAGAATTATTATTATTATTTTTTTATTTTTTTTTTTTTATATATATAAAAAAATTTATTTATTTAATTTATAGGTGGGATACCCAAGGTGATTTTACAACGACCCATCCATTGCCAATTGTTAAAGTAAAATTATATACGGAGAATCCTGGTATGTTGGCATTAGAGGATAAAGAATTGGGTAAAGTAACATTACGGCCGACGCCACTGTCTTCTAAGGTGAAATAATTATGGAACAAAAAAAAAAAAAAAAAACTAATTTTTTTATTTTTTATCTTTCTTGCTATCTATCTATCTATCATTTCCTCTTTCTTAACACTAACACTATCTTTTATTTATTTATAATTCTTAAAATGTTTTAATTAATTAATTTTTTCTCGTGTTTTTTTTTTTCTTGTCCTATCAATTTTTTTTTTTCCACAAATTTTTAAGTCACCCGAATGGCATCGTATGACCGTACCGAAAAATCTTCCTGATCAGGATCTACGCATTAAGATTGCTTGTCGTATGGATAAACCATTAAATATGAAACATTGCGGGTAACAAAAAAAAAAAAAAAAAAAAACAAAAAAATTCAAAACTCTCATCATAATTCATTAATTTTTGTTTTAAATGTTTTTTTTTTTTTTTTTTTCCCGGTTTATTTTCTTAGCTATTTGTATGCAATTGGAAAAGGTGTTTGGAAAAAATGGAAAAAACGTTATTTTGTGTTGGTGCAGGTGTCACAATATACATTTGCGATGTGTAGTTACAAGGAGAAAAAATCAGAACCATCCGAAATGATGCAATTAGATGGTTACACGGTTGATTATATTGAAGCAGCAAGTGGTATACAGAAAAAAAAAATTTTTTTTTTTAAATTAATCCCACCTTTCTAAAATATTTTCTCTCTTTTTATTTGTAAATAATTAATTAAATATCGCTGCATCGCGATTAATTATGTTTTTTTTTTTTTTTTTATAGCAAATTTAATGGTTGGTATGGACCTGGAGGGTGGTAGATTTTTTTTTAATGCTGTTAGAGAAGGTGATAGTATATTGTATGCGAGCGATGATGAGAACGAGTGTAGTTTATGGGTTATGGCGTTATATAGGGCGACCGGACAATCACATAAGCCAACGCCACCGATAACACAAGACAAAAACTCAACAATATCAAAGATACAAGGAGGTGATGTGTTTTTTTTTTTTTTTTGATTTAATTATTTGAATTATTTTTAAATGTTTTTGTTTTTGTTTTTTTTTTATAATAGACGCTGATAAGGCGAGAAAACATGGAATGGAAGATTTTATAAGTGCTGATCCATGTACATTTGATCATGCGACTTTATTTAAAACATTACAAAATTTAACATTAGATTATCGGCTAAACGATCCTTATGCATCTTTGGTAAAACAAAAAAAATAATTCATCGTTATCCCAAAAGAGTTAAATCAATTTTTTTTTTTTTTTTTTTTATTATATTACAGGGTTGGTTCAGTCCTGGCCAAGTGTTTGTATTAGATGAGTACTGTGCTAGATACGGTGTACGCGGATGTTATCGTCATTTATGTTATCTATCAGATTTACTTGATCGTGCTGAAAAAATTATAATGATCGATCCAACATTAATACATTATTCGTTTGCATTTTGTGCTAGTCACGTACACGGAAATCGGTTAGTTTTATTTTCTAAATTCAAATTAAAAAAAAAAAAAATGTTTACTAATAAACAAAAAAAAAAAAAATGTATATATATATATTAGTCCTGATGGCGTTGGCAGTATTACCCATGAGGAAAAGGAAAAATTTCAAGATATAAAGGAACGTTTAAGGATTTTATTGGAATATCAAATAACAAATTTTCGTTTTTGTTTTCCATTTGGACGTCCGGAGGGTGCATTAAAGGCAACATTATCATTATTAGAGCGTGTCTTAATGAAAGATATTGTAACACCGGTACCACCGGAGGAAGTACGTTCAATGATTAAAAAAAGTTTAGAAACGGCAGCCCTTGTGAATTATACAAAATTATCATCAGAGGCTAAAATTGAAGGTAATGCACTTTTGTAATCCAATGCAAAAAAAAAAAAAAAAACAAACAAATTTTATTTATTATTTCTATTTTGAATCAATTAGATGATCTACGTGGTGAGGTGATTGTTGCGCCCAGTAAAAAATTAGAAGACTTAATACATTTAGCGGAATTATGTGTGGACTTGTTACAACAAAACGAAGAACATTATGCTGAGGTAATGAAAAACTTGCATAGATATTAATAACCCAGAAAGTTAATAAAGTTAATTAAAAAAAAAAAAAAGAAAAAAGAAAGAAATTTAATTATCATGGAAAGAAAGCGAGATAATGTTAGGATTATAATTAGGGTGGTAATATTAGTTGTTGTATATATGATAAATGATAATAATGTGAATGATTTAAATGATGATGAGAATAATAAAGAAGAAGAAGAAGCAGAAGAAGAAAATCGTATTTAATACGTAGGAATTATTAAATTTATTAGCGAGGGAATTTATTTAATTAATTAACTTTTCGTTTTTTTTTTTTGTCTTTTTAATTTAAATTTTTAAACAAATTTTATTTATTTATTTATTATTATTTTTCTTTTTTGTTTTTCTGTATTATTTTATTCTATGTGTGTGTTACCCTGTGTTACTTAATTTACTTTCTCTTTAAAATTTCTCTCCAAATTTCTTAATTTAAAAAAAAAAAAAAAACATTTTTCTTTTTGTTTATTTATTTATTTATTTATTTATTAATTAATTAATTAATTTGAATTAATTATTATTGTGTTTTTTTATTTTTTAATTTTTTTTTTTTCTTTACATGTGTTGCTTGAAGTGATCTTTGTTTGTAATTGTTTTTTTTTTTTTTTTTTTTTTTTTTCCAAAAAAAAAATTTATTCAAAAATTTATTGTAAAATTTTTTTTTTTTTTTTTTTTATTAATTAATTAATTTCTATGTTGTTTGCATTAATTATAAAACTGTGTGCTAATTTTCAATATACATATACATACATATATATATATATAAATGTTTCTTAATTAATTAATTAATTAATTCTTTGATTAATTAATTAAATAATTTTACATAAATAGAGACACTGAAATAATCCCATTAATTTGATTTAAAAAAAAAAAAAAAAATTTATATTTTAATAATTTTCGAATTATTTTCAAATGTTGTTAAAGCAGCAACACACGTGATCACCACCAAATGTTAATTAGAAAGTAATTAGAAAAAAAAAAAAGTAAATTAAATGGGATTTCATTGTGTCTATATAACGTCCCATAATAATAAAAAAAAAAAAAATTAATAAATAAATTTAAAAAATAATTATAATAAACGAGGAACAGAGAGAAAAAGAAAAAAAAAATTTAAGTAATTTACAACCCCACCCAACACCACCCACATGGGAAATCATGTTGGGTGTGAAAAAGAAAATTAATCAATATTTTGCACGAGATAACTTTTATGTGGATTGTGTTCAGTTCGGTTTGATACGATTCAATTCGATTCAGTTTATTTTTCTTTGTTAAATAATTTTTTGTTGGGGTGGGGGTTGACATTTCCTTTTATTGTTGTTGTTGTTGCTGTTGTTAATTTTTCACTTTCTTTTCCTCTCTTTTCGCCTTTATTACAAAATGTAAATATATATATATATTTTTTTTTTTTTTATTTTTATTTTTCTCGTATTATTTTTATTCCTCCGCCCCTGTGTTTTATTGTTTATAATTTTCTTTTTTTTTTCTTTTTTTTTGTTTTTTTTTTGTTTGTGCTCCCCCCTGTCATTGTTTTGTTTTTTTTTTTTTTTCTGTTTTTTTTTCGATGTATGATGTTTAGTTGCGAAAACAAGAGCCAGTCAGTAGTCAACAGACGCCCGCCCCGGCAGAGGGGGCCGGTTGTGGTCCCGTTGCCGTTGTCGGCTCTTCATCTACGGCCAAAAAAGTCCAAACTCAGACCCCATACCGCTATTGCATGCCAACGCATGCTCTCTACACTGCCCCAGTTCCAACGGCACGTAAAAGAAAAAAAATTAAATTTAAAAAAAAAAAAGTTTTTGTTTGTGTTTTTTTGTTTTTTTTTTTAATTTAATTTTTTTTTTTTTTTTGTTCCATCTCTGTCTGTCTTTTATTATTTTTATTTTCAATTTTTTTGTGTTGGTGGTTTAATATTGATTAGTGAAAAAAAAAAAACAATTAATTAATTAATTAATTGATTAATGAAACGTT
>OY540807.1:3368089-3382841 GCA_961205885.1 Ptychoptera albimana
GGAGGATAAATTAAATTCAAAAGCTTATCAAACTGTATCGCAACGTATGCAAACTGAGGAGGCAACATGTGCATTAACAATGTCACACAAGGATGAGGAGGGAGAGTAAGTTTATTTAAATAAATTTTATTTTATTTTATTCATTTTTTTTTTTTTTTTTTTTTTTTGTAAATAGATTTGGTGATACAACCGATGATGATGGTGATCGTGCCAAGCCCAAAGTAAATATAATGGAAACATTAAGTGAGGACGGTAATTATGTATCGAATATCAGTAATGTTACAAATATTGTTGTTGGACGTGTTGGTAATATGTTTGGCAAAAGTATTGGCGGCTTAAGTACAAAATTTGGTAGTGGTAGTTGGTTTTAAATAAAATAATAAATAAATTAAAAAAAAAAAAAAATTAAACAAAATTACACAGAAGATTCTAATCCTCTCTCACTACAATAACAAAACAAAAAAAAAAAAAAAAAAAAAAAAACCAATGAATTAGACCTTGGCAAGAAAGGTTCAAAAACAAAAACGAAAATTTATGAAAAAAAAAAAAAAAAAAAAATAATAATTCCAAATTCTTCTTCAATTTTTTCTTCTTTCAATTTTATTAATTAATAATTATAATATTTCTTCTTCTTCTTGTTAAAATTAAACGAAATTTAAATTAAAAATTTATCTAAAAAGTTTTCCAAAAAAAAAAAAAAAATTAATTAATTAATTACTCTACACACTCTTAGCTTCTCTCTCTCTCTCTTTCTCTCGAATTTCACAACACAAAATTTGCACCCTTTGTGCATGATACTAATATTAATACGTATGATCGTTCTTCTAATAATAAATAAATAAATAAATGCCCAATAGCATATTAAATATATTTAATAAAAGAAAGGAGTAATGCCGAAAAAAAAAAAAAAATGTGTCATAATGTGTGAGAGAGAGATAGTGAGAAACATGCGCATATGATCATAACTATTATATTTAGTATCATGCCCTTTGTGTGTGTGTGTTTGTGTTTTTTTTTTTTTAATTTAATTTGTCATATTTTGGAGCATTTTAGTGTATTCGTAACAAACTCCACGGTATAGCAAACAAATAAAAGGGAGACCGGTTTTTGTTTTTGTTAATTTAATTAAGGAAAAATTTATTTATCCTTTATGCTACGATTTTCTTTTCTTTTCTTTTCGTTTTTTTTTTCATACATTACCGTTTTTTTGTCATTATTAATTAGAATATTTCTATTCGTTCGTTCGTTTAAAAAAAAAAAAAAATAATAATAAAAATGCTGACATGCAATTTTTCTTAATTAATTAATAAACAATTTACACACTTTATAAAAGTTACTACAAATAAATTTCTTGCTACTTTTAATGCATTTTAATACATCCCAAACACACACACACAAACACACACACACATACACAAAATGTTTAAAATTAAAATTTTCTTAATTAACTTTTCCTAATTAGTTTCTTAATTGTAAAAATATAATAAAAAAAAAAAAAAAACAACAAAAAGAAGTAAATTGCGTATTCGGACATTAAAAAAAGAAATTTTATTAATTAATAATAATTAATTAATTAATTAATTAATAAAATTAATAATTAAAAAAAAAAAACAAACAAACAAAAAACTTATTGAGGCCTAAACATATATTAAAGCAAAATTAATTGATAAAAAAAAAAAAAAAAAAATGTAGAAGAAATAGAAGAAAAAAAAAAGAAGAAGAAAATTTATGTAAAATTAATTAATTAATTAATTAAATAATTAAAGTAAAAATTAAATTAAATTATTATAATTAAGTGAGAAATATAAAATTAATAATTTTATTCATAAATATTTAAAAAAAAAAAACAATTTAAATAAATTTACATGAAACTTAGTTAATTTAATTAATTATTGATTGATTGAGTGATAGGATTCTAGGTAGAATTTGGATTGGCAAAGGGAAAAGGATTTTATTGATGGATATAAATAAATGCAATATGATTATAAATAAATATATATATATATATATATAGAATATAGGAAAAAGTTAAAACAAAAAAGAAAAAAAAAGTCAAATATTATGGGAGGAAAAAAATTAATTAATGGAAAAAAAAAAAAATAATAATAATTAAGGGATGATATTAAATATATAAAAAAAAAAAAAAAAAACAAATCATCCCTATATTCCATCACAAACATTTTCACTTTTATTCATTTTTATTATATAATTACGGCTTAATTATTGTTCTTCCCGTTTTAATTAATTAATTTAATTGATGATCACAATTTTTTGTTTTATTAATTATTTTTATCGATTATAAAATTATTACTATAATATTTATTCCCATTTATAATAATAATAATAATAATAATAATAATAATAATAATAGAAAAAAAAAATTTAATTAATTAATTAATTAGCATTAAATATAATTTGTTTTTTTTTTTCTTTTCTTTAATTAATTAATTAATTAATTAATTAACATTAATTAAAATAAGAAAGAAAGAATGAAAATAAAATTAAAAATGTGTTTTCTTCTTCACACATGTTTTCATCTCGTTTTTTATTTTTTTTTTTTTTTGTTTTAATTAATTAATTTGAAAAAAAAAATAATTAACTTTTTAAAAATTAAATTTTAACCACCACTACTAACTCTTCTTTCTCTCTAATCACAGTTTTGTCATTTTCTTTGATTTCTCCACTTTTGAAAATAAAATTTAAAATTTTTTTTATTCTATCTCTATTTCTTCGTCTTCTTCTTCTTCTTATTCTTCTATTTCTTCTTCTTCTTCTTCTTCTTCTTCTTCTTCTTAATTATTACATTTCTTTATCCTATTTTTTTTTTTTTTTTTTTGTGTAGAATTAATTTGTTTAATTAATTAATTTATAAAAGTGATTAACAAGTAAAAGTAGACGAAGGTCAAGAAAGAATGAAAAAAAAAAAATATATATTAAATTTAATTAAATTAAATTAAGTAAAATTAATTAATACACATACATACATACATACATATATATAATACATAAACCACTAAACACAGCATCAGTTAACTTTTTAATTAATTAATTAATTAATATAATTAATTTAAAAATAAAAATAAATATATATAAAAATTACAAAAAAAAAAAAAAAAAAAAAAAAAAAACAATTTTTATTATAATTAACAAAAATAAATAAAATAATTACCATAGATTATAAAATTAAAAGAAAAAAAAGAAAAAATTTAATAAAAAAAATTATATTAATCATGAGAAAAAAATTGTTTGTAGATTTTTGTTGTTTAATTAATTAATTTAATTAAATAAAATTAAATTTAATTAAATTACGTTACGTTATAAATTATTTTACGTAACAATTTAGGTTAACATCATCTTGTGTTAATTAATTAATTAATTTATTAATTAATTAATTAATTAATATCCATATATCCGTCTTTATATTTATATATAATTGTCGTAAAATTTGTTGTTTTATGTATTTAATTATCAGAAAATTAATTTTATTTTAATTTTTTTTTTTTTGTTATTTGTGGCGGCATAATTAATTAATTCCTTACAAAATTAATTAAACAAAAATAATAATAATAATAATAATTTTTTTTTTTTTTACATTTAATTAAGTATTCGGTTGTTGTTTGTTGTTGTTGTTGTTTGTTGTTGTTTGTTGTTGTTGTTGTTGTTCTATACATATTTATGCCTAATTTTTTTTTTTTGGTAAACGATATTTACTATAAATTTATTTAATTTATTTAACAAAAACCATAATTTTCGATCGATTTAATGGTTTAATGGATTTAATTCCACGGTTAGCCTGATAGTGTTACTACTGTCGTTCATTAAAAATTATGTTTCCTATTACGATACGTTCTAAAAACGATCCGATTTATCGTTTTAAATTTAAATTATTGTTTTTTTTTAATTTGCAATAGATGGGAAATGTTACATAACTAATGTCAAACTCACTGGAATTTATTTATAAAACAATTATTTGGCTATACCGACAAGACGATCACGAAAAGTTTACGGATGGAATTTTTGGTAACAATTTAGAAAGATAAATAAAAAAAAAAACGGTTGATGAAAATTTCCATTACTTTTCCCCCCCATGCAATCGGTAAAATCATTTTTTTTTTGTAAGCCTTTCGGAAAATCCATATTAAAATTATAATTACGTTAAAAATGTGCAAGAAAAAGAAATTAATTAGATAAACGATTGTCTAATTAATAAATTTTAATTAAAAAAATTTACCGCTTTTCTTTTCAATTTTCCGCACAATCAAATTTTTGCTCAGTCAAACATCATTTTTTCATCATTGTTCAAATCTAAAATGATAGAGACGTTTATTATTTTGCTTAAATTACATGCGGTTAAATGATTAAAAAAAAAAAAAAACTCAGGGGTTATTCAGGAGATTTTAGAAATGATTACAAATTACAACCATACGATACAAATAAATCTTTAATCCTTATTTACGGGCATAATATTGATTCCAATGGCAACAATATAATTTCATTAACTAAATCCAATTCCGTATCGTCTAAATTAATTTAAAAAAAATTCAATTTATTACGGATCTTGTTTAATTAAATCAAATTATGACAAATTAATTAATTAAATATTTATTATCATCGCACACATTTAATAAATTCATCTCTTTGTATCTCTATTACTCTTTATAAAATTAAATCTAAAAACAAAAAAAAAAAAAACAAAAAAGAATTCATTTTAAATCTACTTCTCCAACGGTTATTATATTAATTAATTAAAATTAATTAAAATTAAAAATTAAAAATTAAAAAAAAAATTAATTTTCACAATTTTCTCACACAGAAAATTATTTTTTAATCTTGTTACTCGTATTTTGTTAATAGAAGAAAAAATTTATATGAAATTACTTGTTTTCGTTAAATTAAATTAAGGTTAATTAATTAATTAAAAAAAAAAAAAGCAAAGCAAAGCAAAACAAAAACAAAACAATTCACAATTAACTAACACACGCATAATAACATTTAACATTATTTTCTTTCTTTCTTTCGTTCTTTCTTTCATCGAAAACACCGAACCACCGATAATGATTAAAAGAAAGAATTTAATTAATTAATTAATTAATTAATTAATTAGCCCATGTTGAGGTATTATAGAAATTATAGAAACAATAGACAATAAATAAATGAAAGAAATAATTTTGTCTAATGGAAAATTAATTAATTAATTAATGAAAGAAAGAAAGAAAGAAAGAGAGAATGAATGAATGAATGAAAGAAAGAAAGAAAGAAAGAGTAAAGCATTAAAGAGTTAATTTTTAACATAAATAATGAACGAAAATAAATGTATTTGCCTAAACACATTACCTTAACACGTAAGACAACAGAATGATGGTATGACGGCAATAACAGCATAATCATCATCATCATCATCATCAGTCACAGTAATATCAGCTGGATCCACAACAGAAGGAGCAACAAAAAGAAAAGAAAAGAAAAAAAAAATTAAAACAAATTTTTTTTTTTTTTTACATTTATGTGGGTTGAGCTTAATATTTTACGTTATGGGGGTATTGCAGGTGCTTTTAAAATACAAAAAAAAAAATTTTTTTTTCATTTAAGATCACCTGTGATTATTTTTTATTCAGAAAATAAAACCCATTTAAAAAAAAAAAAAAAAAACTCTGTACAAATTTTTTTTTTCTCTCTTACGCTTTAATTGCGAGAGAGAGAGAGAGAGAGAGATTTTTTTTTTTTGTTTTTTGTTTTTTTGTTTTTTTTTTTTTTTAATTGCTTTGCGCACTTAGCGTGTTTTTGCTTAAGAGTTGCTCAAGGTTGGCTACCACGATCGGATAGCTTTCGCTATAATCAAAATAAATTATTATAAAATGTGGATTGTTTAGTCACCCACCAACCACCCACATGCAAATTAAATACAAAAGAAAAAAAAAAAAAAAAACAAAAAAAAAACGATCGTGATCGCGGTTTTATGATTTTTTATTCAATTTTTTTTTTTGTTATCTGTTTTTTTTTTTTTTTTAATTTTATTTAATTACTAAAATACATATATACATACATACATACTTATATATATATATATATATATACCAAATATATATCAAAGAATAAAAAAGAAAAAATTAAATTTAAATTTAAACAAAAAAAAAAAAAAAATGTTATTTATCAAAACTTGTTATGCATTAAAAAAAGAAAAAGAAAAAAGATAAATCAGACTGACTTTTATTATTAGAAAAATAAATCACCTGCCTCCCCCCAAAAGAATCCCAGTCGATCCTGATTTAAAATTTAAAACATTTATCGTGTGTGTGTGTGTTAAGAAAAAAAAAATTCATTTTCTCTACGTTTAAAATCGTAAACAAAATCTCGATCACGAGTAAACGGTTAGAGTCTTTTGACTGAAAAAAAACCAGAAACCAGACGATCGATTAGAGTAAATAAATACAGCCCTGGACTTAGTATCCCTTCACTTGGTATCGACATTTTTTTTTACAGCGGAAATACAAATGGTAAGCCGATTTTATAAAAATTGTTTTATTACCGATGTTGACAACAAATTTAATTTATTATTATTTTTATCAATTAAATTAATTAAATTAAATTAATTAAATTATTTTATCCATATGATATATATGTAAAATACCGTAAAAAGCGAAAAATTCATTAATTTAAATGAAATTCTTTGAAAAATTTTTAAATTTAAAAAATACAAAAAAAAAAAAAAAAGTTCAGTGTCTTATAATGTAAATTTCGTATATAGAGCTCGTAAAGGCTCACTTAGGTGTTTATAGTTAAAAAGAAAAAAAATTCTGTCATTGTTTTCTCTAAAATCACATATTCCAATCATCATCTATAAATTATAGTTTAAATAAATAATTTAAATAAAATATTTAATAATAACTAATTATAAAACTAATATAAAAAAAAAAAAATATATATATATATATAATTTTTTTTTTTCATTTATTTTATTTATTTATCATAATAATAATCGAGTTTATTGATCTGACGTTGGTTTTTTTTCGTAAGAAAAAAAAATATAGAAAATCGGTAATCCATTGTGAATAGTGCATTAGCCTATTGTAAATTTTGCTAGTGACATAAAAAAAAAATACAGGTTAAAACGTTTTAGTGAGAATATACAAAGAATTGCAAAATAATTCTATATATATATATTAACACAAAAAAATTATTTAAATAATAATAATAATAATATCGTTATTTATTATCTATTGAACAAAGTAATTTTATATATTCATATATTATTTAATAAATAAATTTATTTCTTATGTCAAATACATATGTATATAACAAAAGAATGAATATTCTACAGTCATATTGTTTTTGTTTTTTTTTTTCTTTTTTTTGTCGGCATGTTCGCCATTAATTTAATAATAATAATAATTATTATTAATTTATTAATTAATATCGAATAAAATATATATTAATTAATAAATAAATATTATTTTAGTGTTTTTATTGTGTTTTCCGGTGTTTATTCTTTTATTTTTTTCGAAAATGATAATTATAATTTTTTTTTTTTTTTTTTTTTTGGATAAACAAAAACAATACGGGGAAAAAAAAAAATAAATAAATTAACCAAAAAATAATAATCTTTTCTTTTCTTTTTTTTTTTCTTTATTTTTCTTTTTTATTTAATTAAAATAAAAGATTAGTACAACTGGCGCGCCCAACACAAAAAAAAATGGAAACTGAAGGGGGCATTGTTAATCGGCCCCCAGATTCAATTGAGGCAATGGAAACAAACGAGAGTGTGTAGTTATTTTTGACGTTTAATTTACGAATTTTTTTTTTTTTTTTTAATGAAATTTTTGGGGTTTTTTTGTCGTAGCTGAGGTTGATGATTTATCAACACAAGGTGATGCTAATATGACAATAGCAACAACTGATGTCACTTCGGCACCTTGTGAAGAATCACCACAACCATCCGGTCATTTGCAGATGGTTGACAATGTTGAAGATGGTGAAGTACGTTCAGAAGCAACATTCAGTTTCCGTGTTGAAAATTTCAGCAAACTTAAGGATAGTGTTTTATCACCACCGACATTTGTTAGAAATTTACCATGGAAAATAATGGTAATGCCTCGTGCATCAACTAATGATCGTTCTCAACAAAATGAAAAATCATTAGGGTTTTTCTTGCAATGTAATGGTGATAGTGAGTCGACTAGTTGGTCCTGTAATGCAATGGCAGAACTTCGTATTCATTCCTTTAAATCTGATCAAAAAGCATTTGTCCGTGACATTAAACATGTTTTTTACAGGTATTTTAGCACAAACTAATAAACATTTTGGTGGTTTAATTAACGTATTATTATTTTTAGTAAGGAGAATGATTGGGGTTATTCGCATTTCATGGGTTGGCATGAAATAATCGATCCCGAGAAAGGTTTTGTTAAAGATGATTCAATTTTATTAGAAGTTCATGTAATTGCTGAACCACCACACGGTGTTTTTTGGGATTCAAAGAAGCACACTGGGTATGTGGGTCTTAAAAATCAAGGTGCCACATGTTACATGAATTCTTTGTTGCAAACATTGTATTTTACTAATCAATTGCGTAAAGCTGTTTACAAAATGCCGACTGAAGCCGATGACAGTAGCAAATCGGTACGTTTTATTCAATATTTTTGTTTTATTAAAAAATTAAAAATTGTTTTTTTAATTTTTAGGTGGCTCTTGCATTGCAACGAGTCTTTCAAGATTTACAATTTGGTGATAAACCGGCAGGAACGAAAAAATTAACAAAAAGTTTTGGTTGGGAAACCCTTGATTCATTTATGCAACACGATGTACAAGAATTTTTAAGAGTTTTACTTGATAAATTAGAAAGTAAAATGAAGGGAACATGCGTTGAAGGTGCTGTTCCTAGATTATTTGAGGGTAAAATGTCATCGTATATCAAATGTAAAAATGTCGAATATACAAGTACCAGAATTGAGACTTTTTATGATATTCAATTGAATATTAAGGGGAAACGAAATAGTAAGGAATCAATAATCAACATTTAAGATTTCATTAATTTAAATTAAAATTAAAATTTTATTTTAGTTGATGAATCATTTAAAGATTATGTAGCAACGGAAATTTTAGATGGTGATAATAAATATGATGCAGGTGAACATGGATTACAAGAAGCTGAGAAAGGTGTCATATTTGTGTCATTCCCACCGGTTTTGCATTTACATTTGATGCGTTTTCAATATGATCCTGTTACCGATAATTCGGTTAAATTTAATGATCGTTTTGAATTCTATGAGCATATTAATTTAGATCCCTATTTGCAAGAGAAGGAAGATACACCAGCTGATTATACATTGCAAGCGGTACTTGTACACTCAGGTGACAACCACGGTGGACATTATGTCGTTTACATAAATCCCTTGGGTGATGGAAAGGTAAATTAATTAATTTTTTTTTTTTTTATTGTATTTATTTATTTATTTACTTTAATTTTAATTTAAATTTTTAGTGGTGCAAATTTGATGATGACGTTGTATCGAGATGTAGCAAAACCGAAGCGATTGATAATAATTACGGTGGCTTAGACGATGATGCCCGTGTTAATGCAAAGCATAGTAGTAACGCTTATATGTTGGTTTACATTCGTGATTCATTGTTGACAACAGTTTTGCAAGAAATCAATGAGGTTGATATACCGTCTGAGTTAATTGAACGCCTAACAGAAGAAAAACGAATGGAGACTGTGCGACGTCGTGAACGTTCTGAAGGAAATGCCTATATGATTGTCAATGTTTTATTGGAAGAATACTTTGAGAATCATCATACAACTGATTTGTTTGATTTAGAGAAGGCACAGTATCGTATTTTTAAAATAAAAAAGACTGCGCCAATACAAGAGCTTATGACAACATTTTCGGAAACTTTTAAAGTATCATTGGATAAGATGCGTGTCTGGCCAATGATAACTCGTAATAATCAAATAAGTCGTCCGACAACATTTGATTTTCGTGAAGATCTCGATAAATTCGTAATCAATGGTGCAGAAATACAAAATCCATGGACAATATTTTTAGAATTTCTAAATGCCGACTCTACTAATCAATGTTTATTGCCATTTGATCGTGAGCAAGATGTCATGCTTTTTTTGAAATTCTACGATCCCATATTGAAACGATTAAACTACTGTGGCATTGGATATTTTAAATTAAAAATGAAGCCACATGATTTAGTACCGGAATTAAATAGTCGTGCCGGTTATCCACCAGATACGGAATTAACATTGTACGAGGAGCGGGGCACAAATATGGTCGAACGTATTAATATGCAAGAACCACTTGATCGTGCAATGTACAATGTAATGGACGGTGATATTATTATTTTTGAGAAAAAGGTAAAGGATGACAATTTAGAGTTACCAACATGCGAAGATTATTTCCGTGATTTATTATATCGTATTGAGGTTACATTTGTTGATAAAATGAATCCTACAGATGCTGGGTTTGTGATTTTTTTATTTATTTTTTTATCAGTAAATAATAACATCGATTTTATTTTTTTTAGATTTACATTGGAGTTATCACAACGAATGACTTATGATCAAATGGCATGTGCTGTCGGCCAACGTATAAACGTTGATCCATATGAGATGCAATTTTTTAAATGTCAAAAGTACGTATTATTTCATTATTCATATATATATTTTATATATTATTTGCTATCAATAGTTTTTTTGTTTATTATTAATTATTATGTTTATCCACTAATAAAAAAAAAAAAAAAAAACAAAAATAAACTCGCACACTACGAATTTATTAATATTAAGAAATCCCAATCATAGTTACAAAGATATACCTGGTAATCCATTACGTTGTTCTTACGACGGCAGTTTAAAAGATATTCTTGTATACAATAAGCCAAAAGGCATAAAAAAAATTTTTTATCAGCAATTATCAATGAATATCAATGAATTGGAGAGTAAGAAACAATTTAAATGTTTATGGGTGAGAGTTTTTTTTTTTCTTTCTATATATATTTTTTTTTTAATTCAATATGATTAAATTTTTTGTTGATTTTAATAATTATTTATTTTTAGCTAATGTCAAATATGAAAGAGGAAAAGGAATTAATTTTATATCCAAGTAAGAATGGTACGGTTAAAACTTTATTAGAAGAGGCATCAAAACATGTTGAATTTGCTGAGGATGGTACTGGTCGTTTACGTATCACAGAAATAACAGCTCATAAAATAGTACAAGGGCCTAAAGATGATACAATTTTAGATTGTAATGATGGAATTGATTTATTTACTATTTTATTATTTTTCATTTAATTTATTATTTAAAAATTCATTAAATATTTTTTGTTTTCTTTTTTCTTTTATTTGTTTTCTTTTTTTTTTTCTGTTTTTACTTTTTTTCTAATAAGATTTACAAAATACAACTGATTCAACAATGGCAACAAATCAAAAAATTTATCGCATTGAGGAGATACCACGCGATGAATTACATTTAGAAGATGATGAGATACTAATCTCTGTATCACATTTTTATAAAGATGTTTTTAATTTATTTGGTATTCCATTTTTTATACGTGCAAAACAAAATGAACCGTTTCATATTCTAAAGGATCGTATACAAAAAAAATTAGCAATACCGGAAAAAGAATGGGAAAAGGTTTTATTTATTTATTTATTTATTTAGTAATTAATTAATTCACTCCACCACTCACACAAATATTTATTTATTTTAGTTTAAATTTGCAATAATATCTAATGGACGCGTTGAATACATTACCGATGATGAATCATCGATTAATTTAGCTGAATTCCGTTTGGCCACACAACAACGTATGTGTTTTTAAAAGTTTGTGATTTTATTTTTTATTTATTAATTTATTTATTTTTATAATTTCAGAGGGTATTCCACGTCCATATTTAGGCTTGGAACATATAAACAAGTCACAAAAACGTGCCAGATTTAATTATCCCGAGAAGGCAATTAAAATTTATAATTAAATAAAAAAAAAAAAAATAATAATAAATTCTCCCCACCACCCTTTTTTCATCATGTGTATTTAATTAATTTATGAATTGTTTTTAATAATTAATACACAAATGTTTCCCATATTAATAACAATTATATACTACTACTACTACTACTACAAGTTCTACTACTGCTACTACTACTATTCAATAATAATTAATTAATTAAAAAAAACAACAAAAAATGCGACAAAAAAAAAGGAAAAAAACAACACAAAAAGCGAAAAAAAAAAAAAAAGAAAAGAAACGGAAAAAAGAAGTATTTTACATAATTACAACATAAACCATTTGTGTGGTATGGTCAATATTAAACCAAATGGGTAATTTAAATTAATATATTGTTAATAAATTATTACACTCATTATTTTATTATTTTCTATCAATGTATTATTAGTAGCAAACAAAAAAAAAAAAAAAAAATATAAAGAAAAATAGCAGAAAATTTATATTTATATATATATCGCTATATTAATTAAAATATTAATAATGAATTATAAATTAATTAATTAATAAAAAAAAAAAAATTATAAATTATAAAACTAACTACTATATAATACATGATAATTTAAAATATGTTTTTTATATATATATATATATATATATAAAATATAATATTTGAATAAATTTTACGTGTTCCCCCTTTGAAGCAACTTTCTTTTATTTATATAAACGTGTCGGGTTTACTATTTTTAAATCACCTGTAACTGTGGGGGGGTTAAACTTTTTTCTGCGTACTTTACCAAATATTATTTCAATGATGGAAAATTGTAGCAAAAAAAAAAAAAATCCACTTGCTATTCCTTGATTATTGGAGTTGGACTGAAATTTATTTTAGGGTCGGAAGATTGTAGAAAAAAATTAAAAAAAAAAAAATTCCTTAGTAAAAAAGGGAGATTTAGTCAGGTACCGATTTTATTCCAGGTAATTATCAAATGTCCACGTTGTGTCTTTGCGTTACGCGTGACCGCCCCTCAGAAGCATAGAAATCAAAAGTTAATCAAAAAAAAAAGAAAAAAAAAAATTTATTAAAACAGAAAACCTAGAACCACACACAATGGAATTTTGTTTTGTTTTTGTTTCTCTATCCATACTCCTAGCGATATCCCAGAAATGATCCAATCAGTCCACGGTTTGTATTATGACGTTTCTCTCTGCCAAGATCATCATTCCTGGTTAAAAAATTCAATAAAATCTCGTCAGAGAATGCAGCAAAATTTAAGAACCGTGGTGGATATGTGGGGAAGGCGATGGCTTGCGGAATTTAGAGCTGGGGTTCGATTCCCCCCTCGTGCCAAACAGAAAAGTTTTTTTCTTTCATTTTTTCTATCAACAGCATTTACTGTCGACATCTATGCGGTGCTAAGGGAAGTTGCGCTCGCCCCCAAATCCCAACTAAAAATTAGCCAAGTTCTGGCTTAAAAAATTTAATAAAGTCGTCACGGGTCACACTTCACACCCACGTAAAATGCAAGAAACTATAAGAATCGTCGTGGATATGTCTGGAAGGCGATGGCATTCAGAATTTAGTGTTGGGGTTCGATTCTCGCCAGGTCGAAAATAAAAAATTTTAATTTTTATTTAGTTTCTGCCAACTTTAATACTTTATTTGCGCGAAAAACACATCTATGCGCTGCTAAGGGAAGTAGCGCTCGCCCCCAAATCTCTACTAAAAATTAGCCAAGTTCTGGCTAAAAAATTTAATAAAGTCGCCACGGATCGCACTTCAAATCCACTTAAAATGCAACAAAATACAAGAGTCTTGGTGGATATGTGGGGAAGGCGATGGCAAGCAGATTTTAGTGCTGGGGTTCGATTCCCCCCGATTGCCAAATAGAAAATATTTTTTCTTCAATTTTTCAACCAACAGAATATTCTATCACCATCTGTGCAGCGCTTAGGGAACTTGCTCGCCCCCATATCTCTACTAAAAATTAGCCAAGTTCTGGCTAAAAAATTTAATAAAAAACGCGTCACGGATCGCACTTCAAATCCACTTAAAATGCAACAAAATATAAGAATCGTTGTGGATATGTGGGGAAGGCGATGGCATTCAGAAATTAGTGTTTGGGGTTCGATTCTCGCCAGGTCGAAAATAAAAAAATTTTAATTTTTATTTAGTTTCTGCCACCTTTAATACTTCAATTGCGTGAATAACATTTATAATTCTTGTAACCCGAATAACCACAGTCGCTAAAGCGCAACATTAGTTGTCTTGTTGATATTGGCAGTGGTTGGTTTAGGGTTCGAAACCGTTGATTCCTCAACTAAGTTAAAAAAAAGATATGGGGGATTTTTAATTGGTCAACGCTCGTGGAATATCCCCTCCCTTAGATTTTCACAAAATTTCCAAAAAAATTCTAACTCTGTCTCATTACAAAAGTTTTTCACAAAACTCTCAAAGAATTTCATAAAGATTCACGCGGCACCCCCATAACCACCCCACCCCCCACAATCCCACCATCACCCATACGTCACACTAGATAAGCCCAAATTTATCACAATTTTCAGTCAAAAATGTAGGAAGGACGAATGACGATGATCAACAAAAATGCTGCCAACATATGATGATGATGCGAACACCACCACCCTGAGCCAAATGATGATTGATGTCACCAACCACCCCGAAGCAACCACACATGTAAGCAATGACAACACTCTGACTCTGACGTGGACATGAATCTCGCACCCCGAAACTCTGCGTAGAAGACAAGACACACGTGTAGAGACTAATCGAGGAAGACG
>OY540807.1:3383041-3413041 GCA_961205885.1 Ptychoptera albimana
TTTCTCGCTATGTATGTCGGGAGGTGTTGCTGTCTGTTTCGTCTTCCTCGCTTTGTATGTCAGGGGGGTGCTATCTGTGTCTTGGTTCTTGTGTCGTCTTCCTCGATTAGTCTCTACACGTGTGTCTTGTCTTCTACGCAGAGTTTCGGGGTGCGAGTATCATGTCCACGTCAGAGTGTTGTGTCATTTGCTTACATGTGGTTGCTTCGGGGGGTTGGTGACATCAATCATCATTTGGCTCAGGGTGGGTGGTGTTCGCATCATCATCATATGTTGGCAGCATTTTTGTTGATCATCGTCATTCGTCCTTCCTACATTTTTGACTGAAAATTGTGATAAATTTGGGCTTATCTAGTGTGACGTATGGGTGATGGTGGGATTGTGGGGGGTGGGGTGGTTATGGGGGTGCCGCGTGAATCTTTATGAAATTCTTTGAGAGTTTTGTGAAAAACTTTTGTAATGAGACAGAGTTAGAATTTTTTTGGAAATTTTGTGAAAATCTAAGGGAGGGGATATTCCACGAGCGTTGACCAATTAAAAATCCCCCATATCTTTTTTTTAACTTAGTTGAGGAATCAACGGTTTCGAACCCTAAACCAACCACTGCCAATATCAACAAGACAACTAATGTTGCGCTTTAGCGACTGTGGTTATTCGGGTTACAAGAATTATAAATGTTATTCACGCAATTGAAGTATTAAAGGTGGCAGAAACTAAATAAAAATTAAAATTTTTTCTTTTCGACCTGGCGAGAATCGAACCCCAACACTAAATTCTGAATGCCATCGCCTTCCCCACATATCCACAACGATTCTTATATTTTGTTGCATTTTAAGTGGATTTGAAGTGCGATCCGTGACGCGTTTTTTATTAAATTTTTTAGCCAGAACTTGGCTAATTTTTAGTAGAGATATGGGGGCGAGCAAGTTCCCTAAGCGCTGCACAGATGGTGATAGAATATTCTGTTGGTTGAAAAATTGAAGAAAAAATATTTTCTATTTGGCAATCGGGGGGAATCGAACCCCAGCACTAAAATCTGCTTGCCATCGCCTTCCCCACATATCCACCAAGACTCTTGTATTTTGTTGCATTTTAAGTGGATTTGAAGTGCGATCCGTGGCGACTTTATTAAATTTTTTAGCCAGAACTTGGCTAATTTTTAGTAGAGATTTGGGGGCGAGCGCTACTTCCCTTAGCAGCGCATAGATGTGTTTTTCGCGCAAATAAAGTATTAAAGTTGGCAGAAACTAAATAAAAATTAAAATTTTTTATTTTCGACCTGGCGAGAATCGAACCCCAACACTAAATTCTGAATGCCATCGCCTTCCCCACATATCCACGACGATTCTTATAGTTTCTTGCATTTTACGTGGGTGTGAAGTGTGACCCGTGACGACTTTATTAAATTTTTTAAGCCAGAACTTGGCTAATTTTTAGTTGGGATTTGGGGGCGAGCGCAACTTCCCTTAGCACCGCATAGATGTCGACAGTAAATGCTGTTGATAGAAAAAATGAAAGAAAAAAACTTTTCTGTTTGGCACGAGGGGGGAATCGAACCCCAGCTCTAAATTCCGCAAGCCATCGCCTTCCCCACATATCCACCACGGTTCTTAAATTTTGCTGCATTCTCTGACGAGATTTTATTGAATTTTTTAACCAGGAATGATGATCTTGGCAGAGAGAAACGTCATAATACAAACCGTGGACTGATTGGATCATTTCTGGGATATCGCTAGGAGTATGGATAGAGAAACAAAAACAAAACAAAATTCCATTGTGTGTGGTTCTAGGTTTTCTGTTTTAATAAATTTTTTTTTTTCTTTTTTTTTTGATTAACTTTTGATTTCTATGCTTCTGAGGGGCGGTCACGCGTAACGCAAAGACACAACGTGGACATTTGATAATTACCTGGAATAAAATCGGTACCTGACTAAATCTCCCTTTTTTACTAAGGAATTTTTTTTTTTTTAATTTTTTTCTACAATCTTCCGACCCTAAAATAAATTTCAGTCCAACTCCAATAATCAAGGAATAGCAAGTGGATTTTTTTTTTTTTGCTACAATTTTCCATCATTGAAATAAAATTTTGGTAAAGTACGCAGAAAAAAGTTTAACCACCCCCCCCACAGTTACAGGTGATTTACAAAAATTATTTTTGAGGACACCGATTTTAATCACGAAATCTACTAATCGTTATACAAATGTGTGATACTCACGATAGAATTTTTTTTCGCAGTGAAATTATTTGCCCAAGATACAGGAATATTAAACGAATTAATATTTGAATAAATTAATAGTCGAACACTTTGCAATATTCAATAAGCTGCTATTATGTATTTCGATTATTTTTTTTTTGTTTTTGTTTTTTTGTTACAATCAACAATAAGCTTGCTTAAGGTTAACCCAGGTTTATTCACATTGTAGATAAATTGCAATCAAATAATATTGCACGCTTTAATCAATTTTACTTTATAACGCTGACTTTGTTATAAATCAATAAATAAATAAATAAATATAATTAATCAATTAATTAATTAATTTAATTTAATTTAATTAATCTAGTTAAAAAGTTGCAATCTATGCATATAATTATAAAACAGCATACAGTAACACAAAGACAACTAAAAAAACTGCCAACATATGGAATTATTTTTCATATAAATAGTCGCGAAATGAATTAACAGAATTATAACAGTTTGGTGTCCAGTGCGATCTAGATTTATATAAAAACTAGATCCAAGATGTGGTCCCCATTATTATTCTGTCTTTTGAGTAAGTAAAATGTTCCTTTGGAATATTTATTTATTAATTAATTAAACTATTAAACTAATGAAAATAAATCTATAGTTGGACTAGTAGCTGGTAAAGGTGCTTGGAAGCCCGAACAGGAATATGTTTATAAGATAAACAGTCGTTCATTGACTGCACTTCCGGATAATCAAGATTATTGGACCGGTCTGCTAGCCCGTGGTTATTTAAAAATTACCGTTAAATCAGAAAATGAATTTGTTGGCGAGATAACTGAGTATGAGGATGTTGAGATTCGTACCCATATGGCAGATGGATGGTCAACATATATTCCATCATCATCTCTCGGCTACAAAACCAGCCACCTCAGCAAAACCGTTTTCAGTGCCAAATTAAAGAATAATCTAATTGATTCGTTGATTGTTGACAACTCCATGTGCAATCATCAGATAAACGTGCTCAAAGGTATTGTTAGTCAGTTGATTGTTGATATTCGTGGTGTCAACGAGATAAAGTGTAAGCACAACCGATTACCAACCAAGGACAATCATGGTGGCAGTTTTAAGGTTATGGAACAAACCGTTACCGGTACATGCGAGTCACTGTACGATGTTTCACCAATCCAAGAATATTTACTGCAATCAGAGAGACAATGGGCTCCATTAAATTTAACTGAGTACGATAACAGCTACGAAATTTACAAGACAAAAAATTACAGCAATTGTCTTGATCGCGTTGGCTACAGCTTTGGAATCAGTGGCGACTCTGATTTTAAACCAAATTCAAATCAAATGGGTACATCATTAACCGTAAGTAGTAAACTCCACATTAAATATGTTCCACAAATTAATTATAATGCAATAATTTTCCTCACATTAATTTAGAAATCTGGTGTCAGTCATGTCGTCATAAGCACTTCATCGTTTGATGATTTCCTCATCCAATCTAGTGTGACAACAAATAAGGTAATCGCCAGTCCAGCAATGTCAGACTCTCAAAATGCAGTCGCCGTTGCCCAAGTCAACTTGACAATTGTTTCTTACGGAAAGGCTAAGGGAGCACCAAAGAATGTCAATAATCCAAAGGAAATTGGTGGACCAGTGTACATTTACAATTTACAATCTGACGCTCGCAACAAGGTTCGTGTTGATAACACCTCTGAATTAAGTGGATTAAGAACCGGATCACGACAATTTAACAATAATTATCAATCGAACGAGGTTTCTAATGAGGAATCAAGAGAGACACACGTTAGCCAGTCACGTCCAAAACGTTACAATTATAATTTAAACGAGATCAGAAAAACAAAATTGAAACAAAGGAATGGTGGACGCGGTAACAATGACTCTAATGAATCAGATAACAGCTCTGGCTCTGACGAATCATATGAGAATTTTCCAATAGAAAACAGAAGTCACAACAACTATCAACCACTACCAACCATGGATTATGCACCCGAAGAGCCATTCTTACCAAACTTCGTTGGGCGCAACGGCAACAACTTAAAGAATAACAAAGACTTCAATCCTGTTAAACATGCTAAAAAGGTAGCAGAACAAATTGCCTACACCATGACAACAATGCGTGACATGTCCTCCGAATTCGTCTTTGGAAAGTTCAACATTTTGGTCAGTCTTTTACATTCCCTAGACTACAGCGAGTACAAAGAAATCTCAAAAGCGCTATACACGAAAGAGAAGCAACGTCCCGCATTCAATGATGTCTTAGCTTTATTCACATGGAAAATCTTCCGGGATGCAACAGCCCAGAGTGGTACCGGTCCAGCATTGAGAATGATCGAAAAGTGGTCCAATGACAAGGAAGTTTCCGAAAATGAATTAGCCGACGTATTGGGCTCATTAGCTAGATCTGCTCGCTACCCAACCGCCGAATACTTAGCTAAATTTTACGTGAGTTTGCTTCTTTGTTAATTCCTTGGAATCCTTTTTTATAAAATTTTTTTTTGTTATAATTTTAAATCATAGGAAATTGTTCAAAGCGATCAAATACAGAATCATCAAGGATGCAAATCAGCTGCATACTTGTCATTGACAAACTTAATGGAGAAATCTGTTGTCAACAATCATAGTTCGTACAACTATTACCCAGTGGAGAGCTTCGGACGTGTCCAAAGCAAACAACATTACGAATTATTAAAAAATATCTTCCAACATTTATCATCAAAATTGCACGAGTCCATTAAGAAGTCAGACAGTGTTAACATTCAACTGTATACAACTGCATTAGGTAATTTAGGTGTGGACGCCGTTGCAGCTGTCTTCAACCAATACTTACAAGGCAAAGAATCAGTGACAGATTATCAACGTTTAGCCATGGTTCTCGCGTTAGAGAAATTAACAAAGAATAACCCAAAATTAGCACGTAACGTTCTCTTCGATATTTATCACAATATTGGTGAAGTCGATTCTGTTAGATGTGCGGCAGTTTTCTTAATTATCCGTGCAGCTCCACCAGCAGCAATGCTCCAACGTATGGCAGAGCAAACACACTCAGATCCTAGCGCACAAGTACGTTCTGCTGTTAAATCTGTCTTGGAGAGTCTCGCTACTTCCGAATCACCCGATTATGAGGACGATAGCAAAAATGCTGCCGCCGCCTATAAGCTTCTTAACGAAGATACCATGTCACTTGCTTATACACGTTCAGATGTGCGTACTTATTTATTCGATCAAGTTGATGCCCATTTTAATGGTCAGCACAGTCACATCGGCAGCTCAGATTCCCATTGGCCAAAAGCAATTTTATCATCGGTTGAACAAAATTTTGGTGGCTTCAGAACTCCAAGTAAGGAGCATCTTGCTATGGTTTCCAGCATTGATAGACTTTTCGATGTTATTGATGATCAATTTGCTGATAAATCCGGTGAATATATTGACAAGCCCACACAACGCGGAGACTGGACAATCAGCAAAATCGCAAAATACTTGCAAATTGAAACGGACGAAGCAGAACAACTAGAAGGTCAAATATATGGAGATCTTTTCGATGGTAAACGCATGTTTAGCTTCGATAATCAGACTTTAAATAAGGCTCCTCGTTGGTCCAGAGAATACGCCCAAAAACTAAAGAATGGCTGGAGTTTCAATAACACAAAATACTATCAGCCGCACGTTGTCGAAATTGCGCATCCACTAGAGAGTGGTATTATGATTGTATACTCCTCAAAGAAAACCAATGCATACAAAATTGGTGGTTACATTCAAGCAACTACCTATCCCAACATGGCAGTAGCTACCGATGACACTATAAACATGTTCGACACAGCCAATGCTACAGCACAAATACAAATTGCCGTTGGATCCATGGAACATGTTCAACTTGCCATCATTAATCCACAAACAGCACATAGTTTCTCATCGGGATTCTTAAGGAAATTCCATGTTAATTTGCCTATTCAATTGCGTGCAGATATTGACAGGCAAAACGACAATATTCGTGCATCCATTGAACCACTATATCCAAAGAACAACACACGCGTGATTCACTTCAGTTGCGCTCCATTTGTTGCCACATCAGATCTCACTTTATTAGCACCACTCAAGGAAAATGATGCCAGCAAAGTTAACTTCCTCGTAGCCAAAGATCAAAGCAAATTCAGACATCCATTTGGAAAGAAGGATACAGGCTTCGGTTTTGAATTACACGGAACACACAGTTTCAAGTATGCTGACCTTCATGCTGCACTGCAACACTTTAAATTCTCAAAGGGACAATCGTTAATGAAGAAAATGATATTCGATAGTGCAGAACAATACGACATCAGTGTTTCCTATGTTTCTGAGCAGACATCCACCAAACGAATGGATATAAACTTGTCGAAGCAAGAGATTCCCGTACATTACAGAAAGGAAGCATTAGAGGCTAGCGTTGAACAACGTAGACAACAGTGGTCGGAAGCTGCTGCAGAACTTTTGGGAGCAGAAAACGATGATGATGTTATTGCTAAAGTAACTAAAGGAACATTAGGTGGTCATATCACATTAATCAGAGCTGGACTATACTTTGCTGCCAAAGATGCAAACGATTGTAAATCATTAAACTTTAGCATGGTTCATAGTTATGATCCAATACGTCCATCCACCGATGTATTATTTGGATACGAATACGAATCAAATGGTAAAAGCTCCGAAGCCTGTGTACATGCTGGAAGCTACTTTCCACATGTCCCAGTTCTTAACTTTAACAAAGCGTTGAACGCTGACCCCACATCAGCTGCTCAACTGTCCTTATGGACTGACAAATGCAATACAAACCGCTTACCAAATATTTATATAATAGCAAAGTTGACACAATCGAAGGAACGCAAAAACTATCTCAGAAATAGTCAAACTGGTAAACAATGTCAAGAGTGGTCAAACAAAAATCAAGACGAATATGGATGTAGAAATGCAACATACAAGGCGAACGAACTCGATTCAGCAGATATCCTCATCAAATACAACAATATCGCTAACGGGTACAAAAATGCATCGCATTTGGCATACAGCGTATTGCGTAACATTTTTGGTGACAGTCACAGTGAAGACGTTTTGAGTTACGTCGGAAAACCAGGACAAATCGGAATCGAGTCCAGATTTGCACCAGATATGCAGTCTATAGATGTTGCTCTACAAACTCCAATCTTAGACGCTGAATTCAATTCAATTCGCGTTAATGAATATGCCAGAGCTATTTTCGCTCCACACCCAACATGGAGCGTTGCTGATCGTCTAGAATCCGTTGCTTTTGGATCACGTGAGTACCATTTTGTGAAATAATAATTCAAAATCTAAACCAAATTCTCTTGTTTTCAACAGCTAAATGTATGCTAGACAAAACCGCAGTGGTTACATTTGACAACGTGACTGTACCCCATGACATTGGAAAATGCTGGCATATCTTAGCACATTCAGTATCAGCCAATCGCACCGATAAAAATTACAGAAACCACAAAAATGATGGCAATGACGAGAATAATCAAGACAGTGATCAAATTGCATTAATGGTTCGTGAATCAGGTGGCAAAAACCAAAAGGAACTGATAATAATTGTTGGTAGCAACAGTCAAGAAGATTACAGTGTTCAATTTACGCCAACCTCATTGAATCCACGTATCTATGTAAATAAAAAGGAGTACATCTACAACGATAAGTTCGGCAACGACTTTAAACCGATTGTAGTACGTCAAACCGGGTCTGTAGAGCCAATCATTCGTATAATGTCAACAACCGAGAAAGAACTTCGCATCGAGGTATCTAATGATCTTTTAATCTACTACAACATGGATCGTGTCCTTGTTGAGATGGGCGATAAATACCGTGGAAGCATTCGTGGCATGTGCGGCACAAATAATGGTGAAGAAAATGATGAATTTACAACACCCGATAATTGTATTGTTTCGAAACCAGAGACCTTCCTGAATTCGTACGCAATCCTCGACGAGTCAACATGTGACAGTAGTGTCATTCGTCGCATTGAACAATCCAAACAAACACAGGAGCCCTGCATTCGTAAATCTGTTGAGTTGGTCACCTACGTAAGCCAATCACAAAGTAACCAGTTTCAACGTTTAGTTTCTGGTAATACTCTGTCATCATTGGCCAACTGATTGATCATCAAATGTTTATATTATAAAAAAAAAAAAAAAATAATTGAATATTGAATATTGAATATTGAAAAAATAATAATAATTATAATAAATATATTTTCAAATGAGCAAAAATGTAAAAAATGCATAAAAAAAAAAAAAATCTCTCTTTTTTTTCTTTCTTGTTTTAAAACAATACAACACAATTTCCATAGATTTATTTATTTAATTTGTGATGAAGAATTTGACGTGTTTACCCTTTATAACGTAATGGTAGACCTCTGAATAGCTTAAGACAGCACGTCAATTCGAAAATAAATAAAAGCAGACTTTCACTTGAAACAGAAAAACCTTCGTAAATGCGAACTGAAAAAAAAATTACTTTCGACCAATCAGATTAGCATATTCTCGTGGAATGTTAGCGTCGCATGCGAAGTGATGAACAAACTTCGTCGCAGCAGCAGCAGCAGCAGCAGCATTTGAATCGCAGCCACAAAACACAAATGCATTAATATTAGTGCATCAAAATAATAAACGAAACGTTGGTATTGTGACGAAATACAAGAAATTACGATTTTGTATCTGCATCGCAGGCTAAAATTATCGAATGGTGAAAGCATTACGGAAAAAAAATTCTGCAGACATTTTTCTCTCCCATTCGCATTTACGAAGGTTTTTTCTTTTCTTTCTTTTCTGCAAGAGGAAGTCGGCCTTTATAGTTACAGTTTGTCAGCAGCTGTTCCAGCCTTTGTATCGTGTAACCACTTTTCGCGAGATGGCATAATTTCCGCAAACCTTCTTCGAGCAGTGGCCTGAGCTATATTTGTTTTAGCGAATCTAGTTTTATTTTTTTTTTTTGTAGTTTCTGAACCCTATCTAAATAAATCTAATGAGCTTTTTGGCGCTGCTTCCCATACATGACAACAATACACGGGCGTATGAAAGATTTATAAATAAGCCCGAGTTGGTATGGGTTGAAAAATGTCTTGCAAAGACCGGTAACAAGAAATCCTAATACTTAATATATGTTCCATGGCATAACAACAAATTTGACGTAATATTTACACCGAGAAGGTGGACCGACGGTTTTTTTTTTTTTCGATTTTTCTTTCGTTGTTATGTTGCAAAGTTACGTGTTTGCCGTGTTAAATGTTACCGAATTACAATCATCCCCATTTAATGATTCAAATTCAAATCCTCATTCAATGACATCAAAACTGAATTTTATTCCTTTTTCCTTTTTTTTTTTTAAATAACCGAACGTTTATCGATCTATTAGCGATCTTTTATCGAACGTTTACCGATCTATTACCGATCGTTTACCGATCTATTACCGAACGTTTACCGATCTATTACCGATCGTTTACCGATCTATTACCGAACGTTTACCGATCGTTTACCGATCGTTTACCGATCTATTACCGATCTATTACCGATCGTTGACCGATCTATTACCGATCTATTACCGATCGTTTACCGATCTATTTCCGATCTATTAGCGATCTATTAGCGATCGTTTACCGATCGTTTACCGATCTATTACCGAACGTTTACCGATCTATTACCGATCTATTAGCGATCTATTACCGAACGTTTACCGATCTATTGCCGATCTATTACCGAACGTTTACCGATCTATTACCGAACGTTTACCGATCTTTCACCAATGTATTTAATGAATAAATGCATTCACACAGATAAATATGCATCGAAAACATGTGTCAACAACAACAATAATACAACAAATACATTTAATATCGCATCCAGAATTGGTCAGCAACAATACCAATTATAAATGTTGACTTTTTAAGAGGATTTATTTTTTATTTTCTTAAAAATATGTCAATCAAATTGTGATTCTTAACAAAGTAAATACAATGCAATAATCAGAAAAAGCAAAAGGTTACACGAGTTATTTAAAAATTATTATCAGTAAAAAGTGAAAGAAATAAAATAATAAAATAATAATTAATTTTAATTTAATTATAATTATAATTAAATTGATAATGTTTGTTTTGTTTTGTTTTGTTTTTTATGCAACATTGTAACTGTTTTTATTTTTTTTTAAATAAAATTTTACATAGCCTCATATAAATTGTATGATCCGACTTACCCCCTGATTTATTTTGTTGACACTAGAAAACGTAATCGTCAGTAATTAATTAATTAATTAATTAATTTGTATAAATTTTACAAAAAAAAGAAAAGAAAAAAGAAAAGAAAAGAAAAAGAAAAACGCTGGCAAAGCTTGACTTAATCATACGTTAAGCAACCTTCAAGTGATCTTTTCAGTGTTTTTCTCACATATATATTTAAAACTAAGCAATTTTCTAATCTTATAAAGCGTGTGCTTTATGTTTTTTTATTGCATTTCAATAAATCAATTAAATTTGGTGTCAATTACCTAGACACAACACAAACATTAACAATAATCGCTTCAGTAGCAAAAAAAAAAAGAAAAAAAAACGTCGCGATAAAACAGCCTACACACGTAATTTTCGTGAAATTATTTTTCATATAAATAGTCGCGAAATGAACTAACTGAATTATAACAGTTTGGTGTCCAGTGCGATCTAGATTTATATAAAAACTAGATCCAAGATGTGGTCCCCATTATTATTCTGTCTTTTGAGTAAGTAAAATGTTCCTTGGAATAATCATCCTGGACCAGGATTATTATTCGCTTTTATAAAATTATTAATTTTTAATAAAATAAAAATTTCTAGTTGGATTCGTAGCTGGTGATGGTCCTTGGCAATCAGGACAAAAATATACGTACCAATTTAATACAAGAACATTGACGGCACTAGCCGATTTGTCAAATGAATGGACTGGCTTGTTCGGTAATGGTTATATGAGTGTCAGCGTTGTATCCGAGAACAAAATCGTGGGTAAAATAATTGCTCATGAGGAGTCAGAAGTCAAGCAGGCTATGCCATCTGGCTGGAAGACTCATGTTCCCAGAGATCAATTAAACTACAAGGTAGCCCCATTGAATAGTGTGGTTTTTGCTGCAAATGTCCAAAATGGCATTATCAAAAATCTGACCGTTGAGAAATCAATGAGGAACGAGCAGGTAAATCTCTTGAAGGGTCTTCTCAGTCAATTGTTCCTTGATACACAAGGCGAGAACGAGATCAAGTTCAAACAGAATCAGTTACCCAGTAAGAATGATCCCTCAGCCGCATACAAAGTCATGGAGCCAACCGTAACCGGTGAATGTGAAACTATGTACGACATTTCACGTATTCCAGATTATATGATGCAAGCCAATCCTGATTGGGCACCATTACCAGAGCTCAAATCTGGCAGTGATGACTACTTGGAAATTGTTAAAACCAAAAATTATAGCAATTGTGATCAGCACGTTGAGTTACATCAAAAATTAACAGGCGACACACCATGGAGGCCAAATGCCAACCAAATGGGAACATTCTTGTCGGTGAGTTTTGGAACCATTCCACCATATTCTTAATTTTATTGTCTATTTTTATTATTTGATTTTACCAGAGATCCTCAGTCAGTCGCACTGTCGCTAGTGGCAACATCAAAAACTACGTTATCCAATCTAGTGTGACAACTAATAAAATTATCGCTAGCCCCGGTATGTACGACACACAAAAGGCAATGATCATTTCCCAGGTCAATTTAACAATTGTTTCCCGTGAAAAGTCCAGCGGTAACAGTAATGGGCCATCGTCTGGTGTTAATGTCGGCAATTTGGTTTATCGCATAAACTTGCCATCTGACCGCGACAATAAAGTCCGTGCAGCTATTGATACCGATTCGAATGATGCCAAATATGATCCAAATCAAGGAAATGATGGTCACGCACAATTATTAAGAAATGGACAACAACGTCGTGGAGCCAGTTTAAGTTCCGAGGAAAATAACAGCAATTACAACAATGGATTACGTAACAATTACCAAGGTGATTCAAGTGATGAAAACGACAGCGATTATTATCCAGACTACTCTGTGAGCGTTGAAGCAGACCACCACAATCCAATGCCAAAATCTGATAATGTCCCGGAAAGACCATTATCCAGTTACTACGTTGGTAACCAAGGCAGCTTGATTAAATATGCCACCGATAGAAATATCGACATTAAACAAAGTTGCCAAGATCTGATCCGTGAGATTAGTGAAGATATTTCCAGCAACGCTGATATCTCGGAACAGGATTCACTTATAAAGTTTAATATTTTAATCCGTTTGTTGCGCTTATTAGATGCAAGCGAATTGAAAGAGATGAGTAACAAAGTGATAGGCTACGTTTCAATCCGTGACCACCCATCGTATGACGAAATCGTTAAACACACCCAATGGAAGGTATACAGAGATGCATTACCACAAGCCGGTACTGGTCCAGCAGTGAAAGAAATTTCCTCGCTAATCAATCAAAACAAATTACGTGATAGTGAGGCCGCCCGTGTCGTTGCTACTTTACCCGCCTCAATTCAGTATCCAACCCAAGAAGTTGTCACAGAATTCTTTGTAAGTATTACCTGAAATTTTTTACCAACATAATTTCAAATTTTAACTTTTTTATTTTTTTTATTTTTTTGTAAAGAATTTATGCTGCAGCCAAACGGTGAGATCACAAGACCATGTGAACACAACCTGTATTCTTGCCGTCACCGAATTTTTGGAAAACTCAATTATCAACAATCGGTCATCGTACAATTATTATCCCGTGCACATTTTCGGAAAGTTCAGGAATAACGATTCTTATATTGTTGCTACAGTTATTCCATATTTATCAAAACAATTAGATTCTGCTGTTAAAAATGCAGACAGTCATGGAATTCAGGTGTACACACGTGCCATTGGTAACTTAGGACATCAGAAAATATTATCTATATTCAAGCCATACTTCCAAGGACAGCCGCGTATCAACGATTACCAACGCTTGATTATGGTTTTGTCATTAGACAAATTAGTTCGTAACCATCCAAGGTCAGCTCACTCTGTTTTGTTTAAAATTTACGAAAATATAGGAGAGGATCATGCCGTGCGTTGTGCTGCTGTATTTTTGTTGATCAGAACAAATCCACCAGTGTCCATTCTTCAAAGAATGGCCGAGATGACAAATTATGAAGAAAATATGCATGTTCGAGCTGCCGTCAAGACAGTTATAGAATCAGCTGCTAATTTAGACAACCCAGATGATCAAGAATTATCAGAAAAGGCACAGAACGCTAAGAAAATACTCAGTCCCAAGGTACTCTCAATGTACTACTCAAAGTCTGATGTCCGCGACTACATTTTGGATAAAGTTAACTGGGGATATAAACGGCAATTTAGCACAATTGGTAGCGTTGACTCTATGGTGCCCAGCTCTATGTTGTACACCATTCAAGAAAATGTTGGTGGCTTTATGCAGCGTCCAAGCGAATACAACTATATTGTTTCTAGTATTGAACGATTAGTTGACTGTGTTAAAGATCAATTTAACGAGGAAGAGCCAGACAATGGAAAACCATCACAAGACAGTATGTGGACATTAGCCAAAATTCAAAAATATGTTAAAATGGGCTCAGAAAAGGGTGCAGAATTAGAAGGGCAAATACTGGTAGACTTTGCAAATTCAAAAATTTTCGAGACTTTCGATAATCAATCCGTTAACGGATTACCAAAGATGGTTAAGAAATTAGCTCAGCTATTGTACCGCGAGAAGACATTTAATTACACAAAAATCTATGCACAGAGGAGTATAAGCCTCGCTGCCCCACTTGAACAAGGTATTCCATATGTGTACACACTCGATGTTCCAACATTTGTGAAATTGGGTGGTTTAGCAGAGGCACAAACCAGCCCAAATATGGCAGAAGGACGTGATGATTTAATCCGTAAACCGGGCTATGGATCATTAAAGGCAAATGTCACTTTAACTTACGCCACAATTACCGACGCTCAGTTAGGATTCTTCCACCCACACAGACATTTCCGTTTTGTCAGTGGATACACCAGGAAATACCATATCCAATTACCATTGGCATTAAACGTTGATGTGTCCAAGAAGGAAACTAAAGTAAAAATTGGTTTCATTAACCCAGAGGAAACACAAACTTTGTGGCATGTTGAGAACATTCCGTACATATCAATGAACGATATTCTTACATTGCGTCCGATACGCGAAGGCGACCAAAACACAGAAATTCTTATTGGTGAGAATCATCCCATAAGCAAGAAGTTTGGTAAAAACTCCATTGGTATGTCATTCAAATTGCATGGCAGCCATAACTTCAAATACGATGATGCCGCACTTTTCTTGAAATACATTTCGAATCGTGATGCGCTTCAATTGGTCAGCTCCCCATTAAAATGGGACGCCGCCAATTATTATCGCGTTAGCTTTGACCATCAAGGTGAGAAGAGCACTACGAAAAATGTAGAAATTGTTGTAAGTCACAGATCGGAGACAATTCAGAGCCACGTTCAAGAAGGTGGTGAAGAGACCGAAGTACTAGGAGAAATTGCAACCAAGGGATCTGATGGTCTTAAAGAAATGCTGAGACGTGCTTCCCTCGGACTTAGCGATTGTGATGCAACTGCTGTTCAAGTCGATGTTAAATTCAACAGTAATGAGGCTAACAGACAAGGTTCCGCCGCATTATTCGTTGCGTACGGTGACAGCAATGTAGATGATAATTCACGCCTTGTTTTTGGTTATGACTTCGATTCAGTATCAAACGACAACGAGCACAACTTCCAAATGTGCATGAATGCTTACACAAGGAAGCCAAACGTTCCCGAACTCAACTACGAGAAGACAATGCAATCTGATCCCTCTTCTGAATCATACTTGAATCTATTGTGGGGAGAAAGCTGTAAGCAGGGTTCTGCCATCAATGCAAAAATATTCATGACCCAAACTGAGCAACGCAAAAAATATTTACGCTCAACTGGAATGCACAATGGATGTATGCAAGAAATCAGGAGTAACGATTTTGCCTTGTCAGCCTGTCAAAATGCTTCCTATCATGCCAGTCAACTCGATAAATATTCAGCCAAGATCGTAACACATAATATCTCTGTCGCAGTCCAAAAGGTTGCCTACGCAGGATACTCACATGTCCGTCATTGGTTGTACAAGTATCACAGTGAGGACATTTTCACCAAAACAGGACTAAAGGATCAAGTTGAGATTAAAACACAATTCGCACCAGATATGCAATCTGCCAATTTCTCGATTCAATCAGAACGCATTAGCGGAAACTTCTCAAATGTTCGTCTTAACAGATGGGCACGCGCTGCTTTAGTCTCGCATCCAAATAATTATCCATTGGAACGACTCGCCAGAGAAGCATTCCGTGGAGAAAATGATCGTAATAATTCACTACCGAAATTCTTCTTTAAATATATTTGTACTCATTTGTTTTTTTTTTATTATTTGTTTCCCTAGCTACTTGCACCTACGATAGAAACCGTCTTGTGACATTCGACAACAAAACCTTCATCCATGCCGTAGACGATTGCTGGCACATTCTGTTCCAATCTAATCCAACCGGCTCCAAATCATTGAGACACTTGAATAAGCATAGCCAATATGAGCGTGTCGTGATTTTAGGTCGCAGACGCACAAGTGAAGATACCAAGGAGATATACATTGTTGTTGGACAGTACAATGCCCGCGACATAACCGTTTATTTGTTACCATCACCACAAACCAATCCCCGTGTTGTCATCAACGAACAGCAATACAACAATCTGACCAAATACAAGACAGAGAATATCTACAACGAGCGTACCAACGAAGTGGTTTGCAAGGTATGGATCAACTGTGATGGTGAAATAAATGTTGAAATCCGCGACAAGATAAGTGTACTGTACAACGGTGTAACAGCAATGATTCACGCTGACAATTCATACCGCGACAACGTCAAGGGTATGTGCGGCACATTCAACGGGGAGTCATCTGACGACTTCACCACACCAGACAATTGCATCGTCAACAGCACCAGCTTATTCGCGTCCGCATACACACTACCAAGTGACGACAATGCCAACAAAGATCGTTGCAACAAAATCATATCTCTGTACAAAGACAACATACACTCACAATGTATTGATAAATCAAGGACATGGGGTAATGTAGTGTCGGACCAAGACGCAGGAATGCCATGGCACTATGATGATACCGACGGCCACAAGTACAAGAAATGCAAAACCAAATACCAATATCAATTTATTATCGAGAACAATATGACCTGCTTCACCGCTAAGGCAGTGCCCGTTTGTACACCCGACTGCAAGCCAAGACGTCGTTCCAATAAAAAGATCCCAGTTATCTGTTTCGCCAACTTAGATACCCGTGTTAATCACTATAAGCAACTGATCGCCAGAGGTGTCCGTCCTGACCTGAATCCGTCAGCCGCCAATAGAACCGTAACATTTGTCGTAGCACATGAATGCATGCGCCTATACTAAATGACGAAAACAATAACACCCTGAACACACACCCGCGAATAACTCACATCAAGCAAGCATTCAAAAGAAACGAAATCAAATATGTAACAAAAAAAAAATAAATAAATAAATAAAAAAAAATTAATTTTTAGCGCAAAATAAAAAACAAAAAAAAATTATTGAAATAAAAAAAATAAATTATTGAAATAAAAAAAAAAGCAAATAAAAAAAAAGCAAATAAAAAAAAAACCATGGAATTTTATTGTGAAATTAAAATTTTTCAACAAAATTCTCCGTCAGCAAACACAGATGACAAATGGAACGACCGACGCGCTTAAGACGGTCTAGAAAAGTTTGCGGATGGAATTTTTGGTAACAATTTGGAAAGATAAATAAAAAAAAAACGGTTGATGAAAATTGCCATTACTTTTCCCCCATGCAATCGGTAAAATCATTTTTTTTTTTTTTTTTTTTGTAAGCTTTTAGGAAAATCCATTTTAAAACTATAATTAAGCAAAAAATGTGCAAGAAAAAAAATTAATTAGATAAAGGATAATCTAATTAATAAATTTTAATTAAAAAATTTTCCACTTTTCTTTCAATTTTCCGTTCAATAAATGTTTTAGTGAAAAAATTCTAAGAAATTTCACAAAAAAAAAAATTTTTTTAATGACTCGTAGCGCGCCCTGCAAATGAATAGATAAGTTAACTAAAAAATATAACAAAATATTCACGATTTTATTTTTCTAAATTATATTGTGCAGAAAATTGGTAAATTTTTTGATTCAAATTTATTAATTAGATTATCGTTTATCTAATTAATTTTTTTTCTTGCACATTTTTTGCTTCATTATAATTTTAATATGGAATTTCCTAAAGGCTTACAAAAAAAAAATGTTTTTCCCGGGTCATACGGATTTTCATCAACAGTTTTTTATTTATCTTTCCAAATTGTTACCAAAATTCCACCGTTTACCATCTCTAGATCGTCTTGTGAGTTTAAGTCAGTCTTTCCAATTTTTCTACAAATATTTCAAAAAAAATTAAAAAAAAAAAAATGGGATCGCGATTGCTTAAAGTTTTATGTAAATAAAAACAAAATTATGCAGTTCGTTAAGTCTTAATTCCTGCTTCCGTTGAATGAATGAATTAATAATGAAAAAAATAAATAATAAATAAATAAATTCTAATAATTGGTTAATCGGTAATAAGAAACAAAAATTCTTTCGATTGTCGTCGTTTACCTGACGCGTCTACCTTTGCATTTTAATGCTGCTGCTGTTGCTGCTGTTGCTGCTGCTGTTGCTGCTGTTGCTGCTACCATACCACAGTTGAATACATTCGTTGTAAATTTTTATTAACAAGAATTCTTCTTCTTCTTCTTTTTTTTTGTATTATTATTTCGCCACAATAAAGGCCGATTTCCTCTTGCAGAAAAGAAAAGAAAAGAAAAAACCTTCGTAAATGCGAACGGTAGAGAAAAATGTCTGCAGAATTTTTTTTCCGTAATGCTTTCACCATTCGATAATTTTAGCCTGCGATGCAGATACAAAATCGTAATTTCTTGTATTTCGTCACAATACCAACGTTTCGTTTATTATTTTGATGCACTAATATTAATGCATTTGTGTTTTGTGGCTGCGATTCAAATGCTGCTGCTGCGACGAAGTTTGTTCATCACTTCGCATGCGACGCTAACATTCCACGAGAAATGCTAATCTGATTGGTCGAAAGCAATTTTTATTTTTTTTTGAACTCTTCAGTTCGCATTTACGAAGGTATTTTTTTTTTCCAGTGGAAGTCGGCCTACACTGAAAACAACAGTCATACAGTCATTAAACACTTTTTAACACAAACACTAACCGCGTTATGTTTTGGTGTGAGCACGAATAATACAAAGTATTACGAATAATTTCGCAGAAAATCCATTGATCATGCGGTTTTTTTTTTTTTTTGCAAATAACCAAAAAAATAAAAACCGGTTCACACCAATAATTACTATGGATAAGATGCAGAAATTAAAAGAAAAAAAAAAGAAAATTCTTACACCGTACCGTACAGTAACGTAACGTGTTCAGTACGGTGTACAATGGGCATCAATAGGTATTATATGACGTAAAGAATTAGGGCGACCATATAGAAAGAAAAAATTAAAGAGTGGAAACGGTATGTACTTGTCACATAAAAGTGCGTTTTGTTTTGTTTTTTTTTGTTTTTTTGTTTTTTTGTTTTTTGTTGATCTGGTAACTTTGATAACAATGCGCAGTCGTTAATTTATACCAGAAAACAAAAAAAAAAAAAAACAAAAAAAATTCTTTTTAATTTTACTTCTGAAATAAAACATTTTTTTTCTCTCTCTCTCTGTCTCTCACACACACACATATATATATACTTTCCAACATGTATTTGAATTCAGAATAAAATAATTTTAATTTTATATTCTCTGTCTGTCTATTTTTGTATTATGATTATTATGCTGTTGTTGTTGTTGTTGTTGTTGTTGTTGTTGTAAAGAGAAATTTGAATAACAAACCAAAAAACAAAAAAAATGTTGTATGTTTTTGTTACCAATGGGCCAGCTGGGCCAACATAAAACATAAAATTTTTTTACAGACACACACAAGGCAAAGGCACTGGTTTTTCTTCTTTTTTTTTTTTTTTTTTTCTCTCTCCATCAAATATTATGAATACACAGTGCTCATATAAAAATTTTTTTTTTTTTTTTTTTGTTCTTTATTCTTTTCAAGTGGCATACAGCATACGACCAGCAACAACATAAATATTTTTTGGTTGCAGCATAATCACCATAAGTAACAACCATAATAATTGTTGTTGTTGTTGTTAAGAGAAGAGCGAAATAAATTGAGTAAAAAAAAAAAAAAATGAAAAGAAAAGAAAAAGCAACATATTCCATTGTACCAATGAAAGGAAAAGAGATACAAAATCTCTCATTTGTAAAGGGAGCAAACATTGAGTTTATTAATTCACAAACTAACACGGTGATGCCATTAGTTTATGAGACTTTGGAGTGAACACCGTTAGTGGAAATTCTACGTAAGTGAAATGAAAATTTTTTTGAAAAAAAAAAAAAAAAGAAAAAAAAAAAACCTTAATTAAAATTTGCATTTTTTTTTTGTTTTTTATCTTTTCCGCGGTTTATCTCACGAGTTTTTCTGTTTTTATTAACACCAAAAAAAAAAAGAAGCATAAATTAAAATGTGAGAATGGGTTTTTTTTTTTTTTTTGGAACAGGAGCAGGAGTAGCAACGAGAAATATTAGCGAAAAATCAACATAGAAAAATATTTTTCCTCTACCGCATTATTGATTTTTCAATTTCTTTTCTCTCTTTTCATTTTTCTATTCTTGTATTACTCTAACCTTTTTATGTTTTTCCAGTGTATTTTCCAGCGAAAAGCAGCAACAACAACAACAACACCAAGAAATTACAAGGAAAAAAAAAAAAAACAAAACAAAAACAAGAAAGAGAAAAAAAAGAAAAAACAACGGAAATTCTATGGAATTTTCTTTTGTGAATAATAAATTTTTTTTTTTTTTTTTTTTAATATCAATGGAATAAATTTTGGAACAAAGGGAAGGAGTTCTATTGCAAATTAGCAACAACAACAACAACAACAGCAGCATACAAACTGTGTCCAAAAACAATTGAACTCTATACATCATTCCATAGTGAAAATTATTAAAAAAAAAAAAAAAAAAAGTGCAAAAAGTTGTTCATTTTCCATAAGCAAAACTTGTGGAAGTTTTTTTTTTTTTTTAATTTTTTTTTTTGTTTTTGTTTGTTGCGGGGATTTTTTTTTGTTTCTTTTTAAAAATTCTTTACTTTGTTGTTGTTGTGTGTGTGTGTGTGTGTGTTTTTTTTTTTTTTTTTTTTTTTTTTTTATATACATGTGTGTGTGTTTTGTCTACATTTAATGTTTTTTGTTTTTTTGTTTTTTTTTCTGTATCATGACTTTGCCAGCATAATGGTGGTTAAACATATCACAGTGCTTCGTACAATTTATGTTGACAAAAGAAAAGAAAAGAAAAATCTATGGAAAAAAAAAAATGATAACAACGACACTGGTAAATTATTTGTTGTACAGCAAAAACCAGAAGTAATAATAACAGTACAATAGAATATATAAGATTATCATCATCATCATCATCAGCATCCATTATCCATTAACGATCACCCACTCCGCTAAGTAACTAAAGAACAAATGTGGGAATAAAAAAAAAATTTTTTTTTTTTTTTTTTTTTTTGTTCCATTTTTTTTTTTGTAATAAAAAAATTCTCTAAAAACATAAAAAAAAATCAAACATCAAGCACCATAAGCCGCACACATCAAGGAACCGAGTTTTGTTTTTTGTTTTTTTTATACCATAATAATTTTTCAATTGTTTTGTGTGTGAGTGTGTGTGTGTTTTTTTTTTTTTTTGTTTTTGCTGCTGCTGCTGCTGCTTTTTGTGAAATCTCTTTTTTTTTTTTTTTTTTTTTTTTACCTTTTTGAATAATAATAATTAAAGGTGTGAAGAGAGAGAAGTGTGAAAAAAAAAAACTTTAAAAAACTTTAAAAAAAAAAAAAATTCATTGTGCGTGTTGTTGTTTCTAGCCGTAGAGTGGCTACGTGTATTTAACTGTGTTTGTGTTATGTGTAATACACATGTGTGTGTGTGTGTCTCTGTATATATATTACGGCTCTATATATAAATTTATTTAATATTTCTTTATCCCTTTTGAAATATTAAAAAAGAAAAAAAAAGAAAAAACAATTTTTTATACATATAAAGCATAAAAGTATTAAAAAAAAAAAAAAAAAACACAACCCCCGTGCAAACAGGCATAAACATAGAACATAGTGAAAAAGGGAGAGAAAGAGAGAATAATATAGGGAACTATTTAAAAAAAATAAAAAAATGGCTAACACAATAATTATGCTGCTAGGAAATGATGAAAAAGGAAACAAACAAATAAAAAAAACATTTTTTTTTTATGATTTAAATGCTTTAATTTTTAATACAAAATAAATTTCAACAATAAAAACACCCATCCAATAAAATTGCAATTTTTTTATTTGTTTTCCCATTGTTAATTAATTAATAAATAAACGTTGAATTAATTAATAAACAAAAAAGAAGAAAAAAAAAAATACTTCGTTCGTTGTGGGGGAGGTGTGACAGTTACCTAATTAATTAATCTGTGCAGTGAGTGTGTGTTTGTGCTTTTTTTTTTTTTTTTTTAATTATTTTATGGTGAAACCGTGGTGGAGCAAAAAAAAAAAGAAAAAAAAAAGTGTTTATGGTGGTTTTGTGTGTGGTGTCTCCAGTGATTGATTTTTTTTTTTTTTCTTCTTTTTTTTGTTTGTTTGTTTGTTTGTTTCATTGTTGATTCAGTTCAGTAGCCGTTGCCGCCACCCCATCACCCTGATATAAAAAAAAAAAATTGAATTAAATAATTAGCAAAAAAAAAAACAAAAAATAAGTAAAATAAAATGATTGGGCTCGGCGCTGTACTGAGTAACGTGATGAAAACGCCACGTAGGACAAAATTATGTTTGTTGCCAGGATTTAAGACCACATCATGTTTAACAGTGGTGTTACTTGTATGTTTAGAAACAGTATTATTATCGACGGTATCAAATTGTGCCAAAACATTTTATATGCATTGGAATACAACAAATAGCATGTAAGTAAAATTTATAATTTTTAATTTTTTTTTTTTTTTTTTTTGTTATCATAGGGAATTTAATTCAATTCGCATAGATAGGGGGGGAGAGATCATTGCTCACTGCTCTAAAATCAACCCAACAAATAAATCGATTAATCGATTAATTATCGATTAGAAATAGTTTATTCTTTCTTTCTTTTCTTTTCTTTTACTTTTCTGTCGCAGGTTTCCCATTGCCAATGCAAAGCAGATGTGTTTCTCGTGTTTTACCTTAAATGAAAAGAAAGATAGAAATAATGAAAATACCATTTTAATATTATCTGCTTAATTACGTACAGACAACTTTTTTTAATATTTAATTAGAGGTATTAAAAAGTCACAAGAATCATTTTGGTTATGGTAGTAAAAAATAATTATACTTGGCCGCCGTGCCATGGTAATTAATTTCAGGTAGATACATGGGGTGTGGGGTTTGTTTTTTTTTTCCTTCTTCTTTTTGGCCAGGTAAACTCGTTAATTAAACATTTTTACAATAACTGTTGTGTTCGGGTTTAACCAACAACAAAAATTAAATCAAATTCTTGTTTTCTCTAAAAATTCATTAAAAGTGAGAAGAAGAAAAAAACAACAACAACAACAGATTTTTAGTTTATATTCGGATACGAAAGCATCAACATGAAACGTAAAACACGTTCATAAGGGAAATATTTTCACATTATTGGTAAAAAAAAAAAAAATTTAATAATAAATTTCCCTACATTGATCCCTATAATTGTTTCCCCCCATTAACATATTTCCCCACACATAGAATTACACGACTCACGCAAAATCACCCACATTAACATTAATCATTCAGAATTAACGAAATAAAGCATAAAAAAGCATAAAAAAATAATTTGTAAATTTGACTTATGGCACACATTATTTTTTTATGAGTTTTGAATTTGGTGGTGGTGGTGATGATGGTGGTGTATGGGTTTATGATTCAAAACCACTGACACTAGTCATTCTTGTATTGATAATATATTTCAATTATTATTTTCATTAATTATTCTTTTGCTGGGTGTTTTATAAGAAATTGTGGCTGGTGGTGGTGGTGATGGTGGTGGTGACACTCTTGTACACACTTCTAAAAACAACAAAATTAAACGATCGAACACACACTCATTGTTTTATTGTTTTAACTCTATCGTTATTGATTTGTTTTCCGTTTTTTTCTTTATGTGTGTACACGGATAGACTAGAAAGTGAAAAAATTAATTAATTAATGAATCATGATGGATATGCAATCATGGTAACATTATCAACCTCCTGCTATAGATGATTTATGTTTCCATTGCAAAGCAAATTTCTTCTACATATTCTACACTGATTATGTTGGTAACGTTATCCGGTTAGATAGTTGGGTAGTCAGAGTGGTCTGCATTGATTAATGTGATCATCATCATCTCTCACACATTATTATTCCATTTTTCGCTAATTATTAAGGTTTAAACCCGAACGAATAGGCAGCGATTGGGGTTCGTTTCTATATAAGCAGTGCCCATACATTTTTATATATAGATTTTAATTTTATTGACAATTGTTATGTACGCTGCGTGACGTTGGCTGCGTTGATTGTAATCGCGGTACATAAAGGTTTAAAGCCGAACGCAAAAAGCTACAACTTTTTTAGCAAATCTACTAGGAAATTATAGATGAATTGTGCATCGTATTCGGTATTAGTTAAACTCTGGCGTGACTACAAAATTTTCTGATAGATTCTAAAATAAATTGACAGATACAACGGTCGTCGACGTTGACAACACGCAATCATTCTGTTAGCCGCTTTGAATTTACGTTTAATTCTAATTTGACAGACGGATTTACTGCGTTAATCGCAACAAGGTGACAATTGTGTGTATGTTGTAATGTTGCGTATTCGATACGCATTCGGGCATCACATCATTTAATTAATTAAAAATAAATTATTTTTGTTTAATAAATCAGAGATGACAAAAAAGAAAAAAAAAAAAAAAAAACACCACCCACACATTCAATAGAAAAAAGAAGAACAAATCATCTTTGGTGCATTCTTTAACTCGGGCAGCAATTCTTCACCGAAGATTTAACGAAAAAAAAAAAAAAACAATTTCTTCTTTCAAACACCACGAACAGAACATGTAAACATTTTTTTAATATTTTCTGTCTGTGTGTGTGTGTGTGTGTGTGTGTGTGTTAAAAAAAAAACCATAAAAATATGTTTCTATGGTAAATAAAGAACAAGAACAAAGAAGTTTTTTCTTTTTTTTTCATGTTTAGCCAGGGAGAGAGGCATAACGACGTACAGCATATAAAATTTAAGTTTTTTTTTTCTTTCTTTTTTTTTTTTTTTGTTACTGTAACTGCCCGCTGCTACTACATCGGCAAACAATGATGAATTTTTTATAAAACATTCAAACATACCAGAGATTCTTCTTCTTCTTTATTATTATTATTTTGTCTTATGTGTCTTATCCCAATCGTCTTTAAGTTTTTTATTTTTCTATTCAATTCACCTAGATGTGTGTGTGTGTTATTTTATTTCTATACGATTCTATACACATAAAGCAAGAGCAGCAGCAAAAAACACCGCGACCTAGAAGGTAAAAAAAAAGAAAAAAAAATTAATAAAAGCTGGAATTATAGAGCATGGCTGTGGTATTTTTCATTTTTTTTTTCTTTTACTGGTAAAACTTCTTTTCTTTTCATTTAATTTATTTTAAATATACGTTGTGCCCGGCACCCGGGTTCAATTGTTGAGGTCACTTTAGATATTTTCTATTTGTGTGTGTGTGTGTGATTTTTTTTTTTATCTTTTATTGAAAATCTTTCTGGAAAAATCAGAATAACCAGCTGTTTTTCTTTTTTTTTTACAATCACCTTTCAAAAGGAAAACAAAATTTATTCAAAAATTAATTTAAAAAAAAAATACAAAAAAAACCAACGACGACGATGGTAAATTAGTAATAAAATGAAGTAGGATGAGGAGGAGGATGATGGACTTAAAAGCAGACGAACACGCGAACTGTACCTAAGCTCTTTTGATTTTCGTTTCCTTTCATATTTTGCACGATTTTTCTACACGGTGTAACCCCCATCATCTATCGGTGCTGTTTGAATAGATTTTTATTTTTATTCTTCTTTGTTTGACGGTAACCACGGTGACGGGTTCTTCGTAGTCGTTTCTTTTTTTTTTTTTGGTAATTCTTCAAAAAAAATATTCTTCTTTGTGTTTTCTTGAGATTTGGTTTTTTGTTTTTGTACCTTTTCGTCGTTTAACGTTGGGTCTTTGTTGTTGAAAATTTGTTTTGACTTTAAAAAAATAAAAAAAATCTCTATCGACCTGTTTTTACCTTTCTCTCTCTCTTTACACCTTTTTTAAACGAAGAATACGAAACGACGACAAAAGAGAATAATGCTGGCGATATGATGATGATGACCGCCGCTATGTAACAAATATTTCGTGCTGCTATGATAATCATGTGTTGTGGTGATGATGCTGTGATGTTTTTCACACAATTTCTTGTAAGACGCAAAAAAAAAGAAAAAAACCCATCTCTCCTCCGTGTTGAATTTTGTAGAAATTTTTTTCGGTGTAGAAAAAGTAAAAAAAATTCAATTATCAACATTCGAATGCATCCACCGTAACAAAGAAAAAAAAAAAAAACATTTATTGTGTATAGGAAAGAAAATAATTAGTGGTGTCGCTTGTGTGTGTGTCCCAATCCACCGCTCCGACAAGGAATTCTTATTAAAAACAATTTTCCACACAAAAATCGTCAGAAAAGTCTAAAAAGAAAAAGAAAAAATCTCACAATAAATTCATAAAAATGCGAAAAAACAAATTTTTTTTTTTTTTTTTACTATTCTATAGAAATAAAACGTAGAGATGATTGTTCTGCTCACCCCTTTGTTGCACGTTGCAATTATTCAACCAAGTAGGAAGCGTAGGAAGTCGTCATTGCATTAAGGGAGCTCTGAAAAAAAAAAAAAAACGAAAATAATAAAAAAAAATCTTAACAAATCACCAGCTACCACTTCTAAAAAACCCATTCCATAAACCCCCTTTATTATTTTTACTATAATTATTTTTTGTATTTTTTTTTTTTTTAATCCATTTCACAACGATGCACGCATCTTGTGTTTTAATAAATTTCCATCACTCAGAAAAAAACAAAAAAAAAACGCATATTGGAACAACCCTGTGGCGTTTCCTTTTCACATCTCTATGTCACACAAGTACCAAATCGTTGCAACCCCTTATTTGTTTTATTTTACCATAATGGAGGATACGTTGATATGGTGATGATAATGATTCGGCTTTTTATTTATATGTACCTATCGGTGTTGGTGTTGCTGCTAGTGTTGGTGTTTGGTCTGCCTGCCTGCCTGCCTGCTATTAAAATTCATAAAGCGACATACAGCAGCGCGCATACAGACAAACTTTTTTTCTTCGTTTTTTTTTTTGTTTTTTTGTTTTTTCTAATTAATGTTTTTTTTTTTTTTCTTTTTCTTTTTCTTTTTCTATTAACACCGCCACCAACCACACTTTTGTCAATAGTTTTTGATTTCTAGTGCGTACGATGTAAAAACAAAAAAAAAAAAAACAAAAAAATTCGTTGCTGTTTTTACAGTTTGTTTTTGTGCAACTCTCCTTAGCACTTTTATGATTTTTTCTCTTTTTCTTCTTCTTCTTCTTCTACTCTCTCTCATTTATTTTATTCACCACCACCCTTAGTACAGGTCTGATTATAAAAACTCTAACCAAATATTCTATAGTGGATTCTAGAAATTTTTATTTATTTATTTTTTTTTTTTTTGTTTTGAAAATGATTTTTGCTTTATATTTGCCGTGACAACGTTATGGGGTCCTAAATTCATTGGTTGTCTATCAAAAAAAATAAAAATTTTTTTTAGTTTTTCTTAGAATATTCTGTGTGTGTGTGTGTGTGTGTGTGTGTGAGTGAGAGAAAGAGACGATTCAAAGTATATAAAAAAACAAAATAGATAAAAATGGCAACGAGGCAACTAAATAAACATAACAGGCGGCGGCGACAAATAAAAACAAAAAAAAAAAGAAGTAAATTGCTTTGAAATTCTTGCACGTCTGCGACGACGATGATTTTTTTTTTTTTTTTTTTGCTGATTTTATTTATATCCAAATACAATGCAATTTCTTTTTTTAATTACTTAATTATATTTCTAGCTTTATAAATAATAATAAATAAAATGAAAATAATTTTTCTCTCTCTCATCTCTCTCTGCACTTCGTATACAAAAGAAAGTTTTTCATTTCTTTTCTTTTCTTTTTATGTTTAGCTATGGTACTTAGAGATTAACCAATGCTTAATTTGATTATTTAAGATAGCAGAAGTATCTTATTATTGCTGATTTATTTATTTATTTATTTTATTTATTTATTTATTCGACACTTTTGTTTCAATAAGTTTTTAAAAATAAAAATTCACCAATACTAAATTTAATTGCGTTTAAAAAAAAAAAAGACAAAAGAAATAAATATTAGGCTGATAAAAAACTGCCCTAACTGGACAGTGTGCCGGTAATTAATTACCGCTAAATAATTTCCAACGTTGATTATCCAATTGTATACCAGTTATACCAGTAATGGATTTGCTATAGATTGATTACTTACTTTTAACACACCCACACACGCAACTCAAACCTCTATGGGTTTTTTTTTTTTTCTTTTCTTTCTTTCTTCTCCTTCTTCTTCTACTTATTAATGTAATAAATATTGTAATTATAGAAGAAGTAATGCGCACATGAACACACGCACAATGCGTACGCATATTTTATAAAAAAAAAAAAAAAATAGGAACAACGTACGAGGAAGCCCCATTAGCATTTAATTTTTTTTAAGCAAATCTTTTTTTTTTCTTTTTTTTACTTTGAAAATGGAAAACAACAATTACAGGGTGTAGTAGTAGATTGTATTTTGTGGTTGGTTGGTTTGGGTGGAAGGCGCGTTGACGATGCGTTTTTATTTTTTTAGTACAATTTTCCCCCACCTCCTTTCAATTTGAATAGAAGAAAAACAAAAAAAAAAAAAAAAAACAGAATTTGATTGGTTCGTCGTTCTTTATTCTTTTTTTTTTTTTTCCCTGTTCTAATACCCTGCGGCCATAATTTATTACGTTTTAATTTTAATTTACCTGTCATGTGCGTGAAAATATGTTTTTTCTTTCTTTTTTTTAATGATTTTTTTTTTTTTTTTTTGCATTTTGCCAGACATTAGATATCATTTTACAATTATTATTATTATTATTATTATTATTGGGACGACGAACGACTATAGAGAATTTTGTGTTTTCTTCTTTTTTATTTTTTATTTTAATGGTTGTTACGGTAGCAGATGTGTGTAACCATGACAATATTATGCTGTCTAATGGATTTCCATTTATATATTGGACACTAGCTGTTGGCTATATTATACATTAATAATTGATTTATTTCTCTATGCTAATCTAAAAATATATCTCTTTCACCTTAATTTTTCTTTATCAATTATTTATGCATTTGTTAATTTAATTTTGTCTCTCTTTTTTTTCTATAGCTTTCGTATAGACAATACAGATCATATAATTGATGTTAATAAAGGTAATTTGGCATTTGAATATGATCAGGTGCATATTATATGTCCGGTTTATGAACCGGATACATATGAAAATGAAACGGAAAAATATATTATCTATAATGTGTCGAAGGTGGAGTATGAAACGTGTCGTATAACAAATGCAAATCCACGGATTATTGCCATTTGTGATAAACCACAAAAATTAATGTTTTTTACAATAACATTCCGACCGTTTACACCGCAACCGGGTGGTCTTGAGTTCCTACCAGGAAATGATTATTATTTCATTTGTAAGTGATGCTTTATTACTTTTTCTCTAAAAAAATAATTTTTATTATTTTATGTGTATATATATATATTTTTTTTTTTTCCTTCTTCTTCTTCTTCTTTTTCTTTTTCTTTTTCTTTTTCTTCTTAAAGCGACATCATCAAAAGATGATTTACATCGGAGAATTGGGGGACGATGTTCAACGAATAATATGAAAGTTGTGTTTAAAGTGTGCTGTGCATCCGCTGATGATCAACAGTCAAAATTACAAAATAATAATCATAATAACAGTATACCGTTGTCATCGTCTGGTGTTTCGATAAACACAAATATTGAACAGAATCGAATCAAGCAGCAACAGCAACAGCAGCAACAACAACAGCAACAGCAACATCATCATCAACATCATCAACAACAGGATGATATTCCATCAATTCATAATGGTCATACAAGTATAATTGATTATCCAATGGGTGGCATCACCTCAAATAATGGTCTACCACCGATACCAAATATCAATACAAATATCAGTAATGTCGTGCAAAGCACAATTAGTTGGCCAACATGGAATTATCCACAAAGTACACCAGTCACATCAACAGTATCCGTTTATCAGCAACAGCAACAGCATCATGAGCATCAATTACAGCAGCAACAACAGCAACAGCAACAACAACAGTATTATCCGTATATGACATCA
>OY540807.1:3418041-3460541 GCA_961205885.1 Ptychoptera albimana
TTATTTTTTTTTTTTGTATTTATTATCATTATAAATTTATTTTTTTTTTTTTGTTTATTTATTATTTATTTATTTTAATTATATTTGTTTAGAACAAAAAAAAAAAAAAGAAAAATGAAAATAATAAAATAAAATAAAATAAAAAAAAAAAAAATAATAATAAATTTCCCTTTTTTTTTTGTCATAATTTCTTTTCTACACACACACACACACACACACATATATCATCTCAATTCAATTTTTATCGTTTTATCCAATCTTCATAAAAAAAAATTTAATTAAAAAAAAAAAAAAAATGAAATTGTTACAAAATCTATACTATATGGGGGTGGGGGTCTATGATTTTTCTTCTATGGAGAATTTTTGAGGTGATTATGTATTATGGTGTGGTGTATTGTTGATGGATCTGTTTAATCGAATATTGGTGGTGGTGGTGGTGTGCTTTAGAGTTTTCAAATGTTTAATGTTAGTGCGTTAGAGAAAGACAGAAAAATTAAATTAAATTAAAATAAAATTTTTGGAGATTTTTTTTTTTTTTCCGGTTCTTAATCATTAAAACAGATAAAAATAAATGGATAAACGCGTATACATTTGTGACAACAATAAACAGATTCATAAATAGTTTCAAATTTCTAACGAATGTTAAAGAATGAAGAAAAAAATTTAATAGGGAATAAATAAATTTTAGTTGTGGGATATGAAACGGAATAATTGCAAAATACTGTCAAAAAAAAAAAAATAAATAAATAAAATAATAATAATATATATTCTACACAGTCTTCATCATGCACAAAAAAAAAAAAATTCCTTTTAATAATAAGAGAGATAATAAGAAAGAGATTTAAGAAATATGATACGAAGGAAGGAAGGAAGGAATATTATTTTAACATAACAAATGAGAGAAAGAAATGATTTGTTTTTTTTTTGTTTTCATCTTCATCTACATCTTCTTCATCTTCATCTTCTTTATTAATTAATTAATTAAAATTGAATATTAATTAATTAATTAATTAAATAATTGATACTTATATATGTTTTAGAGTATTGATTTTTTTTTAATTCATTTATGATACATGCGTAAATCGCGTAATTTATCAAACTAAATGAAGTTATAATTAATTAATTAATTTTTCTCTGTATTATAGACGACGATAATGTTTTTTTTTTTTTTTTCATTAATAATAATAATAATAATAATATGTGAAAGAAAAAAAAAGGAAAAAAAAAAATTAATAATTAATCAATCGATAATTAACACATGTGTCATGTTGAAATCATATCGTTTTATAAATGGTGAGACATTTAATATCTCAATTACTTCAAAAATCATACAATGTATTATCAAATATATTTTCAGTTTGTGAGTCATCACTATCGGAAAATAATGATACCATATCGTCTAGCCAACGATGATCTGGTTCATCGAGAAAATCCCACAGTAATATATGTTGAAGCATCTCACCAATACATTTTTTACGTACAACCTGACACTGTGGTAGTCCAACATCGACAATTGTACCATTCGATAATGCATGTTTATAAAAACATTTATTACCAAATGGACATTTTCCAAAACCCTGAAAAGAAAAAAAAGAATTTTTTTTTTTTTTTTGTAGAAGTTGTACAAACGCAAAAGGTGTTAAAAAAAAAAAAAAATATAATAATAATAATAAATTGCCTACCTGCTTAAAATATTTGCAGTGTCTCGCACCCAATGCTGTTTTATATTCTGCAATTAATTTATCTTTGTCATCTTTTGAATCAACCCAATAACGACTTGGACATATAAAATCAGATGTTGTACGGCACTCCGGACATGAACGTTTTATCTTGTTGTCAAATTGTTTAGCCTGACGCCATTTACGTATGCACTCCAAACAGAACACATGATTACAATTTGGTAATATACCGAAACGTTGTTTAACTGGTTTTTCGACAATCACCTCAAAGCAGACACCACATGTTTTATCTTTTGAACGTTCATAGGCTAAGCACTTACTATTGTCCTGTGGAAACATAACCAAAAAAAAAAAAACATTTTTTAACCAACAAATCAATTTTTGTTCACAAATAAACAGCGAAAAGTTGAATACTCAAATGTGGAGCAAATCACTTACGTTTACTAAAAATGCTGAACAATTATTACCAAAAATACATCCAGTCTCATTTGTTCGGTGATTACACTGTGGATGCTGATAAATAGGTATTGGCAAATAATAATCATAATCACTGCCAGAGACCACCTGTACATCACCCATCCAATTAACAGTTAATGTGACACCAGCAGCACCATCTTCATCCATCGCTTCTGATGATGATGAACTGGATGATGGAATCTGTTGTTGCAATTGCTGTTGCTGTTGTTGTTGTTGTTGTTGATGATGATGTAGTTCTTGTTGTAATTGTTGTTGTTGTTGATGATTTTGCTCTTGAAATTGTTGTTGTTGCTGCTGCTGTTGCTGAATGTGTTGCTGTTGTAATTGATGCTGAAGTTCCATTTGTCGTTGATGAACTTGTTCAATTTCAAAATTATTTGGATATCTTGGATTTGTTGGATTCCATCCATCATTATCCATATTATTATTTATATGGGAAAAACGACATTGTAAACCATAATTACAATTTCCCTTAAGGAAATGTTTACAAATATTATTACTCAAATGGTTACGTCTTGGTCGCGTTGTACTATGCATTTTTCTTCTTTTTTTTTTTTTCAAATTGTTGAACAAAAAATGACACGACACAAACAACAACAAGAACTTATTTATTTATTTATTTTCGCTTTACTGTTTTATACACTGAATTAATATGTTAAATATTATTCTTTTTCTTCTTCTTCGTGTTGTTGTTGATCCACCAAAATCCAAATCACAAATGATGATGATGATGGAAAAAAAAGAAAAAAGTAAAACAAAAACACGAAAAAAAAAAAAAACAAAAACACGAAAAAAAAAAAAAACAAAAACACGAAAAAAAAAAAAAACAACAACAACAACAACAATAATAAAAAAAAGAAAGAAAGAAAAAACCAACAAGCAGTCGCGTAGGCAGCAGTTGAAAAGATTTCGTTGTTTCTTCTTTAGTATCCGATTCTAGTAACAGAGACGACGACACTTTGTTGTTTCTTTGCCACTGCGTTAAAATATTGATTTAAAAGAAAGAAAAAGAAAAAAAAAAATAAGGCGGGGGAATAAGAAAATTAATTAGAATTTTATTATCCTGTTTATAAACAATTATTATTTATTATATGTGTATTTGTGTGACGTTTCTACTGTGTGCTGCTCTGTTTATTTCTTTTGTATTATCACACAGTTGTGGTTTGAGTCTTTGATTTGAAATGACGCAATAAGAATCATACAAAAAAACAAAAAAAAATGTTTTCTCTTCTCTTTTTAATTACACAAAAAAAAAAAAAAAACGAAATTAACAGACATTAAGGGATGACTTATGGGAAAAGAAGAATAAATAATCAATAATTTTCTTTTATTAAATTTTAATTTAATTTCGCTTTTAAAACAAAAGCAAAAAAAAAAACGTTTATATGTGTCAATCAACCAGGCAGTCAGACTAATACATATGAAAATCTCACTTTAATATAGCAGACCGATCAGCCATCTTAGATCTTAAAATTTTTTTTACACACACACACACACACACAAACAAATATATGTTTTTTTTTTTTTTTAAATTTAATTTAATTAATTTCTATTCATATGTTTTATATTTTGATATAATTATAACAACGAGGTGTGTGTGTGTGTGTTTTTTTTTCATATTTAAATGTAAAAATTAATTTAGAGAAGAAAAAGAATAAATAATAAAAATAAAACAAACCCAACTCACCAGCTATAAATCCGCTTTGATTTGTTTATTAAGAAACTGCAAGAACGGTGTATGATTTTTTTTTTTTTGTTTTTTTAGCAGAAAACTACAATAGAAACACACATACACACACACACACAGACAGAGAAAGAGAGAAAATACGCGACACAATTTTTTTTTTTTTTTACTTTTTATTACCTTACTACGCACTATATAAAGAAAAGTAAAGAAAAGTAAATAATAAACTATTTACTATTTTGCGTTTATTAAACACACGACGGACAACCAATTCAGTAATAATATTGGTGTAAAATTTATGCAAAACACAAACATTCAACCTGCTTATGTTTTTGTTTCTTTCTTTTCTTTTCTTTTCTTTTCTTTTACAACAACAACAATATCTTTTTTTTTTTCTTTTCTTTTTTTTTTTTGTTCTATGCAATTTTCTTGTTTGATTAAGGATTTTTTTTTCTATGTATGTGTAGAAATAATGTTGTGGAGAGTGTATACACAGTTTGATTATTATTGTTATTATTATTATTATTATTATTATTATTATTAATGCGTGATAACAAATAATAAAATGATTTATTATTTATTATTATTACTGATATTATTCCCCCGTAATGAAATAAAATTTAGATAACACTCCATCTATATTAAATTCATGCCACCATCAATTGATGAAAAATTTTAATTAATATAATTTCATGAGAAATATACAAAATTATTCTTATTATTATTATTATTATTATTTTGGTGAGAATCATAATAAATTATTTTTTTAAAATAAATAATATATAAATTTATAAATAATATTATTATTCAATTATCCTTCTTCATAAATTTCTTATCATTAATTTACTGCGCATTAGTATTTTGATAAAAATAAAAATTCAATTAAAATTTTTTTATATTTGTATTTATTTATATTTTTAATATATATAAAGGTACATTATAAAATACATACATAATTATAATAATAATAATAATAATAATATAAATTAGGAACGAGGAGTATAATAAAAAAAAATGGAGAGAAAAATGGAAAGAAAAATGGAGAGAAAAATGGAAAAAAAAAAAAATGGAGAGAAAAATGGAGAGATAAAAAGAGAGAAAAGAACAAAAAAAAAAAAAAATCAGCGTACATTAAGTGCGCAATAAAAGAAAAAAAAAATTATTATTATTATTTTTTTTTTTTTTTTGATTAAATAATTTCTGTTTTTGATTAAACAATTATATATAAAAATAAATAAAAAATAATAAATGTTTTATATATAAAGAAATTGTTGATGATGATGATGTTGATGATTTTGTTATAATATTATTTGTATTATTATTATTATTATTATTATTATTATTATTATTATTATTATTATTTGTATTATCAATATAATTTGTAATTATTGTTGATTTTCCAGTTGTTTTTATTGTTGATAAATTATTATTATTATTATTATTATTATTATTATCATCAATAATAGATGATGATTGTGTTATAATAATTGTTAAATTATAAACATCTGTTGTTGTTTCAATAGAATTATGTAGATTTGTTGTTATTTTATTATTATTATTATTATTATTATTATTATTATTATTATTATTATTATTAATATCATAATTATCATTAATTATAGTTGATTTTGTTGTTAAAAAATTATTATTTTCTGTATTATTATTATAATAATTATTAATTGTTATATTATCTTGTATATTTATGTTGCATGAGACTGAAAATATACAAAAAGAGAAACAATAATTATTTTGTTAAAAAAAAAAAATATGTATAACAATAAATATAGAAACAAACATATTTTATTTAATTCCATTCCATAACGATATGGATCCATTTGACGTTGACAATGTTCACCAGCTTCTTTTATATAAATTTGTTTATCATTTATAATTGTACCAACAAAACATTCATATATACCAATATCATAACGTTTTGTATATGTATAAACAAGTTTATCCTCTTCCCATTGTCCTAAACAATGATATTCACGTTCCTCATATATTTCATTATTATCACATGATGACACCTGATAATACATAATATCTGGATGTTCACATTCTGATGTTAATTTTGTACATAAATTTTCTTCATCTGGTATCACACCAATAAATTTACCATTTATTGGGCATGGTGATAATTTTATTTCTGTATCAAAACCTATTTTAATTATTTTTTTTTTTTTTTTTTTTAAATAAATAAGAAACAAATAAACAAGAAAAAAACAAAAATTACTCACGTCCTTGTGTTAACCATCGATTATTATCGAAATATCGATCATCACATAATTGTGTTGTGAATTTTTTCGATATTTTTGCACCTATTTGAAATTCAAAAATATTTATATTTCTCTCTTTGATCCATATACAGTGATACATTTCTTCATCACTAAAATATTTTAATTTAATCGATTAATTATAATAATAATAATAATAATAATAATAATAATAATAATAATAATAATAATAATAATAATTACTAACCACTGTGTCCTACTAAATACAATAAAACGTTCATTATTTATATTACGTAAACATTTCATATTATACGTTTTATATGATGATGGATCATTAAATTTTAATAATGTATTATTTATATAAATATGTTCCCATTGACCATTTAATTGTTTTGGATAACTAAACAAAATTATTATATATAAAAAGAAATATATAAATAAAAAAAAAAATAATAATTTAAACATACTTGCAAAAATGATTATGTTCAGCCCAGTTATCATGTTTAATCGGATATAATGTTAATATACCATTATAATTATTATAATAATTATAATTATTTATTGATGTACATGTTGAATCATTACTTAATGATAATATAATCTCCTCATTCTCCACATTATTATTATTATTATTATTATATTGTAGCAACTATAAACAAACTAAAAAGTAACTTAACAAAACTATACATTGGTTTTTATAAAATAAATTTAAACTAACCGCACAACGATATTCTGGTTCATAATTATTATTATTATTATTTTTATTTAAATAATATAATGCAATATATTCTTGATTATTATCATCATGCCAATTACCTAAACATTCTAATGTTATCTCATAATTATCAAATGTACATTGGCGATAACGTAAATTCATTGCGGTACCAGATGGACAACTATCTAATTCGGAATTTTTCTCATTACATGACATTTTTTTTTTTTCATTATCATTATTATTATTATTATTTAAATTATAACGAAATTTAAAACGTCCATTTATTGGACAAAATTCACGACGTATATCATGACCATCACCTTCACGATATTCTTTAATTAAATAAATAAATAAAACAATTAATTAAACATTAATAATTATTATTAAATTTATAAAAAAAAAAATAAACATACTAAATAATATAATTTCCGTATAAATAATATTATTATTATTATTCTCTAAATTATTAAATGGACATGATTTAATTGCTTTATCAATATTTGTATAACATTTTGCAATATAATTTTCATTTGTTTTCACCTGTAATATATTACGTGATAATAATTTAATATTAAAACAACGATAACATGTTGTTTCATCAGATCTATTAATAAATAAAATAAAATAAAATAATTTTAATTTAATTTAATTTTTATATATAAAAAAAATAAATAAATTAATGATTTTAGCTAACCCAATCATTAGGATGACACTATTGTTAATACGTTTAAAACATCGACCCCATATATGTATTGAATCATCAGTTATATTCACTTGACTATATTTTATATGATTATTTTGTATAGTGCTTTGTGTTAAATATTCACCTTTTAATTCGGTTGGAAAATAACATGCGGTTTCACCTGTGAAACAAGAGAAGAGAACAAAAAAAAAACATCAACAACGGTACAACGTTAATAATAGAAATTTGGTAAAAAAGAAATGAAAAGCAAAGCAAAGCAAAAAAAAAAAAAATGGTGGTAGAATAATAGAAAATCTTTGATTTGACGTATGCAGCGTACATAAGAATAAACGTAGAACGTAACGTTTGATTTACGTTGATTTGTAATCGCGGTACATAAAGGTTTAACGTAAAAAGCTACAAAAAAGCTTTTTTTTTCGTTTTGTTTAGCAAAACTACGCGCTGCTAGAGTAAACAGAATCCGAACGTTAAACTAAACACTGGCGTGACTAAAAAATTCTCTAATAAATTCTAAAATAAATTGACAGATACAACGGTCATCGTGCGTTGACAACACGCAATCATTGTGTTAGCCGCTTTGAATTTACGTTGCTTCTAATTTGACAGACGGTTGGTTGTATTACGTACGTTCTGTTTCCAGCTGATTTACCTAAAAATTTTTCTTTTTTTGTAGTCACGCCAGTGTTTCGCTAGAATTTTGATTATTTAAAAAAAAAAAAAAAAAAATATCGTCGCTGACAACGTTTGTAGTTTTGATTCTGTTTACTCTAGCAGCGCGTAGTTTTGTTGAATAAAAACGAATAAAATACGAATTTTCAACAGAATTCTCTTGTTGTTTTTTTTTTTTTTTTTTTTTTCTTAAAAATTCAACGCAATATAAACAGAAACAAAGGAATAAAAAGCGAAAAAAAGCGAAAAGCGAAGAAAAAAATGTCTCACACTTACATTGTATAAAAAAATTCATCAAAATCATAAAGAGACATTTCTGTAGGTAATTCTTCATTGTGAAATTGTTGCTTTTTTTTGTTTGTCAATCACCTAACCACCGTTACCACACACCGTTACCACACAATAACAAAATATTTTTCAGCACGTTTTTCAACACGTTTTCACCACCCCAACGGGAGTATTACACAATTTTCTTTTCTTTTCTTTTCGTTTTTAACAATCACGTCACGTTTTTATGCACAAAACAAACAAAAAAAAAAGAAAAGTTGATTGAAATTTTTTTTTTTTTTTTTTTTTTGAAGATTTTATTCACCGTTAACTGATTTAATGAACAAAAAAAACTAAGCTACTTGCGCCGATGATGACTCTGCTTCAAATAATTTTGCGTTTGTTACAAACAAAATTCAAAAAAAAAAGAAGAAGAAGCGGAAGAAGAAGAAGAAGAAGAAGAAGAAGAATGAAAAAAAACAAAAAAAAAACAAAATCCTTTTCTTCGTATTTATTATTTTCCATGAAATTTAACTTAAATTTCATTTAGATTTCATTCAAGTTTTCTCTACCTTTTTTTATTCTTCTTTTTCTCCTTCTTCTTCTTATTACTTAATTACCTTTTTTTTTTTCCGAATTCATTCATCAGTAAAAGAAAAAAAAAAGAAACCCTCCCCCCTACCACCTTAAAATAAGTTTATTTAACTCCACAACGCCCCGTTTCTTAGCATTTTTTCGTTTTTTCTTTTTTTTTTTTTAACTCAGGTAAAATAGGTGTGAGTGTGTCTGCGTAAGACACGGCGAACAGAAGAGAACAAACAAAATAATTGGTTTTTGTGTGTGTGTGTGTGTGTGTGTGTGTGTGTGTGTGTGTGTGTGTGTGTTTTTTTCTCAAGAATATTCGACAAAAGAGAAAAGAAGAAAGAAGAAAAAAAATAATAAATTATTTACTAAGAAATAAATGGAAGCCACGTACCTATACTAATTAAACAGAGCATTACAATAAAATGTTGTGCATTGATGATTTTATTGGTAACAATGTTGAAAATTTATTTTTATTGCCTCACCTCACTCTATTATTAATTTATTTACTTAATTTTTGCCACAACCATAGTCAATATTCGTATTTAGCAGTAAACAATGCGAAAGATACAAAAGTTTTTATTTAACAAATCGACGCGCTACTAGAGTAAACAGAATCAAAACTACAAACGTTGTGAGCGACGATATTTTTTTTTTTTTTTTTAAATAATCAAAATTCTAGCGAAACACTGGCGTGACTACAAAAAAAGAAAAATTTTTAGGTAAATCAGCTGGAAACAGAACGTACGTAATACAACCAACCGTCTGTCAAATTAGAAGCAACGTAAATTCAAAGCGGCTAACACAATGATTGCGTATTGTCAACGCACGATGACCGTTGTATCTGTCAATTTATTTTAGAATTTATTAGAGAATTTTTTAGTCACGCCACAGTGTTTAGTTTAACGTTTTGATTCTGTTTACTCTAGCAGCGCGTAGTTTTGCGAAACAAAAAAAAATTGTTGTTGTTGTTTCTGTATTTTCGGTTGTTGTAGCTTTTTCCGTTCTGGTTTAAACTTTTTTGTTTGTTTTTTTTTTTTGCAAGCCCACAAATATATTCTTGTGATTTGTGTAAATTCTTTGTGTTTTCTTCTTTTTCTAAAATATTTTTTCATTCATTTCGTGTAACGAACGAAACATTCGAATTTGATTCTTTTGAATGATCTACGCTCTTTGGAAAAAAACATAAAAAGAAACGGAAAAAATCCAGTGGTGGTACGATTGTGAATTTTTTAATTTTTTTTTTTGCAAATTGTAAATTATTAAACGGTTAATAATGTAGTTTTACCTGTGTGTGTTTCTTTATGAATAGAATTAGGTAAATAATAACAAGGGGCAACACATGTATTTGTGTTCAAAAAACTTTATAAAGGCCGATTTCCTCTTGCAGAAAAGAAAAGAAAAGAAAAATGCCTTCGTAAATGCGAATGGGAGAGAAAAATGTCTGCAGAATTTTTTTTTCGTAATGCTTTCACCATTCGATAATTTTAGCCTGCGATAAAGATACAAAATCGTAATTTCTTGTATTTCGTCACAATACCAACGTTTCGTTTATTATTTTGATGCACTAATATTAATGCATTTGTGTTTTGTGGCTGCGATTCAAATGCTGCTGCTGCTGCTGCGACGAAGTTTGTTCATCACTTCGCATGCGACGCTAATATTCCACGAGAATATGCTAATCTGATTGGTCGAAAGTAATTTTTTTTCTCTCCGGTTCGCATTTACAAAGGTATTCAATCATCTAGAATGTTTTTTTTTTTTTGTATTACGAGCTTTAATTAATTAATTAAACTTTCATATTTGCCATTTGCCATTTTGTTTTGTTATTCCAATTTTCCATTTTCTTCTCATCATCTTTGTTCAAAATCAAAATGCCTGACAAAAATATTTTGTGTGATTCATTCAAATTTTTTGTATCAAAAACAAAAACAATGAAAATTCAATAGATCTGATGACAATAATAATGTTGAATCTTTATTTTCTTACGTAAATGTTTATTTTGTTTTTGATTCAGCAACAAAACGAAACAAACAAAGCGAAAAATGTGCTTTTCTTTAATTTACATTACATCAAATTCTATTCAATTTTATTTTATTTATTTTCATTTTGTATCAAAAAAGAAAAAAAAATTTCAAACAATGAAAATTTCATTTATTTGTTGTAATGGGTGTAGGCGGTGGTGGTGGTGGTGATGGTGATGGAAACAACAGCAGCTTTGTTCCACCATATAAATATTTTTCTTTTTACTTTATTTTTCTTTCTTACAATAATATTAATATATATATATATATAAATTTAATTAATTAGTTATTTTCAGTTATTTTAACAGTGAACAGTAAGTTACACAAAAAAAGAAACAAAGAAAAAAGCAGAAGAAAAGTAATTAAAAAATGTGTAAAATAATATTATTTTTTATATTATTTGTGTATGTAAATGGTATGAGTGATTATTATCAAAAAGAATGTTCATATAGATTGGAAAATGCATTGGAAACAATATTAAAACGGACAATATATAGAGCGAATAATTTAATGGTAATTTTATATTAATAATAATAAATAATAAATGTTGTAAACAGAATTGGGATGTTGTAAACATTTTGATTGTGACACATCTGTCAAGTATACGACAGTTACAAAATGTTTATCTAATTTAAATTTCATTTATTTATTAATGCTACATCGTTATTTATTATTAATTATTATTATTTTTAATATGGATTAACTTTATTTAAGCTTTATTAAGTCGAATGTCTTGAATACAATTTGCAGCGTACATTAGAACAAACGCAACACGTTACGTTTACGTTTACGTTGCGTTGAAACGTCAAATTACTTTTTTTACTTTCTTTCAACAAGAGAAATTCATTTATCTACGAAACTTTTCCGGATAAGAAAAAAAAAAAAATTTAACCAATATTTATTTCGTTTTTGTGTCATTGCAGCTTTAATGCTACTTGCTTAGACTTAAACGCTGAAGATGATCTAGATCTTTTCTGACAATCGTGAAAAAAATCAGTTTTTTTTTTTTTTTTTTTTTTTTTTTTTTTTTTTTTTTTTTGTAAGCCTCTGGGAAAATCCATATAAAAATTATAAGCAAGCAAAAAATGTACAAGAAAAAAAATTAATTAGATAAACGATAATCTAATTAATAAATTTTAATTAAAAAAATTTACCGCTTTTCTTTCAATTTTCCCGCACGATAAATGTTTTAGTGAAAAATTTCAACATTCTTTAGTTTAGTTCTCTATTAATTCGTAGAGTGCGCGCATCACATGTTATTTTTGTGAAATTTTCTTGGAATTTTTTCACTAAAACATTTATTGTGCAGGAAAATTGAAAGAAAAGCGGTAAATTTTTTTAATTAAAATTTATTAATTAGATTATCGTTTAACTAATTAATTTTTTTTCTTGTACATTTTTTGCTTAATTATAATTTTAATATGGTTTTTCCCAGAGGCTTACAAAAAAAAAAAAGAAAAAAAAAAAACTGTTTTTCCCGTGTCATACGGATTTTCATCAACAAATTTTTTTTTTTTTTTATTTTATTTATTTAATCATTCCGCTTCTAGATCGTCTTCAGTGTCTTAAACGTTAGTTCCATAGATTTTTCTATAAAGATTTTTAATTTTTATTAACAATTATTATGTACATGGCTGCGTTACGTTCGCTACGTTGATTATAATCACGATTGTTCATCGTTACAATGTTGCTATTTGTCGTTAACATTAACAACGGTCACAATTCTGGTTACACCATTAAAATTATTTGAAAATTTTATAAATAAATAGTTTTTATTTTTATTTTTATTTCTATTTCTGTTTATAAAGCAAACAAATGATGAAATTGATGACTATGCCAAAAAACGTGTTAATTATAATATAAATGATAATAATAATGATAATATAAATGATATTGATATTATTAATTTAAATATACGATTACCATTTAATCAAAAAACAATTTTTATAAATAATTGTCATTATTTATCATTTAATAATACATTAAATACAAATTTATATATAAACGATATTATTATAACTGGTGTTTTTTTTTTTAAACGTAATACCGGACAACATTGTAATATTATATTACGTTTACGTAATACTGTATTACAATTAAATACAAAAACAATAATTAATAATAAAAATCAAAAAAATCGAAATACAATATATACGGTTATTGATTTTCAAAAACCCGGACTAATAACGGTTTCGATAAATCAATGTAATGGTATAATAAATAATGGTATAATAAATAATGGTATAATAAAACGTATAAATTCAAAAATATTCCAATTAAATAATAAAAATAATTTTATTAAACATAAACGTGGTATAATTATAAATTTAAATAATGATTTATTATTAATTAATTATAATAATATAATTATAAAACGTGATTATTTTTTTTTTAATAATAATAATGAATATTTTTTAAATAATTTCTATAAAAAAAAAAATACAGAGCAATGGAAGAATATTGAGTTAATAAATTCTGAGGAGTTTTATAATAATAATAATAATAATAATAATAATAATAATAATAATAATAATAATAATAATAATATAGATAAATTATTAATAAATGGTATATATAAATTATTACAAGAATATATGAAAATAATATTACAACCAGCTATTAAAGAAACATTAATGGAAAATATGGGTTATAAATTATCATATGGTTAAATATTTATTTATTTATTTATTATTTTTTTCTCTCTGTGTGTGTGTGTGTGTAATACTTTAAAAGCACCCTTTAATATAATATAATGTAATAAGAATAAATAAAAGCATCAATAAAAATTTAACAAAAAAAAAAAAAAAAAAAAAAAAAAAAAATGGCATTTTTATTTTTTATTTTTATTTTTTCCTATTTCTATAATAATTATTAATTAGTAACTAATTTAAAATGAATGTTAATTTGTTAAGGGTTCTCTTGTGGATTTTTTTTTTTTTGGTTTAATAATAATTTTTAAGAGAATTTTTAATTATTTTATTACCAATTACACGATCTTTACTAATATTAATATAAACGCATTTTTCATCGACGTATATTACGTCACTCGTGACGCATGTAACGTCACCCGTGACGCATAATAACTTATAAAGCAAAAAAAAAAATAAATAAATAAATAAATAAATTTTTAATCAATAATTAACATAATAAAAATAAATGATGTCGGATGTAATGCCGAAAAAAAAAAAAAAAAGAAAAGAGATTCCTTTAGATTTAATGGTAAAACCGTTTAGTTTTTATTCAAAAATAACGAAAATAACAAAAAATCTAACGAATAAACTGAACACTGATGACGTCATTGTGTGTGTGTGTAACAAATTAACGAGAAAATTAGTAATTATTATTGTGCATTTTACACAGTATCATATCGATAATATCGATATAATCTCATAAGAATCCAACGATACACATTTGATTATTCGATTTTCTAGTATCGATAGTATCGAAATTTCGATATTATATACAAAAAAATCGTCTATAAAAGAGAAACAACAATACATTCGATACTTTAATAGAATTATATAAATACGGTGACCATTACTGACTTTTTATTCATTTTATTGATTCTTATTTTAATTTATTATTTTTTTTTTTTATGTTATTGAATTGACATGTTTAGGCTTTATAACTTAAAGTAGACCTATGAATAGCCTAAGCTACCATGTCAATTAGCATTGGAATTTAAAGGATTGGTTTTCCGGTATTTGTGGACATTTAGTTTTAAAGGATTGTATGTTAAATTTGGAGGGAAACACAACCGATGGTAAGGCGTTCCATTTTATCGCGGTTCTATTAAAAAAGTCATTTTGATATTAAGCGGTTCTAATTTTATCAATAGTCACAGTTCGGCTGTGTGCAGCTGTTCCAGCCCTTGTAGCGTGTAACCGCTTTTCGCGAGGTGGCATAATTTCCGCAAACCTCCTTTGAGCAGTGTCCTGAGCTATATTTATAAAAAATTGTAAGATCAGTCACGTCTCGTCGATGTTTTAGCGAATCTAATTTGTTTGTAATTATCCAGAATCTTTAAATAAATATTAATGAATTTTGTGGTTTTTGTTGTTTTTTTTTTGTAAAATTGGTAACAAATAATATCGAGAGTATCGATAATATCGATATTCTTATGTGATCGATACTGGAAATCATTATTATTTTTTTTATTTCCACAGAAGCTACTTCATGGAAATACGTATGGAATTAATTAAAACAAACGATATCGATATATTTTGTTATTGAACATTTTTGGTAAATCGTAAACTTTGATTATAGAAAGAAAGAAAAAAAAAAAATTCCAAATGAAATTAGCTGCGAAAAAGTAAAGCAAAGCAAAGCAAAGCAAAACTATCAAACTACATTTTTTTTACTGTAAATTTTATTATTATTATTATTATTTGCGTGTAATTTTTGTTCTAATAATAAATTAAGTAACGGGGATAGAGAACATTGACCTTTTTTTTTTTTTTTTTTTTTTTTTTTCTTTTTAGCAGCAGCAGCAGCAACAACAACAAAAACCATTTATTTTGTTTTAAACTTCTTTTGCTTTAGCAGAAATAGTTTTTTTTTTTTTTTTTTTTTTTTTTTTTTTCTTTTGTATTTTAAAGATAAACAAATCATTGGTTTTGTTTACTGTTTAATAATAATGTTTTACCTGTTAAATGAGTATCATTAAAATTAGTTTTGCCACATTATTTTTCCATCACTACTTCACTGTTTTTTTTCTTTTACCATTAGACAGTGATTGTGATTAATCTATTCGTACTAAATGACAGACCTGAATTTATAATAACACATTCACCTTGTTGATTAACATTAATATATATTCTCGAATATTAACCAATACTCGAATAATATTTATTTATTTTTATTTTTTTTTTTAATTCGAAATACCACTCTGGCCAACAGTATTATAGTATTTATTTATTTATTTATTTATTTATTTATTTATTTATTTATTAAACCACTTTAAGACAATTTTTCTTTAATAAAAAAAAAAAACACACACACACACACACAAATTAACCGTAACAATTTTTTGAAAAAAAAAAAAAAAAAAAAAAAAACCAAAAACATTTCGTAATCAGATTATTGTTGACGGTTGTGTGGTGTTGTTTGTCGTTGTTTACTCGTTGTTAAGATTTTATTTTATTTTATTTTATTTTTGTAATTTTATACAAATTACCTTTGCCCTTGTCTAGTTTTGATACAAAACGAAAAAAAAAAAAAGAAATCCATTTACCACCCATTAATCCGTGTGACAATAATAATAGAAAAAAAATCGTTTAAACGAGAAACGAGAAACGAGAAACGATTATTAACTATAATTAATCCCTGCATCACATTTACCCAAATGTTTATTATCGATTTTTTTTTATTTATAATTTATATAAATAATATTTATATAAATTGTGCGATTATATTGCCAAAGGTACCTGATCGTTTATATCCACCTGTACCAGATATTGGTTTGTTTCATTATTTTTGTTTTTTGTTTTTTGTTTTTTGTGTGATAAAATAACGGTGGACAAAATGTTTATCATTTATTTTTATTTTGTTTTTATTTTCTATTTCTTTTATTTTATTCAACAATAAGTACGCAATGATAAATTACAAATAGCATCAGCAATAACAAATGTAAATATTGGTGCGGTGACAGATGATGATGATTTAATTGATGAGAATGATATTGATCCAGAGGTACGTCCAGATTTATTTCAAGGTGACATGGCAATGGATAATTCAATGTATAAATATTGGCGGGTCGGTTTACGTTGGGATGTTTTTCCAGAGAAAAAATGGCCTAATGGTACGGTGCCATATGCAATTAGTCCACTTTATGAACCAGAGGATCAAGTAAATAACAACAAAAAAAAAAAAACATTTATTTTTGTATTTAATTATTATTATTTTTATTATTTTTATTATTAGATAACAATTTATCAAGCGATAAGAACAATTAATTTTATGACATGCATTAATTTTATACCGTGGAATGGTAAAGATAAAGATTTTCTACTTATCTGGCCAATTAAATATCCAAAGGGTTGTTGGTCATACGTTGGTAAAACTGGTGGTACACAAATTCTCTCATTACAACCACCTGATAATAATGGTCCGAATTGTTTAGGTAATGAAGGTCGTGCAATACATGAGCTAATGCACGCCCTCGGTATATTTCATGAACAATCACGTGCTGATCGTGATCGTTTTGTTAAAATCCATTGGGATAATATTATACCAGCATATAAAACAAATTTTGAGAAGCAATCATTAAAAAATACAACATACAATTTTGAATATGATTATGATTCGATAATGCATTATGGTAAATTTTTTTTTACCAAAAAAAAAGGTAAAGCAACAATTACAACAAAATATCCCGTAATAAATTTAGGACAACGTAATGGTATGAGTAAAACGGATTGTCTTAAAATAAATGATTTATATAAATGTTTAGATAATCCACGTTTAAATCATAAATATTATACATTATGCCGTGTATTAGGTTTATAATAAAAAATTTTTTTTTAAATAAACATTAAATATATGAATAAATTCAAATAAAGAGTTGTTTTTTTTTTTATTTATTTATTTATTTCATTAATTAATTATTTACATTTGTATTAACAATATTAACGGTAGCAATAATATCATCACGTTGTCGACGTTGATACCTAAATAAATAAAAACGTTTATGCCATAACAAATATAAAACACCGACAATTATTAATAAAACACCGATGCTTAATCCAATAATGTTACCTGTACTCATTTCTATAAACAAACAAAACACCACCATTTTATTTTATTTTATTTCTTTTTCGTTTTATTTTTTATAATTCATCATTATTACTTTTTTTCTCCAAAAATATATTTAAACTATGTATTGGACTATAGTTAATTGTATTTAATTGAAAATTACATGACCACATACCAAAATGTTTATTTGTTAAACTTTTTATAATAATACCACACTGTCCATTAATTAAACCATTACCAAAATATTCAATACTAAATGGAAATAAATAAAGAAAAATAAATAAATAAATAAATAAATAAATAAATAAATAAATTATGGCCTCTATCATGTTAGACTAAAAAATAGACAATGATCATTTTTTTTTTTTTTGTGTGTTTCGTATTATCAAAGACGCAAAACGATAAAAAAAAAAATGATGTTTATCGAATCGTAGTGTATTATGCAAGGCGCAATTTAGGTTGTTTGTCTAAAAAAAAATCGTTGTTTTTTCATCACGTCAAATATTTGCAGTGATGGGTAATAAAAAATCATAATTAATTAATTTTACGGCTATATTTTAATCAGAAATGATTTAAATATTTGAAAATAATTGAAGTTATAATATAAAAAAACATACATTAATTGAATAAATTAATTAATTTTGATTAAAATAAAAAAAAAAAAAAAAAAATTCATTCAAAAAATTATTTTTTTTATAAATCAAATTGCATGAATTTGACATTAGTCATGCAACATCCCCATCTATTAACAAATATATGAAAGTAAAACGCATCCACAAGTCTATAATAATAGCGACCATCATTTTTCGTGAACGACAGAAGCGCAAATCTATATTTTTTTTAGTCTAACATGATAGAGGCCTATATATATATGAAAATACTAACTTATTATCAGTTGTTGTTATTAAATCATTAACAGAATATATATTATCCATTGGATCGATAAACATACAATTATTAATCATTGTATTTTTAATTGTTTTACATAATAAATGTATTTCTTTACCAATTATACCAATTGGATATTTTGTTACAACTTCACCATAACTTGTATTATATATATTTACATTAATCTCTTTAATATAAACAATATTATCGATTGTTATTATATAACATTGCCATTTACCATTTTCTTTAATTAAATTATCAAATGAACATTTACCTAAATAACGTTCAGTTGTAAATTTATATTTATCAACATTATATATTGTTGTATTTGGTGATTTTAAATAGCAAACATTTATTATATTATCAATATTACAATTAATTATTAATTTATCATTTAAATTATTTATTTCAATTAATTCTGTATCAATTATTATATTTTTTTCCATTTTTATTAATTTATTTTGTTCATTTTTTAATGTTAAATCATAGATGCAACCGGTTAATGAACCGCCAATATCTAAATAAATACGCCAAATACCATTTTGATGTTGTTTTAATGGTTTATTTATTTCTAATGCACAAATACCGGATGATAATCTTTAAGAAAATTTTGAAAAAAAAATATATAATAACAGACAATACCGATATAAACGCACAAGACGATCTAGAAGAATTAGAAGATAAAGATAAAGAAAAAAAACTAATCGGAAAAATCTTCTTTTTTTTTGTAAGCCTTTCGAAAAATCCATTTTAAAATTATAAGCAAGCAAAAAATGTCCAAGAAAAAAAATTAATTAGATAAACGATAGTCTAATTAATAAATTTTAATTAAAAAATTTCCGCTTTTCCGCATAATAAAATTTTTAAAAAAAATAATAATGTAAATAAATTTCTAAGAAATTTCACACAAAGAAAAAAAATTTTTTTTAACTAACCCATGGCGCACCCTGCGAATGAATAGATAACTAAAAAATGTTTTAAAATCTTATCGATTTTTTTCATCTTTTTTATAAAAATTTTATTATGCGGAAAATTGAAGGAAAATTGGCAATTTTTTTAATTAAAAATTTATTAATTAGATTATCGTTTATCTAATTAATTTTTTTTCTCGTACATTTAACACGTAATTATTATTTTAATATCGTTTTTCGTAAAAACCTTACGAATTAAATTATTTATCTTTAGAAAATTCTATCGTTTGCTTACATCAAATAATAATATTTATTACCTCGTATTATATGCTGAATAATTAACATTTAAAAGTCCATCCATAATTAATATTTGTTCATAACGTTTTGGTAATTCAGCATAACAACGGTTTATTGTTAAAGATTTTTTACGTTTATCACCATCATTATTATTTATACAGATTAAAATAAATGTATTATTTGTCTCAATAAATTGTTTTTTCACAATATCCGTAGCCTCTGTTTAATGATTTAGTTTTATTTATTACAAAATATAATAATAAATGAATTAAATAACTGAATTACCTTCGATTATAATATTGTATGTGTATTCAATGTAATTCATTTGACCCCAAGTGTACACCTGACACTTCCACCATTTAACATTTGTATCAATACTAACACTTAGATCACAACGTTGCTCATAAATTTCATTTAGATTATTTATTATTCTACAATAACGTGTATCACTTTCTGTCGGACAATTAAATGTAACCGAAACATCTGTCCGTTTTATTATTAATTTATAATCCAATGGAAATGTTTTAACATCTATATGGGATAAAAACAGGAAAACAGGAAAACAGCAAAACAGCAAAAAACTTTTAATTTAATAAACAAAAACAAATAAAACGAAATATTTCTTACATAAAATATTTAATTTAAGTGCTCCTGACTGTATATTGTCCTGTCCATCACCAGCCTCAATTATCCATGTGCTATTATTTGATTTTTTATTAACATTTGTAATACGGGCACCACACTCAGTTTTTGAATATCGTATTATTCTCTCATTTAATTCAGTTGTATGAATAATTATATCTTCCGTTTGTGGATTTAAATCATAAATGTTTTCTTAATTAATTGAAAGCGAAACAAAGGTGAATAAGTGTTTTATTAAATTATTGAATATTTTGGCTATACCGACATATATAACTCTTAAGACGATCGAGAAGAGGTAAAGGGTGGAATTTTTGGTAACAATTTTGGAAAGATAAATAAAAATCTGTATGACCTGGGAAAAACATTTTTTTTTTTGTAAGCCTCTGGGAAAATCCATATTAAAATTATAAGCAAGCAAAAAATGTACAAGAAAAAAAATTAATTAAATAAACGATTGTCTAATTAATAAATTTTAATTAAAAAATTTACCGCTTTTCTTTCAATTTTCCTGCACAATAAATGTTTTAGTGAAAAATTTCAACATTCTTTAGTTTAGTTCTCTATTAATTCGTAGAGTGCGCGCATCACATGTTATTTTTGTGAAATTTTCTTGGAATTTTTTCACTAAAACATTTATTGTGCAGGAAAATTGAAAGAAAAGCGGTAAATTTTTTAATTAGAATTTATTAATTAGACAATCGTTTATTTAATTAATTTTTTTTCTTGTACATTTTTTGCTTGCTTATAATTTTTATATGGATTTTTCGAAAGGCTTACAAAAAAAAAAAAAAAAAAAACTGATTTTTATTGCTACCAATTTTAATTGACAATTAATACCAAAAAATTTCACCACCTACAACTTCTAGATCTGTCTTAAAAATTATCTAATATTGGTATAATCATTTAAAATTTACCATTTAATTTTAATTGGCATGATGTTAACACACTAAACGGTTGCACAGTTATTAAATAAAATAAAAAACCTTCACCCTCAACAATTGTTAATTCATTATTTGGATAGATATTATATGTTTTAACATAATTAATTAATAATAATATATTTATTAATAAAAATTTACACATTATCAATTAAATGTTAATAGGAATACGAAACTTATATTAATTGTTTTCAAAAAAATTTTTTTATAAAAAAAAAATTATTATCTTATTTTTCAAGTATAAATTACAAAAAAAAAAAAAAAAAATTTTTTTTGATTAAAATTTATTACTTCTATGTGCGATTATCTTTTATTTGTTTTATTGTTAACAATGGAATAAAAATTGTTTAATTTATTATATTAGCCAGTGCTTAAATTTTTTTTTTTTTTATTTTTATTTTTTGTACTGGATTAAACTAATTAAAAACAGAATAAGAATTCGGTTATAATCGACATAAACTCTCAAAACGAGCTAGAAGAGGTAAACGATGGAATTTTTGGTAATAATTTTGGAAAGATAAATAAAAAAAACGGTTGATGAAAATGACTGTGTGACACAAAAAAAAAAAAAAAAAAAATTTCCATTACTTTTCCGACAATCGTGAAAAACATTTTTTTTTTTTTTGTAAGCCTCTGGGAAAATCCATATTAAAATAATAATTACGTTAAAAATGTGCGTGAAAAAAAATTAATTAGATAAACGATAATCTAATTAATAAATTCTAATTAAAAAAATTTCTGCTTTTCTTTCAATTTTCCTGCACAATAAAATTTAAAAAAGAAGAAAAAATCGATAAGATTTTTAAAAAAATTTGTTAGTTATCTATTCATTCGCAGGGTGCGCCATGGGTTAGTTAAAAAAAAATTTTTTTTTCTTTGTGAAATTTCTTAGAATTTTATTTACATTATTTTCATAAATTTATTGTGCAGGAAAATTGAAAGAAAAGCGGTAAATTTTTTAATTAGAATTTATTAATTAGATTATCGTTTATCTAATTAATTTTTTTTCTCGCACATTTTTAAGCTTAATTATTATTTTAATATGGATTTTCCCAGAGGCTTACAAAAAAAAAAAAAATGTTTTTCCTGTTCCATAAAAGTTAAAAAAAAAAAAGAAAAAGAAGAAAATAAGAGCTTTCAGTCTGTAAATTTACGATCGATATTATACCAATGGTGTGTGTATTCACTATAGTGAATAAACTCACTTTTTATAGTACATTTATTATTATTATTATTTTTTTTTTTTGTTCATCCATTTTTATTTTTAGTTACTTAAACATGTGTACTGCTTGAAAAATGGCTTCTGTCAAAAATTTGAAATGAACAGAAGATAAAAAAAAAAAACCCTCACATACACAGACGCATATATATATATATATATATGCTAAATATATCTCTTTCTAATATAATTTGTTCAGAGCATTGTGTTGAATTTTTCGATGTTATTCGTTGGTCATATTGTTTAAATATTATAAAATTTTGTGCATAAATAATAAACTAACAACGCTAGTGATGTGTTTACCATATAATTTCTAAAAGAATAATATAAAATAGAAAATATTTTTCCTTTTATTATCTCTTATCCTCTCTTATGGAGATTCTTGGAAATTAAACGTAATAGACGTAATAGAAACGTAAAAAAAAAAAAAAAATTTTAATTAATTAAATTAAAAAAAAAAAAAACAACAATAACAGCCGCCATACGCCACAAAAAGGTGTTAAATAAAAAAAAAAAAATTTTTCTCTTACTTTATTAAAAGTTTCTTTAAAAGCAGCAAAAGAAAAAAAAAAAACACACAAAAGAAAAATGTCTCAAGAAATGACAATAAATCTTTTGATGGAGATAACAGGTTGTTTATTATTATTAATTAATAAATATATAATTAAATAAATTTGTATATTAAAATTTATAAATTTTTCTTTTTTTATTAATTGTTTTTTTTTTTTTTTTTTTTTTTTTTTTTTTTTTTTAATTCAAACCCACCCCCGCCACCCAACACAGAATTGAATTATGCTCAATCAGATATATTATTATCGCGTTATAATTATAATTTAGAGGCAGCACTTAATTATCATTTAGATGGTAATAATGTATTTCCTGGTAATAGTGAAAGTGAACAAGCAACAGCTGGAACATCATCGGGATCCCTATCATCATCATCAACAGCAACATCAAATGATTTAATTCAAGTAAATTTCATTTCGTTTCATAATAATTATTGTTTTATTTAATTAAAAAAAAAAACAAAAAATTATTTATTCAACAGGATGATGACAATACCCGATCCCCAATACCACCGAAACGTGAAATTCTCTTGTTACCGGATGAGGATAATTTTCGTTTTAGAAAACGTCGTAATATCTCTCACAATATATGTCCATTGCGTAATTTTGAACGTGAGGGTGGTCAGTAGAGAATTCTTTTCTAATTCATTTTTATAAGCAAAAATTTAATGTTTTTTTTTTTTCTTCTTCAAGAGCTACAAGAACAGATGTTAGCAGAGAATCAATCAATTCTACCAACAACAATGCGACATACAAAACGTGCACGTCTTGCAGATCTATTTCTACCACCGATTGATTTATCATTTTGTGGTTCCTTTCAAGCAGTTAATAAAAATAAATTTTCTTTTTTTAATTTCTGTTTTACAAAAAAAAATTTAAAATAATAAATAAAAATAAATGAATTATTTATGATGATTTAGGCACGTGATTATGCAACCGCACAAAATCGCTGGCTTATTGTTAATTTACAAGATAATACTGAATTTGCATCCCAAGTACTTAATCGTGATATATGGTCGGAACAAAATGTTGTTGATATGATTAAAAAGTATTTTGTCTTTTGGCAGGTATGTTGTCTTTATAATTAATTTAAAAAAAATAATAAATTTGCATTATTTCTATTTACATTTAATTATTTAAATTATATATAAAAATAAGATTGGCATTGATAATACAGAAGGTGCAAGATTTAAGAGTTTTTATTCAGCAAATATAATACCGTATGTATGTATTATTGATCCAAGAACTGGTGAAGAGAAATTGGGCTATAAAACAGTATTTAAATTTTCTGCTAAAGAATTTGTTATTGAATTAAGGAATTATATGCGAGAACATTCACCAATTGTAACATTACCAAATGTATGTAATATGTTCTATATAAATTCAATACGTAATTACATTATTTTTGTTTTGTCTTTTGTAGATTCCATATGGCGGAATTTACGATGTACATTTCAATGTTAGTGTTATCTACGTTTTTTTTTTTTTTTTTTTTTTTGTTAATTCTTAATAATAAGAAATTTCTTTTCATTTTTATAGGATTTAAATATTGAGGATAACAATTCAGGGCCATCAACATCCTCATCATCAGCATCATCATCTTTATTATCAACATCACATATTAATTCAGTGACAAAAACAAAAAAATATAAAAAAATCATTAAATCACAAATGAAAATAAAACGGGAAAATTTAACAGAATCAGAACAATTAGCGATTGCAATACAAAATTCAATAAATGAAAAAAAGAAAAATGATATTATTGAAATATCTGATTCTGATGATGGATTTGATTTAACCAAAGATGATGATGATGATTTAGATGATGTTATAAATAAAAAGGAATTATTAAATATTAAAGAAATAAATTTTTTACCAAAAACAAAAATTAATGATGTGGATGATGATAATGATGATGATGATGATGATGTTGTGGATAATGATGTGGATGTTAATAATAAAACCACCACAACCACTACCACCATTAATAAAGTGAATCAATTAATTGAGGAACCATCAAACTGTATTAAATATAATAATAAAATAAATAAAATTATCCATATAATTTTTAATTTTCTTTTTTTCTCAATCATTTTCTTGTAGCTGCACCATGTACAACAATTATATTACGTTTACCGGATAATACACGTGAAACAATTGAGTGGCCGAATACAACAAAATTACTAGCATTAATAAATTATATAAAAAAAAATTATCCAGATATAACCAAAAAACCATATAAAATAATGTGTCCATTCTTAAAGCAGGATCTATTATTAATGAATGATAATTTAACATTAGAAGATGCAAGTTTACATCCATCTGTTATATTACATATTCAGCCAGATAATTAAGATGAAAAGAATATTGTTCTTGTTGTCGTCTGTCCCCCTTTTATTGTTTATTTTACTTTATTTTTTTTTTTTATTTTATTTTTAGTTTAATTAATTTTATATTAAGATATATATATATGTGTGTATGTATGTATTACTACTTGTAATAACCGTGGAGTTATCTCGATACTAAGTATACCATGACAAATAGTGCCAACTAATCCTGTTACCAGGTGGTTATACAAATTTTTATTTTTTTTTTATTATTTTATTTTTTTTTTTTTTTGTAATAACTGATTATAAATTTTTATTTTAATCTAAGAGTTGAACTCTTTTTCGAATTATTATTATAATAATTTTTTTTTTTTTTTTTTTCTCCATTATTCCAAGGATTTGTTGTTATTTTATTGTTAATTAATTACTTAGATGTATATTACAAATAATTTCCAATATGTGTAATCCCCTGGTATTATTATTATTATTTATTTATTTATTTATTTAAAATTGTAATAATACTTCACGGTTTTATTTGTAATTTATTATTATTTATAAATATATATAAATCACATAAAAAAGAAAAAAAAAAAATCTTCAATAAATATAAATGGAATTTCTGAACAAAAAACACAAAAAAAAAAAAAAAAAAATTTAAATAAAAAAAAAAAAAAATTATGAATTGATTGTTGCATTGGGGGGACGAAGAAGGAGTTAAGTAAAAAGTATATAATATGCTTGCCATATATATTTTTTTGGAATGGATAAAATCTTATATTATATTGACTTGATTATTATTATTATTATAAAGCCATTTAATTAAATAAAATGAATTAAAAAAAAAAATCTAAAAAAAAAGAAGAAAAAAACAATTTATTTATTTATTATGTTACACCCTGTTACAAAAAAAAAAAATAATAAAATTTAAATAATCCACATAATGATCACATCTGGCAAGTTTTTCAACTTAAAAAAAAAACAACACACACACACGCACACAATGAAAATTTTCAATATACGCATGTCGAATAGACACATTTTTTTTTTTTGTTTTTTTTTTCGTTGTGTGTGCGTGTGTGTAAAAGGAGAGATTATATCGATTATATATTTTTCTGTTTACAAAATTCTTAATGTAATTAATTAAAAAATAAACAAAGCATTATAGAGAGAGAGAGAGAGAGATAGATATCGAGTGTATCATTAATTACATTTAAAATAAATAAATAAATTGTGTGTATGTGTGTGTTTATACGCGTGCGCCCGCGCTCTCTATATAATAAATATCGATTGATTAATAACAAAAAACAAAAACCAAAAAAAAAAGAAGAAGAAAACAATATGTTTTTCAACAGAAAGAAAGAAAGAAAAACACAAAACAAAAATAATTTATATATGTAATACATAAATAGCATCATAAATATTGTTTACTCTTTGTTTACATTTTAATGTTTAATGGTTTTTAGTTTTTTTCTTTTCAATTTTTACTATAACTATTATTAATAAATTGTTAAACATTAATAAAAAAAAAGAAATAAATATACAATGAAATATATTTTAATAATAAATATAATTTTATTTATTATTATATTTATAAAAAAAATTGAATGTAATAAATATATAGTACCTTTATTATATGAAAATGATAATAATTATAATAATAATAATAATAATATAAGTATAATACCTGTAAATAAACAATTAATAAAATTTAATATAAAAAAAAAAGTGCCTATACAACAAACGTCTGGTATAACATTATCAGGAACATCAATATTAGTAACAACAGTTAATCAACAACAACAACAACAACAGCAACAACAAACAACATTTACTGATAATTTATTATTAAATAATTTTATAAACTTATCAAAAAGTATTGAAATTAAATTAAAAACAATTAAAAATATAGAATTAGGTGTATCGGTTATACAGGTAAATATATAAATAAATAAATATTTATTCTAATTTATTCTAATTTATTCGAATTTAATTACTAGGAAATATTCGATACATTTGATTATACAATAAAAAAAACAAATGATAAAGATATTATAAAAAGGATAACAAAAAAATTAAATGATAAATTAATAAATGGTATTAATATAATAAATGATATAAAATTATTATTAATAAATGATTTAATTAAAAATACATTTATTTATGATCATTTTTTAAATAAAACGATTATGTTTAATAATAATACTACTACTACTACTACTACTACTACTACTACTACTACTACTACTACTACTACAAATCTTTATATAAATAATAATTTTGATATAATATTAAAAAAATATAAAATAAATTATAAGCAATTATATTTAATTGGTTTAAATGATTATTTTATTGATATAAATAATATGTGGAATAAAAAAGAGAATTATTATAATCAGCAGCAGCAACAGGAGCAACAGGAACAACAGCAACAGCAACAAAATGATATTATGATAAATGAAATAAATTTACGTACATTATTTATTACCGCAATACAGAATAAACATATTATTTTATTAATTGATCATGGTAATGCAATTAGTACAGAACATTTAGAAGTTTCAAAATATGTTGGTATGTCTATCTAGTATTCGGTTATACCGATATAGACTCACAAGACGATCGAGAAGTGGTAAACGATGGAATTTTTGGTAACAATTTGGAATGATAAACCGGGAAAAACATTTTTTTTTTGTAAGCCTTTACGAAAATCTATATTAAAATAATAATTACGTGTTAAATGTTCAAGAAAAAAAATTAATTAGATAAACGATAATCTAATTAATAAATTGTGATTGAAAAAAATTTCCAATTTTCTGCACAATAAATTTTTTAAAATTAATGTAATGTAAATTCCAAGAAATTTCACGAAAAAAAAATTTTCAATGACTCGTGGTGCGCCCTGCAAATGCATAGATAACTAAAAAATATTTTTCTAAAATATACAATATTTTTATAAATTTATTGTGCAGGAAAATTGAAAGAAAAGCGGAAATTTTTTTAATTAAAATTTATTAATTAGATTATCGTTTATCTAATTAAATTTTTTTCTCGCACATTTTTAAGCTTAATTATTATTTTAATATAGATTTTCCGAAAGGCTTACAAAAAAAAAATCGCGGGTCATACAGATTTTCATCAACCGTTTTTTTTTTAATTTATCTTTCCCAATTGTTACGAAAATTCCACCGTCTACCTCTTCTAGATTATCTTGAGAGTCTATGTCGGTAGCTTTAATAATTCATTAATTTTCCATTAAAAAAACTATTTTAATTCTTTACAATATATTTTACATTTTTTTTTAGCAAAAACAATATTAACAACACTTAGACCAACTGATTATGTAGCAATTATTGCTATATCTGATATTATAACAATAATAAATAATAATAATAATAATAATATTTTTCTACCAATAACAATTGAAAATCATATAAAAATAAATAAATTTATTGATAATTTAACAATATGTAAAAATAATAAAACAAATCATACATTAGGTTTTAATTATACATTTAATTATATAAAAAATTATAATATAAATAATATAAATAATAATAATATAAATAATATATTATTATTATATATAAGTCGTGGTTTATTATTACCATTAACAGAAGCAAAAAATGTATTAGAAACAATATCATATGGACAGAATTTATTAAATATACCAGTTATTATAAATACAATTGCAATTATAATTGGTATAATATAAATTATTTTATTTTATTTATTTATTTATAACAGTTAATAATTAATTATAATATTTTTTTCTTCTTCTTCTTCTATTTTTAGATGAAAAACGTGTTATGTATGAAAAACAATTTTTAAAAGATATTGCAAAACAAAATTATACAAAATATAATATAAATAAACCAAAAAATCTATTAAATACGAATATAATAAATAATGGTAATATGTATATTGTATATAAATTACAAATAAATATTTATAAAATATTAACAGATATATTTAAACATTTATTTATAACAAATATATATACGGATGATATAAAAGTACATTTACCTGTAACTGGTGTTAATAGAATAAATGAAAAAGGTAAATTATAAAGAATAATAAATATTTAATTATAGGATATTATTTAATTGAAATACACACTTATGATAGTGTTTAGAAGTTTGTCGAAGGTGGGAAATGGTATCAATTTGGAAAGAAAAAAAAAAAAAACTGTTGATAAAAATCTATATTAAAATAATAATTACGTGTTAAATGTGCGTGAAAAAAAAATTAATTAGATAAACGATAATCTAATTAATAAATTCTAATTAAAAAAATTTCCGCTTTTCTTTCAATTTTCCTGCACGATAATAATTTATGTGCAAATAATTTTTGTGAAAAATTTCAACATTCTTTAGTTTAGTTCTCTATTAATTCGTAGAGTGCGCGCATCACATGTTATTTTTGTGAAATTTTCTTGGAATTTTTTCACTAAAACATTTATTGTGCAGGAAAATTGAAAGAAAAGCGGTAAATTTTTTTAATTAGAATTTATTAATTAGATTATCGTTTAACTAATTAATTTTTTTTCTTGGACATTTTTAACGTAATTATAATTTTAATATGGATTTTTGTAAAGGCTTACAAAAAAAAAAAAAATCGTTTTTTTCCCGATTGCATGGGGAAAAGTAATGGAAATTTAGTTTTAGGTCTTTCAACGGATTTTCATCAACAGTTTTTTTTTCCAAATTAATACCAAAAATTCCACTTTCTACAGCTTTTAGATTGGACATAAGGTGTTTATATCGATAGTTGCCACCATTTACTTTATATAATTAATTTGTATTTTTTTTTTTTTCAATCAACAGATATGATTATTTCATTAACAAAAACAATTAAAAATATTGGTATTATTGGTATTGATTATTATTTAAGTGATTTAATTGAAGATATTATTTATTATCCAAAAACAAATGATAAATATATATTTTTAATTGATTTAAATGGTTTAACAATATGGCATCCAATATATCCACGTTATCCATATAATATAAATGATAATAATAATAATAATAATAATATAATAACAGATATATATTATTTAGAAAATGATTATAATTATAATAATAATAATAATGATAAAAATTTTTTTAATATACGTAATAATATATTAAAATTAAATAATGGTAGTAATATATTAATAAATAATAATAAAAAAAAAATAAAAAATTATTTATGGTTACATGGTAAATATTATATTGTTTGTATGTTAATTATTGATAATATTGATATAAAAAAAAATGTAACATTTCTATCAACAACAACATCAACAACGTTATCAACAATAACACCACCACCATTATCATCATTAAATATTAATACAAAATTAAATTATAAAAATAATGAAAAAATAATAAATATATTATATCATCGTATTGATTTAAATATAAATACATATAAATTATGTAATTATTTTAAACAAATAACAACATATGATATGAGTACATTATATTTAGGTGCGTCTGCATTTAAATCACCATATAATTATATAAAAATAAATTATGAAGAAAATAATGAGAATTTAATAATAAATAATATTGATAATATTATGGCATATATAAAAGATAAAACAAATTTATTAACTAATCCTGGTTTAATAAATGAGGTAATTTTATTTTATTTTATTATTATTATTATTATTATTACTTTTTAATTTATTGGTTTTATTTATTTTTTTTTTTTTTAGATACGTACCGATGTGTATGCTTTAATAAATGTTATTGATTATTTAAAAAAGAAACATTTAGATATGGGACCATTTAAAAAGTATATAATACGTAGATATATAACAACAATGAATGGTGTTTTACAAATTTATCCCGGTTGTTTGATTGATACAAATTTTGATGTTAGACGACGTTTATGGTTTGTTAAGGCTATAGAAAATCATGGTAGAATTACAATAACTGAACCATATTTAGATGCAGGTATAATTATTTTTGTTTTTAAATAAATTTTAATAGATTAATTAATAAATTTTAATAAAATAGGTGGTGCCGGTTATATTGTTTCAATATCACATACAATATATGAACGTAAAATAAATACAATACATAATATTGAACGTGATCAACCGATTGCTGTTGTATCAATTGATCTCACCTATACATATTTTTATAAAATTTTAATTGAAAATAATGATTTTTGTCTAAATAAAAATATAAAATGTTTTTTAATGGATGATACCGGTTACTTAATATCACATCCGACAATTTATAATTTAAATATAATGCCATTAAAACAGCATATAACACATAAAGAATCTTATGTTGCAAATGATATATTAAATCATAAATATTTTGTACAAAAAAAAATTTGTACAAATTATATGAATCGTACAGTGCAAAGGTAATATTATTTTATATTATAATAAATTAGTAAAAAAATTAATTAATAAATAAATTTTTATTTATATTTAAAGGTTTTACCAATTTAATGTAACATTATTAGATGTTTTAACAAATATTGTACATGGTGAACGTATTAAATATCATATATCTGTTATACCAGGTACAAATATATTTTTGGGTGTTGTCAATTCAACATATCAGGGTGCAAATGCATTTTGTCCATGTAATAAAATAAATCGTTTATGTTTAAATTGTAATCGTGTTGAACAAACAGAATGTGAATGTCCATGCGAGTGTTTACTTAATGATTATTTAAATATTGATATAAATACAACAATGTCATCGGTTGATGTATGTCCGATGGCCATTGAAACATTTACATTTAATTTAATTAATCATATGTATGATGAATTAAAGCCGTGCATACATTTAAATTGTGAATATCAAATGGAAAATGATTGTTTAGGTGTATTAGGTTGTGAATGGTGTAAAATCGATGTGGATGGTGAAACATTATTGAGTACACCATTCTGTACGACACAAAATTCATGTTTTAATGGTGTTTCAGGATCGGTAACACCGTACGGTGATAGTCCACTAGGTATTTATGGGAAAAAAAATATATATTATAATTATATTATATATATATTAAAATTCTAATTAAAGGTGCATCAATTATTGAACCGCTTAATCCGTATGGTTATTCGGCGATAGGACCTGTTGCCGGTGCAATAATAGCTTTATGTTTAGTCGTGGGCTTTGCCATGTATTGCTATAAACAAAATTTTGATACAGGTTTTAATAGAATTTGCATTTTTTTTGTTTTTTTTTTTGAATTAATTTTAGTTAATTTTTTTTTTTGTTTTTGTTGTTTGCTTTAAAAGGTGGAATCGAACATTTATATGGAGACTCGATAAGGGGAAATAATTATGCAATGGCAATGTCACGTCTAGATGATGAGTTACATTCAGATGATAATATGAATGGTGGTAATGGTGGAAATTGTAACAATGGTGACATTCATTGTACAAATGTTACACAAAATTTATTAAATAATACAATTGATCCAGATGTGTCACCGTATCGTATGGCCACGACTGCATATCGACGACCACCCAACGGTGACTCGGATAATGGTTATTCAACGATGACACCACACGAAGACTCGGAACATTTTTGTTTTGCCCTTGTTGAACCACTAATCAATAATCATTATACAAGCAATAAACGGATATCTATGTCTGATTCAGCATCAATAAATACCTCAGTGTCTAGCCCATTTAATTGCCAGGATCACTATCATCATCATTTATACAAACCAATTAATATGGGAAAAATTAATTTATCAGATAGTATTGACTATGGACAGACAACACTGGGAACCGTTAATTTACCTTCACCACATCATATATTAGCCAGTGTAACAGTTCATCGACATATGGAAGCATCATAAGAAAATCATTTTTATCGAATTTATTTTTATTATTAAATAAAAAAAGAAAAAGAAAAAAAAAAAGAAATTTTTGTTTGATTTTAGTGACGATTTATTTTATTTGTTTGTTTCCGATTCGCCATTACGTTCGGTTGGCCAATTCATGTCTATTGCGACCACGTCCAATGCAGCAATATCAATCCATACATTTAAAATCGATGCTAAACTAGGTGTTGTACGTCCAAAATCACCATGAACTAATTCTTTAATGTAAGTACCCGCCTGTGTTACAATGTCGATAATTAAATAATTTCCATGTTTACGTAAGGCTCTCGCATTAACACTATGAATAACCCTTTGACGATAATGTAATGGACGTCTGTGTAACACCCGTATCGGTGTACGTTGCGATATTGTAAATTCTTTTGTTGTATTCAATTTATTTAAAAGTTCCATTGTTACCGGCACCTTTGTTATGCATAGTGCACGATAATGTTTTCGTTTTTCCGCTTCACCCATTTTTATTTTTGTTAATTCTTCACGTTTGATTATCTGTAGATCACGAATGGCTATCTTATTAGAGGCAGCTATTTTATCCTCCAAATCAATGCATACAATATTTGGTAATTTTGTTTTAAATGAATTAATTATCTCCAGTGAAAATGGACGTCCTTTGCCTAAGCATCGGACATCAACATCTTCACGGCCACTCGATGAAAATATTGACATTTCCGGTATGGAACTAAAACAACGAAAAAAAAAAAAAAAAAACATGACCACTTAGTTTCGTGACAAAAAAAAGAAAAGAAAAGAAAAAATTACTTAAAATACGGTAAAACGGTTTTTGTAATAATTTCCTGTACGCTATCCTCCATAATACGTCTACCCTCTAAAATCCATGGTGTTTGACTTAATTCTCTTGAAAGTTTACAGTAACGACCAGCGACAAATATTGTTGGTCCCATTAATAATAAATTACTCATATAAATTGAATGTTTCGGTGATAGTGGCGGTACCGAAAACAATTTACAATAACTCTCAAATATTATCTTAGATGGCATAAAATTCTTCTCAAATGAATTACGTGTTATAAATATATTTCTAAAAAAAAAAACAAAACCGTTTTATTTTCAAATATACAAAACACAAACCACAAAAAAAAAATAAAACAACTGTATTACCTTGATTTATTGAAAACTTCCGGTTTTAATATAGCCAAATTAACAATTTCATTATCATCATCAGCATAATCATATTTTATTGTTATTTGTAATGAATCATCAACATCAAATTGTTTGTCCGTCATTAATTGTAACTTTTTATTTAATATAACTTTTAAAACATCTTTTAAACATATATCTGGTGGAAAATCTATTTAAATAAAATATATATATATAAATTAAATAAAACAATAATATAGTATTAAGATAATAATATTTACCAGTCTTTATAAGTGATGGCATTTTCATTTTTAATGCAATCCACAATGATAAATGTCTTACATTTAATGAAACCGGTAATGATATTGCAAATGAATATTTATTACATTCAATTGCTGTAAAATTTGGTTCTTTTATAATTAATTCAATTATCTCTGATAATTTATTATCATCAAATAATCCAAGACATGCAATACATGTGTTAACCTTAAAACGTTTATTATTTATTATAACATCATCATTTCTATGGCTGTTGTTAATTGTTGAAAATTCGGTAATACCACGCTAGAAAATAGAAATATATTTTTATTATAATCTAGATTTTTAATTCTTATTTAATATTTATATTTTACATCATTTAATGATTTTTCAATATCATAATAATCGGTATTACGACCATTTAAATAACGTAAACAGCATGTAATGCAACATCCTGCACTTGATAAATACTCATAAACCTCCTTTAGACTCATTATACAATCTCTACAATTTTTTAAAATATTTTCTTATTATAATTTATTTATTATTTATTGCTTTTATTTATAAACTAATATTTATATATATATAAAAAAAATCTTCAAAATTAAACTACATAAGACACATGTTTTATTATTATTTGTTTATGAGTAAAATGGTCGAATTGTCAAAAATAAAATAAATAGGCGGACTCCTAAGCTTTGTTGTACTAAAAAAAACACCACTATATAATGTACTAAAAAAAAAACAACTACATCAATTCTAATCCAGTTTAAACATTATCCACATATTTAAAGTCATATTGACAGAAATAACACAACCATGTGTTTCTTTATTTAATCTAAATGAATATTTATGTATGTATGTACCGTGTACCTTTTCCCACACCGTTTCTAATTAATTAAAAACAAAAATTCATTTATTTTTTATTTCTAGTGATATTAACATATAATTAAAATATAAAAGTAATTCAGTAAAATATATATATATATATGTAGCATAAATGAATTAATCATTAAAATATGTGTGTTTATTCTTTTGTACTTTATTTATGCGACGATTCTTACGATTACCACGTTGCTGCTGTTTATTATGATTATTCGTATGTGTTACGATTGTATTCGTTTTTATTTTGTTGCCCTTCACAATTGGTTTCTTCTCCTTTTTTACACGAATATTTTTCGTTATTTTATCTTTTCGATCTTTATTAATTTTCATCCAATATTCTAATTCATCATTGCCGCTTAATAACTTACATGGCAAATCCAAACATTGTAATACGTCACAAACATATTTAGAGTCTACGAGACGAACGTGAGCGTATGCATCGCCCTCCTTTACGTCAATGTACTTAACCGTTTCTTTATTCTTTTCACGTAGCATGTCCTTAAATTCTTTGACATTTGTGCATGGTTCCGCAAATTGTATATATAATATAACATTTGGTACAAATTTCACATCAATTAAATCATTTGTATTGGCACTGGTGCCAGTGTAACCTGCAGATGATGAATAACCGACCAAAGGTGATATCGGTTTGATGAAATCGTTGTTAATTTTCTTTTCGTTGAACGAATATGTTCTGGGAATGAATGGAGGCGGTGGTGGCAATAGTAATGGTTTATAGAAATGTTTTTGCTTGTGTACAATTGTCTGAGATAATGGTTGTGAGGACGGTAGTTGAGGTAATATTGTTGGTGGTGGCAACAACAATGGTAAATGTGGTTTATAAAAACGTGATAATGTCTGCATCATATTTGTTGGCATATTTTGTTGTGTCCCATACGAATTATTAAACGATCCCTTACGTATTGCATTCTTTTTCAAGTCACGCTGTAAATTCAGATAAATATTACGTAAACGTTTCCACTCTTTCCTAAAACAAAAAACACAAAAAATTAACTTCTAGCTTAAATAAATCGTTTAACGATAATGCGTTTAATTTATAAAACATGCGAAAAACACAACTCACTTTGTCATAATTTTCAAATCATGTATAGATGCATCGGTTGGTTTTTTAATTTTTTTTAATTTTCTCTTACGACGATATTTTTTCTTTTCATCCATTTTATTTGATAATGGATCAGTGTTGGTGATACTATCAAAAATTTTCGATTTAATTGAATTGAATAAATTTGAAACGTCTTTTATATTATCATATTTAGCGATATTATAGTTGTGGGCATTATTCTCATTATCCGGATAACGATTAACACATGAATTGGATATATCTTCGGCAACATTTGCTTCACCAATTACATCCGCCTCATCTGCTTCGGCAATTTCCACATCTTCATCATCTGACATATCTTCGTATTCATCACAATCATCATCTTCCTCTTCGTCATCATCCTCTTCAACTTCGTCTTCTTCTTCTCCTTCTTCTTCTCCTTCTTCTTCTTCTTCTTCTTCATCATCATCATCATCCTCATGGTTGCATCCTTTCACCTCACAACAATAATATTTTTGTTCATCATCTTTTCTATTTTCAACTGAATTTTTCTTTTCTTTCTTCGTTTCTTCTTCTTTTATTATTATGCCACTCTCCACTTTTGGCAATTTCTCCATATCAACTTTCTCCTCATTATTTTCATCCTCATTCTTATTATAATATTTTTTACAATCGATCAATCGCTTAATATCCTCCACATCATTATCTAAGCGAATTTTCTTAGCACTATTACTATCGAAAGTTTTTAACTTTTTTATTTTTTCTTGGTTCGCATGTAAATTCTCTAACGTATGCCCTTCCTCATCACCATACGTTTTAATACTATACAAATATTGTATATTCTCATTGTCACAATCAATTAATCCATCAAATGAATCAAAATATTTAATTGCCTTGCCGACACTAATCTTATTATGAAATTCAATAAATGCAAACTCCTTTATTTGATTTGTTTTCTTAAAACGTGGTAATGAAATATGATCGATTTTACCAAATGTTACAAATGTACGTTGTAACCATTTAATATCAACAGTTGACGGTATTGATTCCACATAAATCATATAATCATCAATATCCTCCTTTACTTGAATAACATTATTTGTCCGTTTTACTGTTTTCCCATATTTATCACAAATTAATTCATCTGATTTTTCAATCGCTTTAATTATATCATCAATTGATGTTGTCATCCGTTTAATACAATTAAATATTAAAAATTCATTTAATGGTACATCACCTATATTCCATATATATGTAAAAAAAAAAAATAATAATAAATCAAAATTAATACAATTAATGCAAATAGAAAAAATAAAACCAAATTCAATATAATTATTCACCATTAAATCTTTCGTATAAATCCTTCATAAAACGATCACGCCGTAAATTTGCATCACTAAAATAAAATTCCATTTGTTCACGTAATACATTATATTTTTGTTTTTTACGATGACGAATATTTGTTAAATTTAAATCAGACATTTATTTTATTATTTTATTTATTTTTTAATTAAAAAGTGCCGATACAACAAATTAACAACAATCAACAAAAATTAACAACAATCAACAACAATACATAAACAATAGATAAGCGAAAGAAAAGAAAAAAAAATAAATGAACGTAAAATGTCAAAAATGATATTTGTAAAGTTAGTTCCACTAAACAAAAGAAAAAAAAAAAAAAAAAAAAAAAAAAAAAAAACACTACTAAACAATAGAGGTCCTACCTTTTCCTATAAAACATAAATTCCTATAAACACATTAAAGAGCGAACTAATCAAATAAAAAAATTAAAGGGCATATACCCTTATTGTTATTTAAAGCAACTGTACATACTTAAAGTTGGATTAAAGTTAAGTAAAAAAAAAAAAATGCATTAAAATTTCTTTTCCTTTCCTTTTTTCTTTTGTTGCTTCTAAAAACGATTTCTTTTCTTTCAATTTGCTCATTACTTTATAGAAATTCGATCAAAGACCGACACAATTCCCCTCTTTAAAGTATATTACACTCTTGTGCACATGCGTTTAATTTTATTTCTTGTTATGTGTTGCCATCATAGATGCGTTTTTGTTATTATTTTATACAAATAAGATGCCATTTTTACTAAAAAAAAAACATAAAGACGTATTAATTTTTATTTAATTGTTTGCTTATACAAACGCCTTATACTTATATCCGTAAATGTGCGAATTTTTTCTTTATTTTTTTTTTTTTTCTTTATCTTTGACACAGGTATATACAGGTTTTCGACTTTAAAACTTCTTTTTTTATTTTTTTTTTATTATCATTCGGTCTGTAGCATTTGATATTGAATGGTGATGATGGTGGTGGTGGTGGTGGTAGTATTTTGTAGTAGGATTCGCATCGTGTTTTATTATATACATACTTATGTACATATCAAGGCCTAGAAGTACAATCAACTGAATGTATAAACGTGTTTGTTTATTAAAGCAAACAAAAAAAAAAATAAAAAAAATTTCGTATCGAAATAATCATATCCAGCGCCATTTACATTAGTTTTTTTTGATGGTCGCTTGTGCTTGTGGTGTGTTTCAATTTTTGAAACCCAACACCACATAATTATATATAATTTTTAATTTTTATATTATTTTTTTTTTTTTTAAATAATTAAGATTTAAAATTAAAAAGTAAAGTATATATTTTATTTTATAATTAATTAATTAAATTAAATAATTATAATTCGGTAAATTTTGTTGGAGAGAAAAAAAAAAAAACCGGAAAAAGTTTTTCTTTTTTTTTGTTTTTTCTTTTGTGTGTGTGTGTGTTTTTTTGTGTGTGTGTCGGTAATTTAATTTTTTGGTAATTACTTTTCCCATTATTTTGTCTTTTTTTGACTCCATTTTTTTTATTATCGTATCGAAAACACAATATCGAAACAAAAGACGCGACAAGTTAAAAAAAAGAAAAAAAAAAGAAAAAAAAAAAAATCATCATAAATTCACCCCAAGTGTTACCCCATAGCAAAAAAAAAAAAAAAAATTCCCAATTAAAGCAGAATTTTACTATACGTAACGAAAAAAAAAAAAAAAAGTTAATTATTATCCTACTCCCACGCACACGCACAAATCACCTTATCACACAATCGGTACAAATTATTACAATATATATGCTTTTCGAATAATTCTTTTTAATTTTCGAATTAATTTTTTTTTTTTTTCTGTGTTTTCTCTTCTTTTTTTTTTTCTTCTGCAAATTAACAAAAAAAAACAAGAGAAAAAAGGAAGGAAATATTTTTATTATTTTAATTACGTATATCCTCCTAATTGCGAATCGAAAACAATAAAAAAATAAATAAATTATTTTTTTATTGTTTTTTTTTTTTTTATTTATTTTTATTTATTTTCTATATATATTTTTTTTCTTTAAGGTTATTTAATTAATAAATAATAAATAAATAAATAATAATTAATTTAAATATATAATTAAATAATAATAATAATATAATAATAATAATAATATAATATAATAATATTAGACACTTAATTAATAAAATAAAATATCTCTTACGTTTTAAAGTTGAAAAAAGTTAAGTGAAGAAAAAATATATATTAAAACGTAAAAATAATCAAATATAAATAAAAAAAAAAAAAAGAAGATAATTAATTTAATAATAATTAATGTGTTGAGATTAAAAAAAGAAAATAGAAAAACCTTAAAAAGAAAAAAAAAAAAAAGCTACCACCAGCCAGCCAGCCAGCATCATCATCATCATCAGCGTTTAGCCAACAGCAACAACAGCAGCAGCAGTAGCAGCAGCAGCAGCAGCATAAAGTGTTCATTAAGACAATTTTTATTTTATTTTAGTTTTTTTTTTTTTTTTTTTTTTTTATATAGTTTTTTTTTTTTTCTTTTTTTTTGTTGTGTGTTTTTCAATTAATTTCATTATAATATGCGTATGAATCAAGACATGGATGACGACGAAAAAGGGTAAGTGTGACAATTTATTATTTTCTTTCTTTAATTAATTAATTAATTAAAATTAAAATTAAAATCATCAGAGAGAGAGATAGATAGATTGTGTTGTGTACATTTGATGATATTATTCTGTGAACAAACAAATTTTTGAATTTTTTTTTTTTAATCATCATCATCATCGTCATCCACAGTCGTTAATAAGACGAGAACTGGTAACAAGCAAATGTTACTTTCTTTAAATGGCGTCGATTCAAGATTTTAAATTTACACAAAAAAAAAAAAAAATGATTATTATTTTAGTTAATCCACGATTTATTTATTTCATTTGTTTTTTTTTTTTTTTTTTTTTTTTTTTTTCATTTTATTATTTATTTATTAAAATGTGCAAATAAAAAGAAAAAAAAAAAAATTTTTTTGTTCATTTTTATATATGTGGCAGCATGGCGTTGTCGTGTCGCCCGTCGCATTATTGTATTAGTGTGTATATGTCCGGTGTTTATTATGTTAAACAGCAGTACACACACACACACACAATTGATTATATAAAAAAAAAAAATTAATTTTTCACATGGTTATCAGAAATATTTTTTTATTTTTTTTTTTCGCGTTTTTCATAGTTTTTTTTTTTTTTGTTGATGTAGTAATATAATTATTGTACGATTAATTTAATCATCACCGTTTTATACAATTACATCTAATAATAATAATAATAATAATAATAATTACCGCTCTACATGCGTCTTTTCGAAAATTAGCACGTTTTTTTTTTGTAAAAATAAAATTCATGTCATCATATAGAGTAGTAGTAGCAGCAGCAGCATTGAAATGCCGCGCAGGCAGCCATACAACCATTTTGTCAGTATTTTAAACGTACTTCCTCCGGTTAATAGCATCGTATTAGTGCGTGCCACTCTCACTAATATTTACTTGGTCGTCGTCAAAATCTTATGAAAAATTTCGAAAATAGAATTTTTTTTTCTTTCTAAACGTTCCTATAGGTGGCATTAATTAATTTTTGATTAATTTTATCCGAAATCAAATTAAAAAAAAAAAAAAAAACTATTTCAACAGGTAAAAAATGATGAAAAAAAAAAACGAAATAAAAATTTATATAGCGGAGAGGAGACTACTAGAATCGTTTCTCTAATTAAACAAAACATAAATCTCCTATCCCCATTGCTGCTGGCTGTTTGTACACAAAAGAATCATCATCATCATCTGTTTCTTCTTTCACCTCTTTAATTTTCTTTTCCATTATTATTCAATTTTTCTTTTTCATTGAATTTTATTTATTTATTTATTTATTATTTTTTTTTTTTTTATTGATATCAAAAAGAAAATTATTTGTCGGCGGATTATCATGGGAAACAACACAAGAAAATTTACAAAGATACTTTAGTCGATATGGTGAGGTAATCGATTGTGTGGTTATGAAAAATAATGAATCTGGACGTTCACGTGGTTTTGGTTTTGTAACATTTGCTGATCCCGCAAATGTACATCATGTTTTACAAAATGGACCACATAATCTTGACGGCCGGTAAATAATTTTTTATTTATTTTATTTACTGTTTTAGAGAAATATTCTGAAAAATTTTAATTCTAGTACAATCGATCCGAAACCCTGCAATCCAAGAACATTACAAAAGCCAAAAAAGGGTGGCGGTTACCCAAAGGTATTCCTAGGAGGATTACCATCAAATGTAACGGAAACTGATCTTCGTGTATTTTTTGGACGCTATGGAAAAGTAATGGAAGTGGTCATCATGTACGATCAAGAAAAGAAAAAATCTCGGGGTAATTTTCTGTTTTTTTGTTGGACTATT
>OY540807.1:3463041-3506926 GCA_961205885.1 Ptychoptera albimana
TATTAATTATTTAATAAATATTAATCAATGAAATTTAACAAAAAAAATTTTTTTACACTACAATTTATTATAAAAAAGAAAAATCAAAAAAAAAAAAAAAAAAAACAAAACAAAAAACAATTTTTATATATTATTAATTATTAATTATTATTATTATTTTTTTTTTTAAGAAGAAAAAAAAACAAAACATATTTGTGTTGGTTAAAATTAATTAATTAAAGTAAAAATTAAAAGTTAAAGTTTAAAATTAAAGTTTAAAGTAAAACAATTAAAGTAAATTAAAGTAAAACAATTAAAGTAAAATATGAAGTTATAAAAAAAAAAAAGAAGATTTTTTTTTAATTAATTAAAATGTAATAAAAGAAAAAAATAAGAAAAATTAAAAAAGTTTAACACATGAATATAAGAATAAGAAGATGAAAATTATTTATAAGACGCGACCGCACACCGTGACGCAACACAACGTAACGTGCTCCCACAATATATATATATATATATATATATATATATATATATAATAATAATATATATATATATATACATATAATAATAATATATTTATTTGTTTATTTATCATTATTTTATCACCCAACACCACCCAACAATCTCCATCCCTTTGTTTAACTTCTCGCGTAATTACAGTATTTTATAATTATAAATGTTTAATTATTATTATTTTTTTTTTTTAAACCACCACCACCACCCTCAACATAATAATAAATAAATAAATAATTATTGCAATCATTATTATTATTATTATTATATAATTATTATTATTAAAATGAATTAATTAATATTAATATTTTTAAAAAAAAAAAAAAAGAAGAAAAGAAAAGAATAATAATTTATTTAATAGTTTTTTTTTTTTTTTATATTAATTAATTAATTAATTAATTGTTTATTATTGATTATTGATTTATTTTATTTGACACCAACGCCAACACTACAAACTGAAAAAAAAAAAAAAAAAAACCCAACCACCCTTATAATAAATCCACTTATTCTTTTTCTCTATCTATCTATCTCTAACACACTGTTTGTATATTCTGTTTCTGAATGTTAATTATTATTATTATTTATGTGTGTGTGTGTGTGTGTGTGTAATTAAATTAAATTAAAAATAATTTATAATTTTATTTTTTAATTTAATATAATTTCTATACACACATGCGCGCATACACTATAAAAGAGATAGAGAATGAGAGAAAGGGGGAGCTCTGGGTGATTAAAAATTATTTAATAAACACACGTGACAAAAAAAAAAAAATATTATCTATAACTACCCCATCCGCCCACGCCGCCGGGGACCCCAATAACCTTGTTTTTAATTAAAATAATTTTTGTTTTAGTTTAGTTTATTTTTTTTTTTTTGATTTACTAAATTTAAATAGCGTAGTGTTAGTGTTAAACACAAGCGTATGTAAGTAAGTGACACTTATTAATTAATAATTATGACGAATTAATAGTTTAATACAAAAAAGAAAAAAAAATTTATATTAATTAATTAATTAATTAAAGTTAAGAGTAGCGAGTAAAAAATTGCAAAAGAAATAAATAAATAAATAAATTAAGTATTAAAGGTGTAAAAAAGAAGAAAAACTCTGTCAAAAATAAATAAATAAAGGTGTTAACGATGACGGGGGGACAGTATTGAATAATAATTATAATTATAATAATAATAATTAAAATAATAATAATTTAAAATTTTAATTAATTAAACAACAATTACTGATAGATATTGTGTTGTCTAGTAATTAGATTAAAGGGATTAAAAATAGGTGGGAGGTGTGTAGGTGTGAATAATAACACTCGAAAAAAAAAAACACACACACACACACACATTTACACAGTAAATTTAAAATAATTATAATAATAAATAATAATAATAATTAATGAATTAATTAATTTAATTGAATAAATAATAATAATTATGATAAAAAAAAAAAAAAAAAACAAACAAACATATGTGGAGAGAGTTGTGTGAGTGTGTGCGTGTGTATATGTGTTTGCGTGTGTATATGGCAAAAGCAAAATTAAGTTTAATTATTATTATTATTATTATTATTAAAGAAAAAAAAAAAAAAACAAATAAATAAATTTAGTTCAAGAGCGAAACAGAAGAACCCTTATTAAAAAATATGTAAAGAAATATATAATTATAAAAGTCTTATTAATCCTAAAAATAAATTAATTAATAAACAATTTAAAGTAAAAAAAAAAAAGTCAACGTGCGCCCATGCTCGGTTCGCCCAAGTACTACCTACTACTACTACCAACTACTACTACTACATACGTTTATATTGATAATACTGATTTGATTAATGTGTAAGAATAAGATGACACAAGCAAATTACCACCCCAACGTGTATGTGTGTGTGTGTATTTGTTTAATATATATATATATAAATGTGTGTGTGTTTTGAGAAACAAAACAAAACAAAGTTAATGATGATTATCGTTTGTTTACCTCACTACCAACACCAAAAAAAAAAACTCCTTCTTCTTTTCTCCTCTGAAATTATTAAGTAACAGTAAAAGTAAAAAATAAAAAAATATTTAATTAATTTAAAAATTATTGAAAAAATTTTTGTAATTTAGTTTTAAATTTAAGAGAGAACCGTTAATTAAATTTATAATAAAATTATTTGTATAAAAATTAAATTCTTAACGAGTGTGAATTTTAAACGTTTAACATATACCAACATCACCACCACCACCACGAACACTACACCGGACAGTGTGGGTGGGATGGGCTACTAGTAGAAATAATAAAAAAAAAAAAAAAAAAATCACATTAGTGTTAGTTAGTTATTATCCATTAATTAAAATTAAAAAACTGTTTTATTTATAAATGTGAATTAATTAATTGATAGTACGGGAGGGAAAAACACACACACACACACACTTTTTATTTTTCACGTTTTTTTTTTTTTTTTTTTTTTTAAATTAATAAAAATATTTAAAAAAAAAAATTAATTAATCAACTATACACACACACACACACACACCACCCTCATTCCCCAGAAACCAACAAAAAACAAAAAATGTAAAACAAACAAAAAACATTTAGAAATAAAATTAACAAAAAAAAAAAAAATTAATTATAATTTGTATAAAATTTGTTGTGTTTTATGTGGAGGAGGAGGAGGAGGAGGAGGAGGCGGAAAGAAAAAAGACTTCCACTCTCTTCCACTTTATTTTATTTATTTTGTAATAATATTATTATTATTATTAAGAATTTCAGTTTTTCATCATCATCATCATCATCATCATCATCGCCATCATCATCCCCATTATAATTTCTATTTGTTTTTTTTTTTTACTTTCTTTTTTTTTTTTTTTTTTTTTTTTTTGCGGCTTTAAAAATTGTTTATTTTTCTTTTTTTTTTCTTTTTTTTATTATTTAATTTTACTTTATCTTTAATTAATTAATTAAAGAGAAATGAATCAACGAAAACACTTGTATAGCTCAGTCAGTGTTTTATAAACGTAACAAACACCGCGACAAACATAGAAAAAGAACAAAAATCTAACCAATGACGACCAATTAAACAATCACAATAACCCAACCACCCATCCCTTCTCTATATTATTCTCTAAATAATTTTTTTTTTTTTTTTTTTTTTACTTACTAATTTTGATATTTATTGATTTTTTTTCTTTCTTTATTTTATTTATTATTTTATTTTATTATTATTATTTTATTTTATTTATTATTATTTCTTATATTTCTCATTAATATATATTTAGATAATCACCCTTTGACGTTAAACAACAACAACAACAACAACAACAACAGCAACAACAATAGACATTTATTTTAGAGAAGACACATAATAATAATTTGAGTTTTTTCTTTTTTTTTTTTTTTTTTTTATTTCTGCTTTACTTTTAAAAAAAAAAAACAAAAAAAAAAATTTATATTCTCCCCAACCCCCCCCCCCCCCCCCCTCTAACATAACTACTATAATAATGAAAAATTTATTTAATTATGCAATAATAATAATATAAAAAAAAAAAAAAATAATTAATTAATCAATAATTATTAATAATTTGCAATATATAAAAATACAACAACAAGATTGTCCAAACAAATCAACAATATCAGCCAATCAAACAACCAAACAACACCCCACCATTAATTAATCACCAACCAATCACCACCCATATAAATATATATGATTTTTTTTTATTCATTTTCCATACAAAGATCATTTTACTACTCCTACTACTACTACAATCAATAAAAAAGAAAATTAATTAATTTAATAATAATTAAAGTAACGAAAACAATTAAAATAAAAAAAAAAAAAAAAATTAAAAAAAAAATGCACTTTCTACTACTACTACTACTACTACTACTACTACTACTACTACTGCTAAAACTATATAATAATAATATATAACTACTAGGAGGAGAGGAAAAGACAAAAATGTGACAATAAAGAAAAAGAAGAGTTAAATTAATTAATTAATTATTAATTCAAAAAAACACAAACAAACAAAAACATCTGTGTGTGTGTGCATAATTAATAAATTTTGATTAATAATTGGAAAAAAAGAAATATATATGGCCGATAAGAAAAAAAAAAAAAAAAAAAAAAAAAAACAATTTAATTAATTTAAATTAATTGAGAGAAAATCACATAATTTACTATGTATTTGTATTAGTTAATTTAAAAAATAATTTTTTTTTTTTTTTTAAGTAAATAAATAAATATAGAATTATTAAATTAGCGCAGTTTATTTAGATATATTATTAATTAATTAATTAATTAGATTTTTATTTTTTATATATATAATAATTAATAATAAATTATAATAGAATTAGAATATATATATATTTATATATATATATAAAGAAACAGAGACAAGAGTATATATAGGTATGATATTTCTATTTATTTATTTTTTTTTTTATTTTTTATTTTTTATAATCGCAACAATTTTTTTTAATTATAATTATTATTATTTTAGAATATTGTTGTTTATGTTTGTATCGTTAAACAACAACAACAACAACAACAACAACGACAACAATATACGTTTAGTAATTTTATTATTTTATTATTTCTTTTTTTATATATATACAAATATATATTTGTGGTGATTTTGGTGGTTGTAAACAAAGAAAGAAAGAAAGAAACCACCCCCACAACACACTAATCAATTTAATAAGCGTTTTAATTATAATTCTATTTAACAATAAAATATATATTTTTATTTTTATTATTATTATTATAATTATAATTATCTTTAATACCGTTATAGATATATTTAATTAATTTTTTTTTTTGTTTAGTAGAAAAGAATTTAGTGTTTAAAAACAAAAAAAAAAAAAAAAAAAAAAAAAAAAATCAACACTCCCCCTTCCCTCTCCGTGAGAATATATTTATAAATAATTTTTTATTTAGTGTAGAAAAAGAGAATTTAGTATTTAATGCAAAATATTATATGAAAATATAAAAAATAAAATATATAAAAGTATAAAAATGGTAAAATAATAAAAAAAAAAAACCCGGTCGAGATAAACCGCGATTTATATATTTATAAATATTAATTTTATTATTATTAGCCGGTGTATCCAAAAGAAATATTATTATTATTATTATTATTATTATAATTATTATTATAATTTTTATTTATATTTAATTAATTAATTAATTAATTGTTTTCGTTACTTTTTTTTTTTTTTTTTGTTTCCTTTTTCCTTCATCTTGTAAACTAAAACAACAAAGAATATTATTTAATTAATAAATAAATAAATATTATTAGAACAATGTGTTGAGACGTAGATTACGGTTTTATGTGGTGGTGATGTTGTTGGTTGTATTGATGGTGGTTGTTGGTGTTAAAACAACAAATTATTTATCAAGGATTAATTATTATTATTATTATTATTATTATTATTATTATTATTTTAGTTTTAATTTTGATTAATTAATTAAATTATTGATGATTTTTTTTTTTTTACTTAATTTCTTAATGAATTTTCTTCTTTTTTCGTTACAATTGAATTTCTTTTCTTTTTTTTGTTTTTTTTTTGTTAATTAATAATTAATAAAATAAACAATTATTGTTTACCCACAAAACAAAAACAATTAATAAATAATGGTGTAAAGGGTGTTTAAACAAATGAATAATGTAATTATTATAACTACTACTACTACTACCTATTACTACAATTACTACAACTACTATTACTCAGTCTTCTATTATTATAATAATAATAAAAAAAAAAAACAACTTATTACACACAACTCCCCTCTCTTAATTCCATCAATTCTATTCTCATCCACTTCCACCCTCTATATAAATAAATAAATAATTATAATATCTGTCTCCCACAAACACACACACACACACAACCTAAATTTTAATTAAATAAAAATATTATACACACAGAATAATTAATTAATTAAAAACAATTAAGTCTCTAATTCGGTTTTTTTTTTTTTTTTTTTTTTTTTTTTTTTTTTTTTTTTTTTTGAGACATTTTACAAATAAAAATCGCAAAAAAAAAAATAAAAAGAAATTGATAGGGTAAAATGCGCAGGATTTTTTCTTTTTTTTTTTCAAATCATTTAAATAAATTTAAATAATAAGAAAAAGTGTGTATCGTCTTCGAATTAATTCAAATTAAATTAAATTAAATTAAAACACCAAAAAAGGTTTAATAATAATAATAAAAAAAAAAAAACAAAAAAGCAATAAAAACACCAACTACAACACCCCTCCTCCCGTTATATAATAATAACGAATTATTTTCGGATCCAATCATTTCGGATAAAGAAAAAAAAAAAACACGAGGTAAAAAAAAAAAAAAGAAAAATGTTTTCGAAAATCTTTTCTTTTGTTTTTTTTTTTTTTTTTTCTTTACTTTGATTTTATTATCCTATCCCCCACCCTTAATTAATAATTAATTAAATAATAATTAAAAGTAAATTTATTATATAAATACAACAAAGAAAAAAAAAAAACACACACACACATATATATATATATATGATAATGAGACTGAATTATTCTCTTTTTAAAAAAAAAAATAAAAAAATAATAATAAAATAATTTTTATAATTAATAAATTTTGAATTTTAATTGCCTTTTCTCTCTCACTACTAAAACTCTCGCCCTCACACTATTTATTATTATTGATTATTAATTAATTAATTAATTAATTAATTAAAAAAAAAAAACTTAAAGATATAATATAAAAATCTTATTAATTAATTAATTAATTAAATGGAAATTTTGTGTAATATAATATATAGAAGAATAAACTTAAATAATTTAATTAATAATAATTTAAATAAATAAATAATTAAATAATAATTATAATAAAATTGTAATTTTGTGTTAGATTTTTTTTATTATTATTTTTTTTTTAATTTTTTTGTTTTCTATTAATTAATTAATTAAATATGTTTGCACATATACACATACACATATATACACAAACACCAACACTTTGAGAGATTAAGAATTATTTAAAAACACGTGAGATTAGAATTAAATAAAAAATATAACGTAAAATTATTATTATTATTATTATTATTGAATTATATTATGACGCGAATTAAATGTTTAATTAAAAATGTTAATTAATTAATTTAAAAAAAAATTAATAAAGTTTAGCGTAGCGTAACGAAAAGAGAGAGAGAGAGAGAAAGAGAAAGAGAGTAGCGTATAAAACAAAAATGCAAAAGCTTAAAGTATTAAAGGTAAAAAAAATTAAAATTAAAAAGTAAAAAGTAAAGAAAAAAAAAAAAAAAAAGTAATGATAATAATTAATTAATTAATTAATTTAAAATAAATAAATAAATTATTCTTAATTAGCTAAAAGAAGGTATTAATGTAAGAAAACACTTTTTATATTATTAAATTTACTATGGATGTGTGCGTATGGGCGTAAAAGCAAAAAAAAAAAAAAAAAAAAAAAATGGATGGATGGGTGGGTGACGAATAAAATAATTCGCACAATTCAAGAACACACATGCATACAAAGAAGAAAAAAAAAATTACACACACACATATTAATTTTATTACACCACCAACTATTTATTTATTTTTACTTTTTTGCTTTTTTTTTTCTCGAGAAAAACCAATTTAAAATTAATTAACGTCGATGATAATAAATTAAAATTTAATAATATTTCATAATAGAGTATATTAAAACAAAAAAAAAAATATATATATAGAATTTTACGCGAAAACTATTATATAACTATTTTACGTTAGTATTAAATTAAAACAAATTAAAAAACAAAAACAAAAAACAAAAAAAACAAAAAATAGTGTGAGAAGAGGTGTATTTTGTTGTGTGGAGAGTTTATTAATTAGTTTAAATAATTTTAATTTTAATTTAAATTTAAATTTAACGTTAAAAAGAAAAAAAGAGAGAAACAGTAAACCCTTATTAACAAAAATAAAAATAAATAAATATGTATGTAAAAGCTATAAATAATAAAAATAAAATTAATTAATTATAAATGATGTAATATTGTGTGTGCACGCGGGCCCGTTCAGTTCGCCCAGATGTATGTACACCGTTCGTACCGTATCTCGTACATTTTTATTATAATAAGAATAATTTTCTTTGATGGGATTATTAAATGTAAGAAAAAGAAAGAAAAAAAAAAAACAAAACAAAGCCGCTGCTCTACACTCTGCAATCTCTCCAACGCGTGTGTTTGTTTGGTTTTTTTTTTTTTTTTTTTTTGTTGGTATGTTAAGAATATAATAAGATCCGGATTTCGTTGTTGTTGTTGTTGTTGTTGTTATTATTATTATAATAATATTAGTTTCCTCTAATTGTTTTTTGTTTTTTTTTTTTTTTATTTTTATTATTATTATTATTATTATTATTTTATAAAAACAATAAATTTAATTAAAATTATTATTCGTAAGTAAAAGTAAAAAACTCTACACCTAAATTGTTAATTAATTTTAACTTTAATTCTTTAAGAGAAACAAATATAGAAAAAAAAAAAAAAAAAAAACCCATAAAAAAAAAACGAAAAACGTCAAACAAAAAAAAAAAAAAGAAAAAAAAAACGCAAAAAAAAAACAAAAAGGAAAAAAAAATCATCTTTTAAATAGAGAGAGAGAGAGAGAGCGAGAGAAGAAAATTTTAATTTAATTTTAATTTAATTAATTTAAAAAGAAAATGTTGAAAAATAGTAAATTTAATTAAAAAAATAGCGAAATATTATATAAAAAAATTAATTAATTAATTTAGTTTAAAAAAAATATATAGAAGCAAAAAGAAAGAAAGAAAAAAAAATAAAAAATAAAAACCGATTTTCTGTCCAGGTTGTTGGTCCAGGTTGATTGTCGCCATTTTAAAAATTCATTTAAAAAAAAAAAAAAAACAAGAAAATAATGTGTAGGCGGCGGCGGCGGGGGGCAGACACACACGCCAGACAGAGAATCAAATTAAAATTTAATTAATTAAAATATTATTACCAATTATTTATAAAATTAGTAAAAAAAAAAAGAATTAATTAATTAATTAATTCCCCCCACTAAGAAGCAGAACTTATAATATAAAATTAAGATTTTTTACTTTTATTTAATTTAAAGAATAATAATAATAATAATAATAATAATAATAATAATAATAATAATAATAATAATAATAATAATAATAATAATAATAATTAAAAAAAAAAAAAAAACCCCCCTAAAAATTAAGAACCGTTAATTAAATTTGTAAAAAGAAAATAAGAAGAAATTTTGAAAAAAAAAAAATATTTTGTAACTGTAATAATTCTTACGAGCGAGCTGAGCACCATACACACACACACACACACACACACCACCCACACACAATACATGTGAGGTGGGGAGCTATGGTGTATTGTAGCAAGTATATAGGCGCGGGTGTGTATAATTTATAATTTAATTAATTAATTATATAAATAAATAAAAATAAATATAAAGAAAATTTTGTGTTTTGTTTTGTAAAAAGTGAATTTTGAGAAGAAGAAACAGAATAAAATAATTAAGGAGAAGTGGCAGTGGCAGTGGCAGTGGCAGCAGCAGCAACTGAGAGATTCTCTTTCTCTATCTTTTTTTTTTCTTGCTAAATGATGGTTTTGTTTTGTGCTGAATTTTCTTCTTTTTTTTTTTTTTGTTGTATTTATTTTTAATTAATTAATACAACTACATGTAAACAAAAATATTTATTTATAATTTTATAATTAATGAATTTTTTTTTTTTTTTGTTTCTGTAAAATTTGTTGTAGGTGTGTAGGTGAATTTTATAACACATTTCCGGAGCACCACAAAACTGACATAAAATTGTGTCCTGGCTAGACTACAAGAAAAATAATTATACCAAAACGAAAAACGCGAAAAAAACGCTAAGAAAAAATGTCACAAACCTTAGTTTTCTCGTTGCATTTGCCACTGACTAATGTCTATGTGTATTCCATAAAGATATCGCCACCGTTCACTGTGTGCCGGTACACGTTTGAGCCTTTTCATTTATGTTTTACAAAAACAAACAAGAAAAAAATTCTATCATTGGCACAACACAATTCACCCATAACTATGCAAAGGCAAAACACTTAGCAAAGACGATTTGTAGCAAACACACAAACCGGTACAGTTTTTTTTTATTTCGAAACGTAAAACAAAGTGTTTAAAACCTGTCAAATGCAACAAAAAAAGCAAACACTAACACTATTACATAATTATTTTATTTTTTGGCGCCAACATGTAAGGGAAAATTTCTTTTCTTTTTTTTTTATCTTAAATATTTCTTTTACATGTAAAATATATAAAAAAAAAAATAAATAATATTTACATTTATAGATTAATCATTATAAAAAAATGCTAATTGACAAAAATACTATAGAGACGGTTAGTCTCCAATGATATGATGGATTGTGGATTTTTGTTAGATGGATCATTGGAGACTAAGCATCTGTACAGTAGTTTTGTCAATCAGCATTTTTTTTTTATTAAAAATATTTTTCATAACGTTTTCGCACACAATTTGCTTTTAATTAAAAAATAAAATAAAATTGTCCAATTAATTGATTGTTATAAAATATTTTTGAATGTGGTCATATTCGTCACGGGATGCCATATGATAAAAAAAAATAGCAATTTGAATATTCTCCACAATTTCCACTCAGTTCCCTTTTGACCAGTGTGCGTTGCGGTTTTATGAACGGTGTCGACTAAAAATTTATGAATAAAACAAACAAACAATGTGGTGGGCACATTTAAATGTTTTTTTATTTTTAATTAATGAAAAATACAACAATGTATGCTCCAAACATAATAAAATTTATGATCAATAGATAGATTAATCTAAAAAAAAAATCAAGTAAAAGAAATTTATTTTTCGTATCGTGGTTTTTTTGTTTTTTTCTCTTCCATGTTGGCGCCAAAAAATAAAATAATTATGTAATAGTGTTAGTGTTTGCTTTTTTTTTGTTGTTGCATTTGACAGGTTTTAAACACTTTGTTTTACGTTTCGAAATAAAAAAAAACTGTACCGGTTTGTGTGTTTGCTACAAATCGTCTTTGCTAAGTGTTTTGCCTTTGCATAGTTATGGGTGAATTGTGTTGTGCCAATGATAGAATTTTTTTCTTGTTTGTTGAATGAAAAGACTCAAACGTGTACAGGCACACAGTGAACGGTGGCGATATCTTTATGGAATACACATAGACATTAGTCAGTGGCAAATGCAACGAGAAAACTAAGGTTTGTGACATTTTTTCTTAGCGTTTTTTTCGCGTTTTTCGTTTTGGTATAATTATTTTTCTTGTAGTCTAGCCAGGACACAATTTCAAATTTTTATTTCACCACATAGAACAGAATTTTAGAATGTTTTTTTTTTTTTTTTTGTTTTTAATTTACATTTATTTTTTATTTCATTATCAATTATTATTATTACATAAATTTTAATTATAATTTATAACATTGAAAAAAAAAATAAAAATATATATATATATTTAATTTATATAAGATTATAATAATAATAATAATAATGGAATTCGTGTCGTACACGCAGACAATAATTATTTTTTTAATTTTTTTTTTTTTGTAATTCTACTGAGTAGGAAAAATAAGTTTGTATGGTTTGGTTTACACACACACACATTTATATCTACATATATACATGTGTGTGTTTGTGTGTTTATGTTTGTGTGTAGTAAATTCTTATAAAATTAAATAAAATTAAATTAAATAAATTAAATATAAACAATGGGGGGGAAAGGGTTTTATATATATAATTATAAACGATTTTCTATAAAATATCAATTTAATTTTCCATTCCAATAATTATTTAATAAAATCAAAATAAATTACAAAAAAAAAAAAAAAAATTAAAATGAAAAAACATAAAATGAAGAAAGGAAAGAAGATTCCTTGGGAAAAAAAAAAAAAAATAATCAAATCATTAAATCTTAAATTTTTTACATGCAATTAATTTTGAACATTTATTAAATTAATTTTAATTAATGAGTTTTTTTTTTTTTTTCTGTTTCTTCTTCTTCTTCTTCTTGTTTTCAATAATTAAAACTTTTATAAATAATTTAACACAACAACTACCTCCACTTTTACTCCTTCTTTTCTTTTCTTTTTTAATAATTTCATTTCATTACATTCCATTCTGTCACATAATTTCGTTTTGTTTTTTGGAGACCTTTACTAGATGATCTTATCACGATATCCTTTGTTATCCTCTTATTGCAGAAATATTTATACATTTTTTTCTTCTTCTTCTTCTTCTTCTTCTTCACAATCACAGACCCAATAATCATCCTTGAATCAATCCATTTTTTTTTTTTGTTGTTGCTTACAATTCGCATACGTGCACAATAATGCGCGTAAGAAAATAATTAATTTTGATGATACGTGACATTTGTAGTGGTGACATTTGGATTTATTTTAAGTGTAGCCGGTTTAATAATTGGTCGTCTGATGACAATATTATTTCCCTGAATATTTATATTAGCGGTTTCAATATTATTCGGTGTTGCAACAATGGTGCTACTACTTTTATCACTTGTACTGGGATTCATTGATGAACCTGATGCTGATCCTGCTGCTGCTGCTGATCCTGCTGCTGCTGATGCTGCTGCTGTTGTTGTTTTAAGGATGCCACTATTAAGATTTCCTATACCGACAATAACAGATTGATTTTGAATGTTGCTTCGATTTAATATAACTTGCTGTTGTGATAAAGCGGATGTTTTCGTATGATTAGCTGGTAATAAATTGGATGAAGTTGATGGTAGATCAATAGTTTCTGAGGTAACTGTTGATGATGGCATCACTCTTGATGTTGACGGTCTTTGTATGTGCAGTGTACCATCAATACCCGTTGTTTCAACCACTAAACGTTCCTCGGACGCCTTTTGTTGCTCTTTCATCTTCATTATGCAACCTAATTCGAAACTGGTCAACACGTGAAATGGATAACTTTTTATTGCAGTCACATTGTCATCTGTCACCGTATTTACCTCAATCATATTTACTTCCAATTCCCTTTTTCGTTGTCCTAATTCTAATCCCCTTTGCTGTTGTTGTTCGGTTTGCATTGTATTTTGCTGTTGTTGGTGTAACTGAATTATTTGCTGATGCTGATTTAGTGACTGAAATGCGTTATCTTGTTGTACCGCTTGAAATTGATTTTGACCCTGTGCAATTAGCGAAGAATGGGCTTGCTGCAATTGAACTGGTATAAATTGTTGTTGACCTAATTGTATTATTGGCTGTTGATAATGTTGAAAAGTTTGTTGTTGTTGTTGTTGCAATTGCAGTTGTGGTCTTTGGCCCAGTTGGGCGACTGATTTTTGTGGTCTCTGTTGTATTTGCGCGATGACAACAGCCGTTGGCTTCTTAAATATGGATTGAGTTAAATTTTGTGAGTTTGGTAGGGATATTGTTACAGATGTTAATGGTCGCTTGGATGTTGACAACGTAGTATTTGGTGATGTCGGTGTTGATTCGGATGAAATGATTGTCAGTCGTGCACGCTTTATTAGTGGCTCCCTTAAACAATTGGTTTGCACCACCGCACGATTGATATTAGTAATTTGTTGCTGTTGCAGCTGTTGTTGCAGCTGTTGCTGCTGTTGTTGCTGTTGCAGCTGTTTCAGCTGTTGTTGCTGCTGCTGCTGTTGCTGTTGTTGCAACTGTTGCTGTTGCTGCTGCTGCTGATGACTGTCTTCAAATTGAGGATTTAAATCTGTTATTGAGATAACTTCTGGAGGAATCAATGTATGTTCTGTATGTATTGGTGTTGTTAATACAATATTTGAAACTTGTCCACTATTTTCATTACTATGCAATAATTGCGTTGTTGCTCCTTGTTTTTTCTGTTGCTGTAATTCCAGCTGTCTGTGTTTCTCATGCTGTTGAAAAAGTTCTCTCTGTCTTCGCAATTCTCTTTGTTTTTGTTCCAGCAATTGTTGTTTTTGTTGTTCTTTAAGTTTGTTTTGTTTTTGTTGCTCCTGCAATTGATGCTGTTTCTGTTGCTCCTGTAACTTCTGTTGTTTCAGTTGTTCTTGAATTTTCTGCTGATTTTGGAACTCTTGAAGTTTCTGTTGTTTCTGTTGCTCCTGTAGTTGTTGTTTTTTTAGTTCAAGCTGTTTCTGTTGTTTTTGTTTCTCCATCTGCAGTTTTTGTTGCTCCTGCAGTTGATGTTTTCTTTGTTGTTCCTGTAATAATTGCTGTTTCTTTTGTTGTTCCTGTAATAATTGCTGTTTCTTTTGTAGTTCCTTTAGTTGTTGTTGCTTCTTTTGCATTTCCAATTGTTCCTGTTGTTTCCTTTGTTGTTCTTGAAGTTTTTGCTGTTCCTGAAGCTGTTGCTGTTCCTGCAGCTGTTGCTGCCTTATCTCTTCCTGAAGTTTTTGTTGTTCTTCTAGTTCACGATCTTCTTTCTGTTTCTTTTCTAAAAATAACTTTTGATTTAATTTGTCCACATGTTGTTGCATTTTTAATTTTTTCTCTAATTCATCTCGCTCCTTCGCCTGTTCCTGTAGTTTCAACTTTAGTTCTTGCTGTTGTTGTTGAATTAGGGTTTTTTCTTGTTTTTGAATGTTACTAATTTTAGTTTGTTCCTCTTCAAATGGTTGCTTGCTATGCTTAAGTATTAACTGTTTTCGCATCAATTCTTGCTTTTGCATAAACAATATATGCTGTTGCTTCTGGAATTTTTCTTGTACATTATCCATATGGATACGATTTTCTACTGTCGGTTCCACGTAATTATTATTTATCGTATAATATTTAATTGGTTTTGTAATTATAATAGGTGATTGGGATGATGAATTGTAGGAATGTTTTGGATCGGTATTTTGATCGTTTGATTGTTGTATTAAATTATCGGTTGTCTGTTCCTTGTTAATCACTTCTTCTTCTTCTTGCACTTCTTGCACTTCCTGTACTTCTACTACTTCTTCTTCTTCATCTTCTACTTCTACTTGATGCGTTGTTACCTCGTGCATTTGGGACTCTTGACTTAATTGTTCCTCTGAAATTATTTCTTCTTCTGGACTTAATTGTATCACCAGATTTATTTGTTCTCCTGGACACAATTCTATATCTGAACTTAATTGTTCCTCTGAACTTAATATTTCCTCTACACTTAAGTCCTCCTCTATACTTAATTGCTCTTCGATACTATATTGTTCATCTGGACTTAATTGTTCACCTGGACTAAATTGGTCATCTGAACTTAATACTTCTGCTGGACTTAATTGTTCCTGCTTAACAATTATATGTTCGCCATTTCCCATATATATAATGCCGGCATTTCTTTCTCTTTCCTCCATTTCTTCACGTTTCTTTTGTAATTCTAATTGTTGCTCCTCATAAAGATATTGTTGCATACTTGCTATATATTTTTCTTGAATTTCAACAACATGATTTTGATTGCCAATCATTTCTTTAATCTGTATTTGTTGACGTTGCAACGATCTGAGTCGATCAATTTCTTTAAGTTGTCGTTGAATTTCAATACAATCTTTTTCTCTTTCTTCCATATCGCATTTTAAATCCAATTCATAATTAGCCTTATCTTGTTCCATTAATTTATTTATAAGATTTTCATTCTGTTCTAATAACAATTCAATATTATCATCAATACGTTCTTCTTGCCGGTGATAACACTGTTGCTGAAACATTCGATAAATTTTATTTGCTTTAAAATTAGTAATTAAAACGTTTTGTTTCCTTATTTGTTCCTTTTCATAATTTACATTATATTGGTCCAACTGATGCAATAATTGTTTTATTTTATGTTTATGCTCAGCCTTTGTTGCATCATCATTTTCTATTTTTATATGTAGATTTTGACATCTTTTTGTTTCAATATCCATATCTTTTTCTTGTTTTAGCAACTTCTCTAGTAGTAAATGTTTTTTTTTTAAATGAGTCTCTTCCCCAGCTTTTAATTGCAAAGCATCATTTCTTTCGTCTATATATTTTTTTCTCTGTGTCATCGCATCATTTGGACTCAACGGAACAATGACACGACGGTGCACAGCCTTCAGCTGTTGCTGTCTTATTATATTATTTGCAATACTCAGTAAATTCATTGTATTTCCACCATTTGTTTCACTTTGGAGAGCCTTTATTAAGGACGCTGTATCAATTTGTCCTGATGCATTTGTTAAATTATAGTAGGCAGCCAATTGTGCACGTGTCAATGGAGGATTTATTTTCACAGTTGTTTTTACCCCATTAACTGTGGTTGTAGTCGTTGTAGCAGCTGGTGGAGTTGTTGGATTATTTTGTTTATTTGGAGTTGGATTTGGATTTGGTTTAGGTGGTAAAATTGATTTTTTAAATTTAACAACTTTTCGCTTTAATGTTGTGCCCGTACCGACGCGTCGTAAACCATAAGTATTTATATAGGAGGGTGGCGGAATTGCATCATACCACATATTAATACCAGGAAATTCATCGGAACTATCAGAATCATAAATGTTGTCAACAAGAATTTCTTCTTCTACTTCTTCTTCTTCCTCCTCCTCCTCATCATCAACCTCTTCCACCTCTTCCTCTTCCTCCTCCACCTCCACCTCATCCTCTTCCTCCTCATTGATTTCATTACTTTTCTCACTGTCATTTGTTTCACCCAAGCTATTATCTTCTTCACTGTGTCTATCAAACTCTGACGATGGTAATTCTCTTAATAATGATAATTGCGATACATCTAAACTATCATCAATATCTTCGTAATCACTGTCCTCTTCATTATCATCATCATCATCATCATCATCATCCTCCTCCATGAATTCAATTTCTTGCTTTTCAACTTTTAAATGCAATGGTGGTGACTCCTGCGGAACCATATATTCAATTTTTGGTTCACTTGTTATTATTTCAATTTTTTGATCGGTAAAATCAACACCCTGCTCATACAATTCCAGTTCATGGTCATCGTCCTCAAACAGTGATAACGGTGGCGAAGACGTTAATGGTTCTTGTTTAATATATGTGTCACGCATTCTTGCTAATGGAGATCGTGGTTGCAAAGATGATGCTTGCAATAGTAATGATGGTGACAATGATGGCGGTGTTCCAGGCATATCCATTGTTGTGATTATAGTATCATCTTCATTGTATGTATAATCATCGTCTGGTATAACTGGAGGTAAATTACTCACATTATAACTTTCGATTAATTCAGCGGCGGAAATACCACTAGCTGGATCTAATGCAGCTGTTATTAATGATAATGGTAATGATTTGGCAGGCTCTTCATTTTGTATTTTAGCTGATAATTCACTCATTGCAGCAGCTTCCTTGCCTGGTTCAGTTATTACATTACCCGATACAGATACAGATAGGACTGATGTTACTGGATCCATTAAAAATGTAGCATCCGAAATGACTGTATTTGGAATTTCGGTAACAAAATGTTGAGCCAATAATGTGGCAGCTTCGGGAACAGCTATTGAATTCGATGTATCAGTAAACAATAGTTCACGTTCCTTTAATTCCTTGGCAACTTTTAATTGAACGAGTCTTTGAAGACTTTTATCTAGATAAACATCATCCAGATCCTCTAATTCATCATCATTATTTCCATCTTTCTTATTGGGAAATACAGATAATGGAATATTATCTTTTTTTGCTTTAGCCAATGCTTCCAAATATTTCTTTTTATTTTCATTTATTTTTGCTGTCATTGTTTCCGATGTTGGAAATATAGAGGACATTAATACAGATTCATGTCTATCATCTTCTGTTGGATCTTTGTCAAAACGATACGGAGCTATATAAATTTGCTTTTTTGGTACATGTGGGGGAATAATAAGAGTTTTTGCTATATTTTTATAACTTGCCAAGCTTGGAATTATTTCGGGATCAATAAAAGTAGGTTTAACAGTAGATTTAACAGTAGTAGTAGCAGTAGCAGTAGTAGTAGCAGTAGCAGTAGTAGCAGTAGTAGCAGTAGAAGTAGTAGTAGCAGTAGTAGTATTTGTTGAGGTAGTTGGATTATTACGATTTGTTGTACTTCGACTATCTAAATCAAAACTAGATGATGAATTACTGTTCGATTCCACTTCAGAGAGATTCTAATCAACAAAATTAATTATTTTTTAAAAAAAAAACAAATTATCGAAATGAGATATATATTGCTAGAGACTTACTTGTGTGTTAACTTTGCGATCATTTTTTTGTGATTCTTTGACAGCCTTATGTTCGGCTAATAATTTATCAAAAGATTTGCTGCGTCCTGACACTTGTCGTCTAGAGGATACGGAATGAGATTTACATGTAAGTGAACGCGTACAAGGTCTTTGATTTTCATTTACTTGAACACCACAGTGAAGATTGGGATCGTACTCCCTGTCCTTCACTGGAATACATTTTGTAGTTGTAGTATCATTTTTATTATTTCGATTTCGATTGCGTTTTGATGAATTTGTTGCGGTTGTAGTATTTGGTGTTTGACACGAATCATAACTAGTAGTAGCCTTTAATGATGCTGTTGCAGCAGAAGTAGATTTTGTTGTGTCTGAATTATTATTATTATAAGAAGAAGAAGAAGAAGTAGACGACGCTGCTGCCGCCGCCGCCGCAGATGTAGTTGTATGTGTATTCCGCGAATGACCTTGGTATGTCCGAGGTGCTGGTGTTGTGGTATTTTTTACAATTTTTGGTTTATATTTTACATTATTTTTGCTTTTGGATTTTGTTGATGAAGATTGGTATGTATGTCCATGGTTGCTTGTCGTGGTGTTTGGAGGTGCCATTGATGTACTCCCAATACCAGATGAAAGTGATTTTGATCCAGTAGCATTACCTGGTAAATACCGAGATGATGCATTGTACGATGAGATTCCTGTCTGTAATATTAAAAAGAGAAAAAATAAATAAATTAATATAAAAATAAAATTTATAATGAACAAACATACATTTCCTGATGAATAAACCCTACTATCCTTTTGATTAATCGAATGTCCATGACGGCCTGCACTTGTATTATTATGATGATGATGATGGTGGTGATGATGGTGGTAATTATGATGTCGATGTCTACTTGTAACATGCTTTTGTAAACCCTGTGGCTTGACAACTGCCCCACAAATATCACAAACAACAGCAAAAAAAGGATCTGTTTCTGGATATAGACCATAAAGGCCCATATCTGCTCTATCTAAACGCATAACACTTCCTTTACCTTTAATATTTAATCTTCGCTCTAATGAATCATCTTCACCTGAATAAATAAAATGTTAATCGTTAATAAAAAACGTATTTTTCAAAAATATTTTTTTAATTATATACCTGACGTATTAATGTCCCGTCGTGCTGACGCAGAAAGTTCATAAAATTTTTTCCATTTATGCCCACGCCAATGCACTAACGTCATATGGGCATCACATGGTGCTCTAGGAGCAAAATTTCTAATCGTAAGAGTTTTAGCAAAATTTCCACCACCAACATTTATAGTGGAAACTTTATTACTTTCGAAAAATCTTCTTTTGTTACTTGCTAAACTATTTGTGGATGGTCCACTGTTTGTTCCACTTGTTGACGCTGTCGGTTGTCTTGGTGGTATAGACAATGAAGAGTTTATACCTCGTGCAGTAGTCATCTTTAAAGGATTTTAATTTTAATTTTATTTTTTTTTTTTTTAAATACCGTTTGCCACACCACCACCTTTTTCCAGTGCACTACTTAATAATATCACTAAATATTAATTGGCTTAATTTATTTCTTTTTTCTTTAACTATTCTTCTTTTTCCAGACTTTATTCCTCTTCATTATCAGTATTTTTTCCGTGCTTAAGATTTAATAAAAAATAAATAAAATAAATACAAAATCCACAAATAAAAATTATTTATTAAGAATTATTTTTAATTACTTTTTTGTATCCTTCCATCATTTGATTTACGATGGTTGTGTGAGTGGTGTGAAGCGAATTAATAGCCAGTGAAAAATTCGTTTGCTATTTTTTATTATCACGACTTCTTAATAATTGATTTTTTTTTTTTTTTTTTGTTGTATTTTGTCTCACTTTTATTGTATTGTTTATTTATAAATTAATTGAATTTGTAATTAAATCATGGTTGGCAAAAAAAAAAACAAAAAAAAAAAAACAAAAAATGTTAGAAAAATGGTCTTCGAAAACGTGAGAAAGAAAAAAAAAACATTTTTAATTAACTTGATTAAACTTTTAAGCATGCACAAATACACAAATAATAATAAAAAAAGAAAAAAATTTCGTTTTATATTTATTTATTTATTTTTTTCTTTTTCTTATTAGGGACAAAATTAATTTAAAAGTAAAATCTTAATGAGTGGGGTGCTGCTTTAAACATTGGTAGCCATATTTCTCTTGAGTTTTTTTTTTTTGTTTCTTTCTTTTTGTGTATGCCTAGCACAGTATTGATCGATTTAATATAAATGTGTGGGTGATATATAACACCATATAAAAATAAATTATGAAATTAAATTAAAGAAAAAAAATTAATTTCTACGCCTGTTGTTCCTTTTTTCTTAGTTTTTTTTTTTTTTTTTAATTAATTTATTTCTTTTTTTTAATTATGTTGATAGCTAGCTACTCCGTCATCCAAATGTTAATTTATATCTTTTGTAATTATAAGACACTGTCACACAGCGATTACCATCACTTCATAAGTCATAGACCAGACTGATTGTGTTGGTTTTTATTTTTTTATGTGTTGATGTGCTATAAAATTTTTTTTTTTTTTAAGTTTCCCCTTTTACACTGTTATTAATTTTAAGACAGAGAGATTGTTGAATAAAACAACAACAACAACAAAAAAAAAAGAGAGAGAGAGAAAAACGGGAAAAAGGACAAATACAGTAAATTAAAAAAAAAAAAAAATCAATATACTGAATTATGGATATTTAAATGATAGCAAAATAAAAACATTTTATTTAATTATTTATTATTTAATGATAAGAAAATTAAATTAAAATAAAATAATTCAAATTACATGATTGATTATCGATTAGAAAGCGATTAGTACATTATTAAAGTATTTTTTTTTTTTTGTAAATTAAATTACATCTGTTTAAAAGAATTAAAAATCTCATTTATATTTTGTTCGATATTATATTCCCCATCTATAAAACATGTTCGTGTTTTATTCATCACATTATCATAATAATTAATATACTTTGAAAATGGACGTCTCGGTATTATTTTACTATTAATTATATTGTAAATATTGTCAATTTTTATTCCATCAACAGTTATACAATTATTTGTTAATATTATTAATTTACCATTTAGCTTTATATTTATATCGGTATCTTTAGACAATTCCATTATATTCTCTGTACAATCGAACGAAAATAATTTTAAATTATCAGCAGAAACATCGAATAAACCGAAACGTTTTTTAAGTGACGTTTTTAATTTGTGAATTGTTTGAAAATCATTTAATTTACCATTTTCTATTAAATTAATTGATGTCTTTGTTATTTCCTTGTTATTATAACGTCCTGACAAATTATATACAACTGCATTTGTCCAATATTCAATTGGTAAATTCACCTCATTATCTAATATCTCATCTATAGCAATATTTAAATCAAAATTCTTAATTTTCATCCATTCATCCACCACATTTATGATAAATTTATTTTCAATTTTATTTGCATCCGATTTTAGTAGAAAATTCGAATTTATCGTTTTCACAATTAGGTCTTTGTGCTGATTTATTAAATTAATTAAATTTAAATCGGTTGTTGTGTAATAAACGTTGACATTATTTGTGGGGAGTAGCAAGTGTTTTTTCTTTAATTTTTGTACACGATTGATCACCTCACGGATAATACCCTCATTAAATAATGATTCATCAGGTTTTATATTCAACAATAGGAGAACATCGTTATCACTGAATTTATCATATTTTGTTGCATCGATGTTTCCCTTACTTTGATCACCATCAAAATCATACAGTATCCGTACGTCACTGCTTTTTATACATAAATTTTTATAATCGAAAGTATGCAAATCGGTCGCTTGCAAATTATTTATCTGATTAACTGTGAGCCCTTTTATAAGGTTCATTAATTCCTTTGAATCATTTTTGAAACGACCACCAATCTCTTTATAATCGGGTTCTGCACGCATCGTTATTCCAAACTTATTAAAATCAGTTGTCATATTAATGTGTTTTATATTTAATTCCTGTAAAATGAATTGATTGAATGTTTCAATGTCCTTAAGATAATCGTCGCTACTGTGAATTATGATTATGTCGCTGAGGGGATACTTTATTGGTAAAGTATTCTTATCACGTAATATACGTCCGTACTCCACAATGTTTTGCATTCTGCTAACAGCTCTTTCAATATCTACGTTTATTAGGTTGCTGTTCACTTTGGGCAACATTATAAAGTGAATACTGTCCACGTTCATATACGCACTATCGAAAATCTTTAATTTTTGATACATATACTCAGTGAGGAATGGTGTAAATGGAGACATCATTTTTAGCATGGCTGTTAACACCTCGTACAGTGTATCAATTGCGTTTAAACAATCGTCAATGTTATCGCCACCCTTGATTCGACGACGATTCATTCGTACATACCAATTAGTCAGATGATCAATGAATTTTGTTAAACGTGGTATAACCGTGTATAAGTGGTACGCCTGCATTTCTACAATAACAAATCCTAGAAGTGATTCCTTTAATGAAATTATCCAAGTATCCATAATATTTTTTGATTGCTTTTTATCTTTACGATCAAATTTGTATTCCACGTTTGTTTCGATTTCTAATCGATGAATATTTTGTAACAAAAATCTGAACGCATTGTACCATGGGAGAAAAACGTCCTTTATTATATCACGAACCCCTTCTTCTTTGAATCGTAAATTTTCAGCGCGTACAACTGGTGAATTGATTAAATATAAGCGTAATGCATCAGCACCATATTTTACGACAATTTCCAATGGATCTGGATAATTTTTCTTGCGTTTCGACATTTTTTGTCCATCCGAAGCCAAAACAAGACCATTTGCGATTAGATTCTTAAATGGTGGTTTATTGTATAAGGCTGTAGAAATGACAAGCAAAGTATAAAACCATCCACGTGTCTGATCAATACCTTCGGCTATAAAATCGGCTGGAAAGCATTCATTGAAATCTTTTTCTTTTGTTGAAAATGGAAAATGACTCTGTGCATACGGCATCGAGCCGGATTCAAACCAACAGTCAAATACTTCTGGTATACGTCGCAGAACACTGCCTCCCAATTTTGAGGGAATCGTTATATGATCAATACTCTCCCTATGTAAATCCGTTATCTTTACTCCACTCAACTCTTCCAATTCTTTTATGCTACCAATGCAAATAGTTTCCTTGCCGCCATCATTTTTATTTGACCAAATAGGTATTGGGGTACCCCAGTAACGATTTCGACTAATTGCCCAATCTCTTGCATCACGCAACCAATTTCCAAAACGTTTTTCTTTAATTATTTCTGGTACCCAATATGTCTGTTGACTGCATTGTAAAAGATTTTCTTTAATTGTTTGCACACGAATAAACCACGATGGCACAGCCTTGTAAATCAGAGGTGTATCAGATCGCCAACAAAATGGGTAACTATGTTTTACTTGTTCTACACTCACAATACGATTTAATTTCTTGAGATACGCGATTATATTCTTATCAGCATCTTTGACATATTGGCCTAGAAAATCGGCAACAGGACTAGTAAATCGTCCACTTTCGTCGACAGGACCAATCAGCTCAGAATCATAAGTTATAATACCGGCTGCTAAACAAACGCGATAATCGTCTTCTCCAAAATATGGCGCCTGATGTACAATACCAGTACCAGATTCATCTGTTACATATTTATCAGTTAAAACACGAAATGCGTTATATTTTTTGGCGTAATCCTCAAAATAGTTGAAAAGTGGCACATATTTTGTGTCCCTTAATTTATCACCGGTGAATTCCGATAAAATTGTGTATTTCTCATTTTTGAAAACAAATTCCAATCTTACTTTCATCAATATATAAACTGCATTTGATTTGACCATTTTTACTTTGACATAAACAAGTTCAGGATTAACACAGAGTGCTAAATTGCTGGGTAATGTCCAGGGAGTAGTTGTCCAAGCCAATAAACTTGCCTACAATAAAGAAACAAAAAATTTATATGAAAACAAATGTTATTTTTAAACAAAATTTTTAGAAATGTCAAAATTGTTACATTATCCGGATCATCAACAATTGGAAAAGCAACAACAATGCAAGGATCAACAACATCCTTGTAATTTTGTCCAGATTCAAAATTAGACAACGGTGTTGTACATGCAGTTGAGTATGGCATTACTTTCACTCCTAAGTATACAAGTCCTTTGTTGTACAGTTGACTAAATACCCACCAAATAGATTCCATATACCATGGATACATTGTTTTGTAATCATTTTTAAAATCAATCCAACGACCCATACGGGTTATAATATCTTCCCATTCATTTGCGTATCGCATGACAATTTTTCGACATTCAGCATTATACGCGGCGATTCCCATCTTTTTGACATCTTCTGGACCGTGAATATTTAAAGTTTTATCAATTTCATATTCGACAGGTAATCCATGACAATCCCATCCAAATCTTCGTTCAACATGATACCCTTGTTGATGTGCATAACGTGTAACAATATCTTTAATTGTTCCAGCAAGTATATGACCATAATGTGGTAAGCCGGTTGCAAATGGTGGCCCATCGTAAAACGTATATCTACGATTAAACAATGTTAATTTTATTTTTATTTAATAATATGATTTTGTTTTTTTTTTTTTATATTATTAGTAGCCACTACCTTGGTTTTCCCTGTGACTGCTTTAAGCAATTTTCAAATGTTTTCGCGTGTTTCCAAAATTCCAATATGGTATTTTCTTCAGCGGCAAAATTAATTGTATCGCCAAGTTGAAACACAGCGGCACGATCCATTTTATTAAATTGATTTATAATAACTATTCAATATTTTTATTTGAATATATCTTTATCCAAATCTTTTAATATTGAATTATTATTATTATTATTTTGTTTTAAGTAATAATTTGGGTTATTTGGGTCTGCAAAAAATTCACGTGTACAATTATCGAATTTAGATGTAATATCGAAATATAAAGCTGATGAAACAATTTTAAACTTATGTCATATGTTTTGAATGTAATAAAATTACTAGAATTTGCAATAATTTTTGACATTTATTTCTTTTGTTTTTTTTTTTTTTTTTTTTTGATATTTGTGTTTGGGGATTAATATTCTTGATAAATTTTATTAACGTTCCCCGTGAATTAACAATAAAATGGCATTAAATGGTTTTATGGACTTCCTACAAAAGGGCAAAGTATTATTATTTAATTTTATTTTATCTATTCGACATTTTGTTCATACAATAACTGAATTAAATTTCTTTTATTCCAAATATTAATAGACATTTCGACCGAAGAAACGTTTTACACAGGGCACAATACGTTACTCTTTACATAAACAGGCCCAGGCTAGTTTACAATCAGGTATAAATTTACGGCAAGCTGTTAAATTGCCGTCTGGTGAAAATATGCACGATTGGCTTGCTGTTCATGGTAATTTTTTTTTTTTTTATTAATTAGTTTATTTTTCATTATAAATTTATTTTATTCTCAATACTATTTCCAGTTGTTGACTTTTTTAATCGTATAAATTTAATTTATGGTACTGTTTCGGAATTTTGTAATATAACGACATGTCCGACAATGTCTGGTGGCCCACGATACGAATACTTGTGGGCGGATGGTGAGCAGTTGAGTTATAAGCGTTTTTTTTTTTTTTTTTTTTTTTTTTTTTATATAAATACAAAATTTCATTTCATAAAAAACAAAAAAAAAAAAAAAAAACCAAACATTTTTTTTTTTTTTTTTTTTATTCAGTTTTAAAAAGCCGACAGCATTACCAGCACCAAAATATATTGAATTTCTAATGGACTGGACTGAATCACAAATAAATAATGAACATATGTTTCCAGTATCAACCGGTTTATAGTTTATTTATTAATTTAAATTAAATAAAATATTGATTTTTTTTTTATTAATTTTAGATGTGCCATTTCCAAAAACATTTATACCACTTTGTCGTAAGATTTTAACACGATTATTTCGTGTATTTGTTCATGTTTATATACATCATTTTGATCGTATTGTTAGCATAGGTGCGGTATGTGTCCATTTTAATCCATTTCTATTATTTATTTTATTCTCATTGTAAAATATATTTCTCGTTTTATTGTAGGAAGCACACATAAATACATGCTATAAACATTTTTATTATTTTGTACAAGAATTTGAATTAATTTCTAGTAAAGAATTAGAACCATTATCTGAGATGACCAGTCGTATATGTAAAGATTAAAAATAAAACATTTATTTATTTATTTTTTTGAAATTAAAATTTATCCTCACAATTTAATGATAATAAAAATCTCAATTATAATTTTTTTTTTATTATTCTATCTATCTAATAATAATCATCCCTTAAACAATATTTAAATTAAAAACAGAGAGAAAAAAAAAAAAAAAAATGCTTTAATATTTTAAAAAAAAAAAAAAGAAAGAAAAACTCTTCTTCTTCTTCTTTTTGTAAATAAAAATAAATTTTTTATGTAATTATGTAATGTATAATTTTAAAATAAATCAATTGAAATAAAATAGAAAGCTACCCTTATCATCATTTACTGATAATAATAAAATAGAATAATTTTTTTTTTTTCTTTTTTTAAGTTTTTATTCGCTTTTAAGGTTGAATAAAAAAAAAAAAAAATTAAATTCTAATTTATTTTCTCTTTTTGTTGCGAGAATTCAGTTTTTTCTTTTTAACTTTCTTTTTAATATATATATATATAAAAAATTTAAAAAAAAAAATCAATTGTTTTTATTGTGTAATAATGCGTTAAGATCATTATTAATTAAAAAAAAAAAAAAAAAAAAAAATTCATTACATCCACATCTATTAAATAATTAATTAATTAAAAATTAGAATCTAATTAAAAATAATGATATAGGATGAATTTTTTTTTTTTTTTTTTTTATATATATTTACATTATTATTATTATTATTATTAATATTTAAAAAAATAAAATATTTAGAAAATAAAATTGTTGATTGGTTGTGTGGTGACGGCGGCGTCGGTGACGGCGGCGTCGGCTACTACAGATACTACTAGATATATAATTTATTTATTTTTATGGTGATGATGAATCATCTTCGTCACATATATTTGTACCTGAGAAGAGACAATTTACTTTTAAACTTTCTAAATAACTACGTCGTGATTCCTCGAGTGCTTGTTGTATCATATTTTCCTCTGTACCAATTTCATCACCTAAAACACATTAAATAAATAAATAATGAAAAATGTGACAAAAAAAAAAAAAAAAATGAATACGTACTATTATTATAATAAGCTGAATCAAGTAATGATTGATAAAATGATGATATTCTAGAATTATTAATTGTTATCTGAGTATTATTATTATCATTTTGTAATGTTTCTATGGGTACGATCCGTATACGTGGTGGTGGTGACTGTGGCGTTACCTCATTTATTATTGATTTCTGTTCGACGACAATATTTTGTGACTCCTTCATATTATTTTGTAATTTATAAATATTACAATTTTTCCGTATTTTATGAACATAATTAAATGATATATCGTCCTCATTTTCTATAGCTGTTGCCGTTGTTGTAATTACTGTGGGTACTACAGGTGCTAAAGTAATCGTTGTTGTTGGTGGTGTTGCTGCTGGTGTTGGTGCTGTTGGTATCGGTGATATTGACACAGCCATAGCCACTTCAGATGTTGTTGTGCTTGTTGTTGTTGTTGTTGTTGATATGATTGGCTGTTCTTTTTTCATTATTATTTTATTTTTGGTTGTAAACTTTTTTTTCGCATTTATCGTATCGAAATTTTTCGAGAATTTTTTTATAAAACCACGATGATTTAATTTTTTTTTTAATAATTTTTTTGAAGATTTATTATAATTTTTATTATGCTGCGGATAAATTTTAATATTTCTCATATTATGTAAACCGCTTGGTCCTGCCGTTAAACCACTACATCCAGCCACAGATAGATCATTATCAATTTTTGATTGAACATTTGTTGATTGTAGTTGATCTTGTTTATCAATTGCTTTCGCCGATGATGAGGTTATTGTTGAACTAATATTTGTACGTTTCAATGAATCAGAATAATATTCTCTATATGATTCACGTGCAATTTCTTCCTCGATAACTTTATTCGTTTCTTCCCAGTCAGTCGTCTTTAGTTTATCCTCAAACATTGTCTGTTCAATTTCGATTTGTTCACTTAGTAGAACCGCATCATTTAAGTCTTTATGTTGAAATTCGTCTGGTCGATAACCGGCTAATCCAAGGCCAACGCCCACACTTGATTTATATGGATCGATAATCGCATTATAATGGGAACAACGTTGATAGGATAAACGTAATGGATCATAACCATTATTTAATTGTTCTGAATTAAATATATTATACGGATCCGTTTTATAACAATATAATAATATTGGTCTATTATAAAGTTCTGACATTGCTTGAATTTCAATATGATTACCATGTGCTGATAATTCACGTTTACGATTTATATATTGATTTATATCTTCTGTAACAAATTGTGCAAAATATTCCCTATTTTGATATATATAATCCATTGTCTGTTTACGTATATTTTCATGCATATCCTCATCACCATATATTTGTAATGATATTGCACGAAATAAACATGCACCATCCTCAGCTATCTCTTTTACAATAAGACCACATTTTAACATTGATTTCATAAATTCTTTATCACGTTCATGCCATTCATTTTGTGTTAATATATCTTCACGTTTACTTATATGTTCATCACCACTATTATAACCAGTTATAACATCATGTTCATCATTTTTATTTATATTTATATTATTATTTATATTATTGTTATTACTACAACCAGGTAATACAACAATATTTGTTTTATTTGTATTAACAATAACATTATTATTATTATTACTATTATTATTGATATTATTGATATTATTGCTATTATTATTTATATTATTATTCATATTATTTAAATTATTATTATTATTTACTTGTATAATATTTTTTATCGACTTATTACTATTATTATTGCTACAATTTTCAGTAATTACTGTTGCTACATTATTATTTATATTATTATTATTATTTATATTTATATTATTATTATGATTATTATTATTATTATTATTGCTACCATTTAATGGTAAAATATTATTGTTATCATTATTAATAATAATATTAATATTATTTGCATTAGAATTGTCATTGGTTAATATATTATTATTATTTGTATTTTGATTATCAATATGATTATAATGTTGTTGTTGTGATTGTTGTGATTGCTGTTGTTGTTGATCACGTTTTTTATTAATCGTACGTAAATTATTACTAAAAACACAAGAAAAAGAAAATTTTTTTTAATTAATATTCAAAAATAATAATAATAATAATAAAAAAAAGGTAGGTTATGTACTAACGAATTTGTTTGTTGTCGCCGATGTAATCGATTATGTATTCCATCATCATACACCTGTCCTATATTACGTTTTTCACCACGTTGAACATTATTCTAAAAAAAAAAAAAAAAAAAAATTCATTATTTATTTGTTTTTTTTTTTTTGTATAATATATAATTTAATTACCTGTGAATGATTCTGTTGTACACCAACATGATTATGATTTAAACAATTAACACGATTATTACGTGTCTGTTGATTTGTTCCATTACCAACAACAACAACAACACCACCATTATCATGTTGTAACTTATTATCATCATTATTTTGATTTTGTTTCTTTAATGGTTTTATAGTCATTGGAATGAATTTTTTTTTTTTTTTTTTTTTTATTATTTTTTAGTATAGAATAATTATTGCAAATTTGAAAAATAAACAAACGAAAAAAAAAAAGAAAGAAAGAAAGAAACAAAATTCGATAAAATTAAAAACAAAAAAAAAAAAAAAACAAAAAATTTTTAAGGGTTTATTGTTGGAGAAATAAAATTAAAGAGAGTGGGGGAAGGTGGTGTATAAAAAAATAAAAAAAAAAAAATAAAAAAAAAAACAAAACAAAACTCTTTACAGCAGGAAACGTGTTCTGTGTACTTTTCTTTTTTCTCCCCCAACTTTCGTTCAATGTTTTACCTAAGAGATGTTTTTTTGTTTTGTTTTTTGTTTTTGATTGAATTTTTGCTTAGTTTTTTTTTTTTTTATTTTGCAGAGCGAGCGTGATAGAGAAAGCAAAAGAGATAGAGAGATATGATTTATTTGATTTTTGAATAAATATTGAAAATATAGAAGAAAAATATTTTATTAAAATTTATTTTAATCATTTTTTGTGTGTGTGTGTGTGTTGATGGCCTTTTTCGAACACCAAATCAGGTTTATAAGTGTCGGTGTTGACTATTACTACCTGATTGCTTCGTTATATATTCGTTTATGTTGATGAATTTTTTTTAATACTTTTCTTTTTTGACACAGAGAACAACAACAACAAACAACAACAACAACAACATCAACAACAACAATAACAACAACAAATTCACTATCACAGTACAAAGATTTTTTTCTTTCTTTTTATTTTTATTATATTTAATAACACTGTTGCCTTAGTAATACTAAATAAATATCTATTGTGATATTTTTCGTTTATTCTTTGAACAAATGCAAACAACATCAATGGATGAAATTAAATGACAGCAAAAACAAAAAAACAAAAAAAAAACAAAGAAACTAGAAATTTCCCGTTTGTTTATCAAAGAGATACTCGGGTGATATGTTTTATGTTCGATGTTTGTATTAATTAATTTCTTTTTGTTATTCAAATAAATAGAATTTGTCTTCTAATCAAAAAACAAAAAAAAAACAAAAAACAAATAATTGAAAATTTTCTATTCGTTAACTTGTTTACTTTTTATAATTTATTTATAAATTCAAATTTGCATTTAGAAATTAATTTTATTTTATTTTTTTTGTTCTTTCAGTTCTTTCATTCATAAGATTACAAAGATTTTTGACAGAAGAATGGCTACAAAAAAAAAAAAAAATGAAAACTGCAATAAAAAAAAAAAATGGGGGCTGCACGATGTAAAAATAATATTCAATTTTTTTTTTTTTCATTTAAAAATTATTTCTACATTTATTAATTAACAATTATTTTCCTTTATTTATTTTTTTTTTAATTAATAATATAATAATATGATAATTAATATAATTTCTCTAATTCATAAAAAAAATAGAAAAATAAAAAAAAGTACAAATAATTGATAATAGATGGTAGAAGTAGCACCATTTATGTTAATAAATTCATTAAAGTTACATGTTTAATGTAAAGAAAGTTTAAATTTGTTAAGTTTTATTTGTTAATAATTGAAAAAAAAAAACAAAAAATTTTAAAAAGAAAAACATAAATAATATTATTTTGTAATTAAAAATGTGTTTATTATTGTGTTCTAATTCATTTCATTTTTATTATTACGAAGAAGATTTTATTGAATTTTTTTTTTTTTTTTTGTTATTTTTGTTTGACGTTTCGATATTGTGTGTGTTTTGTTTTTTTTTTTTATTAATTTTGTTGTTGTTGTTGCTGTGCGTCTTGGCTGTCACAACGATAAAATCGATAAAAAAAAAAAAAACAATTGAGCTTTTTTTTTTTAAAACGTGAAACGCTTTCCGTCAACAATTTTTGGGCTTTTATTTACTTTTTTTTTTTTTCTTATCAGAATTATGATAAAAAATTATTAATTTTTTAATAGAAATAATAATAAACAAAAAAAAAAAAAACACACAAAAATAATAATAATGAAATAATGTTTTATTAAAATAAAAAAAAAAAAAAAACAACAACAACAACAACGATGTTAATTGTGTTTGTGGGTGGTGTTTAGGTGTTTTTCTTTTTCTTTTTATTTTATTAACATTTCCTGTTTATTATTATCTGTAAATTAAATATATAATGTCGCTTGTTGTTTATTAAATTAATTAAAAACACAAAAAACATGTAAAACCAATTAAAATTCCCTGATAAAGTAAAAACAAAAAACAAATAAATGTCGATTAAAAAAGAAAAGATAATAAAAAAAAACAACAAAAAAAATATTGCAAACGTGTTAACTTTTTCTGCATATTGTTACAATGAAAATTCCATTCACTTTTTCATGGTTTTTCAACATAATTTTGTTGTTGTTGTTGTTGTTGTTGCATAATTAAATAAATTAAAAAAAAAAAGACAAAAAAAAAAAAAAACTGAAATATTATGCGGTGGTTGTTGTCCTTGATAAAAAAAATTATTTCCCCCCCTTCCCCCTTTTTTTTTTTCCACCCTCATTGCCATGTTTTTGTTTTGATTAAAAGACAAAGAAAACAAATGAAGAAAAAAATTTTTTTTTTTTTTTTTTTTAATTTAAAATTTCACCACCACTACCAACAACACCAGCCAGCCACCAGCCCCCCCACCCCACCCCTACTCTGTTAATTAATTTCAACTAATTATGTATGTAAAAAAAATTTTAAAGTCTTTGAACAGGTAAAGAAAAAGTGAAAGTGAATTTTTTTTAATTTTTTTATTGTTGTTTTTCTGTGATAAAGGGAGATAGACAGCGGAACAGTACACAGAAAATATATATTTTTATTTTTTATTTTTTATTTTTCAACTTGTTTACCTTCAAAAGTGACTAGAATTTTTCGTTTTCATTTTTCGTAATCGAATACTGTGAAAAAAAAAAAAAAAAAAAATTACCATGACATCCCCACTCCCCACTTCCAATTAAGTTTATTCACATATTTTTCGTTTGTTTTTTTTTTTTTTTTTTTTTTTTTTTTTTGTTTTCGTTTGAATAAATTAAAATTCAGCGACCCACACACACCCACCCGTGTACACAAATTTTTCAACATAAAAACTGAAAAAGGCGGATATACAAAAAAAAAAAAAAAAAAAACCGATCAGTTAAGTAAGTGTGGGTGGGTTGATAATCAAAAGTTGATCAGTCGTTTTGGCCCATTCACAATTCTCTTTCTTTTTTTTTTTTTTCTCTCTCTTTCTTTTTCTCTTATCTGATGGCCAAAATACAAACAGAATCAGATACAAATCTTTCTCTTTCCCGTTCACGCTATCAGATAGAAATTGCACGTTGTTGATGTTTTTTTGTTTTGTTTTTTTTTTTTTTTAATGTCGCTAATTAATACCAAGAAGAAGAAGAAGAAAAAAAAAACAATTTTTCATTCTTTTTAATCAATTTCATTGGTATATATACCAATTTTTTTCTTGATTAACATTTCCAGATATAATAATTTATTTTATTTTCATTATCTGGTTGAAATTTTGTGTTTTTCTATTTCATTAGTTTGTTACGTACAACCGGACAAGACACAACTACGTTTTGTTTAAAAAAAATTAATTTTTTTTTATTTCTTTTTTCTTTTTGTTTGTAGTTTACGTTGGATTCGCTTTAATTTTAATTTTTAATTTAATTTCTCGATCTCACTACTTGTTGTATTTACAGGTGGTTTTTGTAAAGAATTATTTTTTTGTTTGTTTGTTTATTTGTTTGTTTGTTTTTTCGAGAAAGAAAAGAAAGAAAAATACAAAAAAGTGTTTTTTTTAAAATTGTTTTTTTTTTGTGGTTTTACGTGGCAAAAAAAAAGAAAAAAAAAGGGAAAATTAAATAGCGAAAATATTTAATTTTAACGAATTATCATAAGAAGTGATTTGCTGTTGTTGTTGCTGTTGCTGTTGTTGCTGTTGCTAGAAAAATTGTATAGAAACGAAAAAGAAAAATGTGTGGTAAGTAAAATAGAAAATTTTTTTTTTTTTTTTTTTACCTGTAAAATTAATTAAATTTTTTTTCTGTTTTTCTGTTTTAAAAATGTCATCAAAAAAATTACTTTCTAAAATTAAATAAATTTCCATTTTTAAATGTTATTCACGTTGATTCGATGAATCGATGATTCGATTATTCGATGATTCGATTATATATATTTTTTTTTTTTTAATTTTTTCCGTATATCGAGATGATAAGACTTCTGAATTATCGAATATTCTTGTTGTTTAAATAGAGAGAATTATTATTATTTTTTTTATTATTACTTTCACTTTATAATATAACAATGTGTGTGTGTGTGTGTGTGTGTGTGTGTGTGTGTGTGTGTGTGTGTGTGTGTATTATTTATTTATATATAATTCGTTAAAGAAAATGTTCAAAAAATTATTTTAAATTCACTGATAAAACAAAAAACACGTGAAACACAATTAGAAAAATTCCCATTCATATATATATTTTTTTTTTTTTTTTTTTTGTTTGTTTGTTTTACTTCCGGTTTTTTTTCTTTTTCTTTTTCTTTTTTTTTTTTTGTATCTACGTGTCATATGCATACGTTTTTGATATGTAAAAAAGAAGAAAACTGCACATCGATAAATTTCTCTAAATTAATATCGATTATTATCGATTATCGGGTTATATAGGGAATTTTAATAGGCAGATACTGTGTTGACATCGATTGTGTGTCTGGGTATGGTTAATAAAATTTGTTAAACCAAATTAAAATGATAAAAATCGATTGAATTGTGTCACCCTTTGAAGAAAATTAACAAATTTTATGCTTTTCTTCCTCGAAACCTTGATTATTTTTTTTATCTCTCTATGTTTTCGTGTTTTTTTTTTTTTTTTTTTTCTTTTTCTTTTTTATAATCATTTTCCGTTACTGATTAGATATTAATTAATTAATGTAATTAATGTAAGTGAGTAATTTTTGTAATTAATGAAAAATACTTGAGAAATATTTTGCGGATACAAAGTAATTAATTACGCGTAATACAAAAAAAGAAAGAAAGAAAGAAGAAGAATTATCGTAGAAAATTTTCCTTTTCTTTTTTTTTTTTTTTTTTATTAAATCACTTTTGATAGGTTAACCGTTATTGTTGTTAATTATTAATGAAATTTGCAATGAAAAATGATAAAAGTGATAAACTCGATGTGATCTCGAAGTGTTGGAATTATCGAAAATTGTAGTAATTGTAGCGATTCTTTGGTGGCTGATAATGATTTTAAAAAAATCAACGAAACCACCACCACCATCACCATCACCACCATCACCATCACCATCAAAAACGAGATTTATTTTCCTTGATTTTTTTATTATTCTTGTTCGATTTTGCCATGCGACGAAGCCACGACTTTATCCACGGTAAACATGTTTTTTTTTTTGTTTTTAAGCCATTTGACGTCAGAATTTTTGTTTTTTTTTGTTTTTTGTTGATAAAGGTGAATAAGGCAAAAATGACTAAAATGTCACAACGAAATGAAAGAAAGAAAGAAGAAGAAGAAGAAGAAGAAAATTCTTCAAGGACATCTGCTTCTAGTTAGTTTTAAATAAATTTTTTTAAACGAAATATATCTTGGTCAAATTTATTTACATTTTTAGAAACAAGTTTTCGCATTTTTTGTTGTTGTTGTTGTTGTTGTTGTTGTTTTATTAAAACAAGGTGTGAGGCGAACCAAAAAAAAAAAACTAATAAAGTGAATTTATTTGATCATGCTTGGCTATGTCTATCGATATTTCGATAAAATCGCATTAAAATCATCGATACTATCGATACACGAAAAAAACCGTTGTCATGCGCAATAAACTGACCGAGCGGTTATGCTCTGATTAAACCAATATCGCTGTAATAAAATAAAATAAAAGATTGAAAATATGAACTTTATGCTCACACGATTTTACTTTCATTTTTAGTTTTGCACTAAAATTATATTATGCAAATAAATCAGTTACTAAACAATTCATTTTTTTTTTTTTTGTACTATCCTGACAAACTTTCATTTTTCAATTTGATTTTATCTGTTTTGTCTCGGGTAAATCTTATTTACGTGGGTGTATGTTGTTTCTAGTCACGACATTATCGGTTATTGCTATGTTCTGTTATTTATTTTATTTCTTTGTTTTCACAGGAATATTTGCCTATTTAAATTATCTAACGCCGAAGACAAGGCGTGAGGTTCTATCATTACTGGTAACCGGTTTAAAACGTTTGGAATATCGTGGTTATGATTCTGCTGGTAATTTTTTATTTTATTTTATTTTATTTTATTTTTTAATTCTTTTGTTTTAATTAATTTGTGTGTGTGTGTTTTTTTTTTTTGTGTCTCTTTAAAACATGATAAAAGGTGTCGCTATTGATTCAATTGATGGGACTGGGATGATAATGGTGAAACAAACGGGAAAGGTACAAATGCTGGAGGATGCAATTGCTTTACGTTGGTGTTTTTTTTTCTTTTTCTTTCTCTGTCTCTGTTAAACATTTAGAAATTTTTGGTTTTTTTTTCCAAAATAGAATTAAAGGATATCAACAGTGAAGATATTGTGGTGACCCATGTTGGTATTGCACATACACGTTGGGCAACCCATGGTGTACCAAGTGAACTGAACAGTCATCCGCAACGTTCTGATAATGATCATAGTTTTGTTGTTGTCCATAACGGTATAATAACAAATTATAAAGATGTAAAAATATTCCTAGAGAATAAAAATTATCGTTTTGAGTCGGAAACCGATACGGAAATTATTGCAAAATTAATACATTTATTATGGACACAGCATCCAGCGTATTCATTTCGTGAACTTGTGGAACAAGTGGTACAACAATTGGTACGTTGTATAATTTTTTTTTTTATCAATAAAATTCTAAAAAAAAAATAATAATCAATAATTCAATAGGAAGGTGCATACGCCCTTGCATTTAAATCAAAACATTTCCCAGGTGAATGTGTTGCAACAAGACGTGGCTCACCGCTACTAGTTGGTATTAAAACAAAGACCCGGCTCGCTACCGACCATATACCAATTCTTTATGGCAAAGGTAAATGAACTGTTTAAATTGCGTAGATAAAAGATAAGAAAAAAAAAATTATTTATATTATTTGCCTTAACACCGCTCTGAATCAATATTAAGGTCTGAAAAATTTTGTTTTTTTGTGTGAATGAATTTAATCTTTTATTGTGACTGAATTAATTAATAAATTATGTGCTAATGGCTAATCAAATCAAATTACCCCATCATAAATTTTATCAACTCTGGTCAAAATCTAACAAAATCTAACAAAGAAAAAAAAGAAAAGAAAAAAAACCACCCTGCAACTTGCATCCACACTGTGACAACGGGAAGTTTTGTGCTTTCTTTTTTTTTTTTTTTTTTGTCACCATCGTTTTACCATTGACCAATAATTAGTTAATTAAAAAAACATTTTTTTTTTTTTTTTTATTTAAACGCTTGTAGTTAGTTTTTATTAATGAAAAAGAAAAAAAAGAAAAAACAAAACAAAAAAAAAACCACAGGTAGTATTGGGACAAAGAAGAAAAGGTGAACAGGTAAATACGTGGTGATTTTAATTATTTATTTTATTATTATAATTATTATTATTATCTAGCTCAGTGTGTGTGTGTGTGTGTGTGTTTTTTTTTCTTTTCTTTTCTTTTCTTTTTTTTTCTTTAACCAAATAGGTGTCGGTGGCAGCAACACAAATTTAATTATTTATTTATAAATGTGTGTGTGTGTGTGTGTGTGTGTGTGTGTGTGTGTGTGTGTGTGTGTGTGTGTGTGTGTGTGTGTGAATTACACGAATTTACGCGTGAAACAAACCAAAAATGATTAAGAATCCCTGCTTTTAGTATGATTATTAAATTAATTAATTAATTTTCTTTCTGTTTTTTTTTTTTTTTTTTCCACCTATTATTTTGTAATTTAATTTAATTAATAAATGTTTTGTTTTTTTTTTTTTTTTTTTTTTTTTCTCCTCTATCTTTGTCCCTGTTTTCTGCGTGTTTAACATTTTTTTTTTTTTTTTTTGTTTTTTTTTTTTTTTTATGTGTAATTAATTATCCTAATTAATTAATTAATTAATAAATAAATTAATTAATTAATAATAATAAAAAAAAAAAAAATTACTCCAATGATCACAACCAATCAACATAACCAATGAACAAAACCAACCAATCAATCAACCAATCAATCAACCAATCAATCAACCAATCAACCAACCAACCAACCAATCACGAAAATCCTTATTAAAAATTTATTTAAAAAATTACAGACGAACAACAAATAAAGCAAGGTGATTTTCCATAATTACATTAATTAATTAATTAATTTTCTTCTAATTTTTTTTTTTATTTTAATTCTTTGTTAATTGTTGTTGTTGTTGTTTCTTTCTTTTTTTACTAACATTTCTATTCTAATTATGGGAAAGAAAAAGACAAAACACAACAGTGAAGCATTTAAGAAATAATTTAGTAGAGAAAAAAAAATACATGTAGGGGCCTATCAGAGACTTGGTGGGGGTGGTGAGTGTGGGATGGTGGGTGGGTGGTGTTGGTAAGTCATTCAAAGGTGCTGTTACCCTGGCCCACATCTTTATAATAAAAAAAAAAAAAAAAATGGCTCTCAAAATATCTCTGATAGGTTCTGACGTCTTGACGTCTCATTCCTTTTTTTTTTCTTCTCTCTTCTCTATTCTATTCTATTTCTCTTAAATTCAATCAAACAGTATGGGGTAAGCAGTATCAAACGGGAGAAAGAAAAATAGAAAAAATAAAATAGTGGGTGGGGTGGATAAATAAAATTAAAAACACTTTTCCTCCCCCCTTTTAATCGTTGTAATCTTTATTAATTTGTCTCTAATTAATTAATTTATTTTTGTTTTTGACTAATTTACTGAAATTTTTTATGTGTGCGTGTGTGTGTGTGTGTGTGTGTGTTTTTATTTTTTAAATAAAATTAATTAATATTAATACACCGCCACAGAAAATTTAATTGAAAAGAGAATAAAAGAGAATTAGAGGGAATTAGAGAGATTAAGAGGGAATTTGAGAGAATAAGAGGGAAATAGAGAGAATTTGAGAGAATTAGAGGGAAATGGAGAGATATTATTGAGAAAATCTCTATAAAATAAAATGCACCATGTGTAACGGAAAAAAAAACCCCACCCGCCGCCCCTATACATAATTTTCTTCCATTCAATTCGTTTGTTCTTTTCACTTTTCACTCTAATTAAAAATTATTTATAAATAAATTGTTTTTTCTGTTGATGTTTTAATTTAATTAATTTCAATTATTTTTGTATATTTTTTTTTTTTTTGTGTATTTTTTTTTATTAATTAATTAATTTCATTAATTAATATCGAAAATAAAATAATTTTAATTTTTTTTTTGTTTTAAAAAAAAAAAAATAAAAAAAAAAAATTGTGTATGTGTGTGACAGATGCTGAGGCTGCATTACATTCAGGTAAATTTTATTTAATTATTATTTTATTTTTTTTTTTTTTTTCTTTCTACTTTAATTTCTAATTTCTAAATTTTTTCAACAATTCAATCATTTTTTTTGTTTTTTTTTTTGTTGTTTTTAATTCATCGTAATCATAATCGACTAACTTTTAATCCATAAGACATGAATTAAGTTAAATATTTTTTGCTTGTTGTTATTATTGATTTGCCTGATTAAATTAATTAACATAAATTGCTTTGTTTTTTTTTTTTTTTTTTATCACAGGGTTAATCACATTTTTTTTACACCATTTTTAGCGTGCGTAAATCTTTTAAGCATACCCCACACATGCAAACATGCACACGAACACACACACAAACACATCATTGGGTGTGGTGGTGGTGGTGTTGGTCATAATTGATACAGATTTTATTTATTTTATTACACAAAAATGTGAAAGTAAAAAAAAAAAAATTGGTACCACCAGTTTGATGGTGGTGGTGGTGGTGGTGGTATTGGTATTTGTGTGTTGGCGGTCGTCAATACAGATGATGAGATTATTTATTTTTGGTGTGTGTGTGTGTTGTTTTTTTTTTTTATTATTAATTTTTTCATTGGATCAGGTTGTAACAAATAAATTTTCTTCTACAATTTATTGATTTATGGGGAAAAAAGAAAACAAGAAGAAGAAAGAAGAAGAAAAATGTGGTGTAGGTGGAGAAGGAGGTGGTGATGGTTGGGATTTTTCTTTTTTTCTTTTATTAATGAAGGTCAATCAACTTGGTGCTTTTTTTTTTTAAATTTGCCAAATATTTTTCTTTCTTTCTTTTTATTCGTTTTTCATTTGTTTCTGGTGCTTCTTTTTGATTAATTATTTGTTTTTCTTTTTCTTTTCTTTTCTTTCTTTCTTTTTCTTTCTTTTTTTTTTTTGTTTTTGTTTAATCTTTGCTTTGGGTCAATTAGAGCATCGTCCACATGGACATGGACCACGTGATGTCCCAATGTTACCACGTACCGAGTCAACATCTGAATTTATGCCACTAGAAGATAAGGAGGTGGAATATTTTTTCGCCTCAGATGCTTCGGCCGTAATTGAGCATACAAATCGTGTTATTTATCTTGAGGTAATTAATTATTTTTATTTATTTGAATATTTTTTAGTGTTATGATTATACGGAATTAGTGTAATTATCAAAGACTATCCACTATGTTAGGATGATGATGTGGCCGCTGTTAAGGATGGTGCATTAAGTATTCATCGGTTAAAGAAATGTTTGGATGATCCGCATGCCCGTGAAATAACAACACTGAAAATGGAAATTCAACAGATAATGAAGGGCAACTATAAATATTTTATGCAGAAGGAGATTTTCGAACAACCAGAATCTGTTGTGAATACGATGCGTGGTCGTGTTAATTTCCGTGATCAAACAGTTATATTGGGTGGAATAAAGGATTATATTCCGGAAATAAAGCGATGTCGTCGCTTGATGCTAATTGGATGTGGGACATCGTATCATAGTGCGGTTGCGACCCGTCAATTACTTGAAGAGCTTACCGAGTTACCGGTAATGGTAGAGTTGGCATCTGATTTTTTGGATCGTAACACCCCCATCTTTCGTGATGACGTCTGTTTTTTCATATCACAATCTGGTGAAACTGCTGATACATTGATGGCATTACGTTATTGTAAGCAACGCGGTGCTCTAATTGTGGGCATTACAAATACTGTTGGAAGTTCTATTTGTCGTGAAAGTCATTGCGGTGTCCATATAAATGCTGGCCCCGAAATTGGTGTTGCCTCAACCAAGGCGTATACATCGCAATTTATTTCGTTAGTTATGTTTGGCTTAGTGATGAGCGAAGATCGTATCTCTTTGCAGCAGCGTCGTCTTGAAATAATCAAAGGTCTTGAGAATTTACATCAGCATATTCAGAATGTGCTGAAGCTTGATAAAAAAGTTTCGGAAATGGCACATGATCTCTACCAGCATAAATCACTGTTGATAATGGGTCGTGGCTATCATTTTGCAACGTGTCTGGAGGGCGCTCTTGTAAGCAATTTTTTATTGTAGCCTCTTTAGTTGCTAAATCGAAAAATAATAATTTAATTTTCACAGAAAGTCAAAGAGTTGACGTACATGCATAGCGAAGGAATTATGGCCGGTGAACTGAAGCACGGTCCATTGGCACTTGTTGACGACTCAATGCCGGTGTTAATGATCATAATGCGTGATCCGGTTTACGTGAAATGTATAAATGCATTGCAACAGGTAACCGCCCGTGAGGGACGTCCGATTATTATTTGTGAGGAGGATGATGCGGAAACAATGTCATATTCGTCCCGGGCCCTCGAAGTACCACGGACGGTTGATTGTTTACAAGGCATTCTAACTGTTATTCCAATGCAACTCTTATCCTATCATATTGCGGTATTAAGAGGGTGCAACGTTGATTGTCCACGTAATCTTGCCAAATCGGTGACGGTTGAATAAATATTCCAATATATATATATAAAAAATTAAAAAAAATAAAAAAATAAATAACTAATTACTAATAACACAAAAAACAAATGATGTATGATAATAAATCCCAATCAATTTTCTACTTTCTAATAAAATATTTTAAAATTTTTTTTTTTTTTTTATTTTTTTCTACAACTTATCTCTTAGTAATTAAAAAACAAACAAACAAAACATGGTGATTGGTGATTTTTATAAAAAAAAATAAAAAAAAAAAGAAAAACTATTTTGTTTTTTGTTTTTTTTTTTTTTTTTTTTTTTAAATAAAATACTGTAAAAATATTTTGTAAATTATCATAATTATAATTTTTTTTTTTCTTATTATTATTAAAAAAATAAAAATAAATGTAATTGAAAATTATTTGATTATTATTTATTTTAATCTAAGTGCATTTAATTAATAATAAAACAGAAAAATTTCCAGAACTCCGGTCCTATCCAGCGGAAATATTTTACACAGCATACGAAGGAATTGAAATAAACAAAGGTTTTATCTCCCAGTTTCAGCTGATTTAAAAATAAAGTAAATTGTTTTTCGTTAATTTTTCCATAGCACGATTTCAGGATAAAACACGAGGTTTGGAGGCTTGGAGGCTTGGAGGCTTGGATTTCAGAAAATATTTTAATAAATTTTTTTTCTGTTGTTTAATTTAAAAACCTATGAAGCCTATGGAAAAAGCTTGATGATTTAAAAAAAAAAAAAAAAAACACCTTTGCAGTTGGATTCAAGTAAGTCGTATGACGTAAGTCGTAAGATTAACCCTTGGTCAGTTTAAATTGGTAAACATTTTTCAGGTTATATATATATCAGGTTTACAAATAAAGTAAATTTACTAACCACACTAAAAATTAGCCAAGTTCTGGGTAAAAAAAAAATTTAATAAAGTCGCCACGAAAACACTTCACACACACGTAAAATGCAACAAAATTTAAGAATCGTCGTGGATATGTGGGGAAGGCGATGGCATTCAGAATTTAGTGTTGGGGTTCGATTCTCGCCAGGTCGAAAATAAAAAATTTTAATTTTTATTTAGTTTCTGCCAACTTTAATACTTTATTTGCGCGAAAAACACATCTATGCGCTGCTAAGGGAAGTAGCGCTCGCCGCCCCCAAATCTCTACTAAAAATTAGCCAAGTTCTGGCTAAAAAATTTAATAAAGTCGCCACGGATCGCACTTCAAATCCACTTAAAATGCAACAAAATGCAAGAGTCTTGGTGGATATGTGGGGAAGGCGATGGCAAGCAGATTTTAGTGCTGGGGTTCGATTCCCCCCGATTGCCAAATAGAAAATATTTTTTCTTCAATTTTTCAACCAACAGAATATTCTATCACCATCTGTGCAGCGCTTAGGGAACTTGCTCGCCCCCATATCTCTACTAAAAATTAGCCAAGTTCTGGCTAAAAAATTTAATAAAAAACGCGTCACGGATCGCACTTCAAATCTCTGTAAAATGCAACAAAATATAAGAATCGTCGTGGATATGTGGGGAAGGCGATGGCATTCAGAATTTAGTGTTGGGGTTCGATT
>OY540807.1:3507126-3542126 GCA_961205885.1 Ptychoptera albimana
GGGAGGGGATATTCCACGAGCGTTGACCAATTAAAAATCCCCCATATCTTTTTTTTAACTTAGTTGAGAATCAACGGTTTCGAACCCTAAACCAACCACTGCCAATATCAACAAGACAACTAATGGTTGCGCTTTAGCGACTGTGGTTATTCGGGTTACAAGAATTATAAATGTTATTCACGCAATTGAAGTATTAAAGTTGGCAGAAACTAAATAAAAATTAAAATTTTTTATTTTCGACCTGGCGAGAATCGAACCCCAACACTAAATTCTGAATGCCATCGCCTTCCCCACATATCCACGACGATTCTTATATTTTGTTGCATTTTACAGAGATTTGAAGTGCGATCCGTGACGCGTTTTTTATTAAATTTTTTAGCCAGAACTTGGCTAATTTTTATTGGAGTTTTTGGGGCGAGCGCAACTTCCCTTAGCACCGCATAGATGTCGACAGTAAATGCTGTTGATAGAAAAAATGAAAGAAAAAAACTTTTCTGTTTGGCACGAGGTGGAATCGAACCCCAGCTCTAAATTCTGCATGCCGTCGCCTTCCCCACATATCCACCACGACTCTTTTAATTTCTTGCATTTTACGTGGGTGTGAAGTGCGACATTCGTGGCGACTTTATTAAATTTTTTTTTTTACCCAGAATTTAGCTAATTTTTAGTCTAATTTGGGGCGAGGCAATTTGATAGATTTTGCCCCTCCAAACATTTTCTCATACATTTAATGGAGAAGATAAATGATGTAGATACGATACGATACCTGTTACGATACGATACAGCCCTTCGGACACTTCGGCATCCCTTCAACATAAAATGGAGATTTTTTGACAGCGAAAATATGTACACAGAAAGGTGGCGGTTTATTAACGTTTAATACATACAAAAGTATTTATTTTTTTTTTTTTTTAATTATTTCAAATAAAAAAAAAAAAAAAAAAATTATTTATTTATTTTATTTTTTTTATTTATTTTTTTTATTTATTTATTTATTGATTTTTTTTAATTTTTTTTTTTTTGTGTGTTTTTATTAAATTAAAAAGAAAATATACTAAAATAATAATAATAATAATAATAAATGATAATTAAAATAATTAATTTGATTAAACAACGAAAAGAAAAAGAAAACAACTAATAATCCCTAGTAATTATTATATAATTATATATTAATAAATTTTTTTCTCCATTTTTTATTTTTTTTTTTCTTTCTTTCTTTTTCTGTTGTTATTATGTATGTATGTATGCATGTATGTATGTTTTTATGTATGTATGTTAATAAATATGTTTTTATTTTTCAGAGGTTTTTTCAGAACATGTACCTCCTCTACCTTCTCCTATTACTACTACATCTCTCTCTCTCTCTCTCTCTCTCTCTCTCTCTCTCTCTCTCTCTCTCTCTCTCTCTCTCTCTCTCTCTCTCTCTCTCTCTCTCTCTTTCTTATTAAAATATATACATATTTATAGAAATAAAAATAATGTAATTAAAATAAAAATAACAAATTAAATAATAATAATGAAAAAAAAAAAAAAAAAAACAAAGAAAGATTTTAAATATTAAAATTAATTCATCAAAAAACTTATTATTAATTAATTATGAATAATATAAATAAATTATAATTAAACAAAAAAAAAATCATCGCACAGAGCACAAATCACATTCAACGGTTCCATGTGTGTATGTGTGTTTGTGTGTATGTGTGTGTGTGTATTTCACTGTTTTTCACTGTTTTAATCAATAACTACATAAGGCAAAATGGTTAAGGGTTCATCGTTTTGGGTTTTAGCAATCATTACCTGATGCCACTCCTTAAAAACAGGATCATTTGATATTAAATTGGTTGCTGTTGATGTTGTTGTTGTTGTTGTTGTTGTTGTTGTTGATAATGATGATTGTTGTTGATGTTGTTGTTGTTGATTATCAATTCCTATCATTGGATCCATTGATAATAATTTTTGTGGAATCATTGTTTCAGCATCAACCGATGTTATTGTTGTTGTTGATGTTATTGTTGTTGATGTTGTTATTGTAGTTAATAACTTTTCATCATTATTATTAATAATTAATGATTTTTTATCATCATCATCATCATTATTATTATTAATATTATTATTTTTATCATCATCATCAACAACAACAGCAATATTACTATTATGCTCTTTTTGTGATTTCTCAACATTTTTTGGTGATACAGCATGTAGAAAACTTGGTAAATTTGTAAAAAAAAAATTTTTATTTATTTCAGTATCTGTATCTGATGATTCATCAGATGATGTTGATGACATTGATGAACCAGATGATGTTCTAGATGATGATGATGATGATGTTGATGTTGATGATGTACCAGATGTACCAGATGATCCTGATGATAATGATGAATCAGATGATTCATTATCTAATTCATTTTTTATTAATTTATTAACATTATCAATTGTTATAATTCTTTTACATATTTTACGCTTTTTTTTATTTATTTTTGAATATTTACGTTTTAATCGTTTTTTATTATTATTATTATTATTATTTATATTATTTATATTTATATTAGTATTAGAATTAGTATCATTAATTAATATATTGTTATCAGTCTCATTTTTATTTATAACATTATTATTATTATTATTATTATTATTACTACTACATTCAACATCATCATCATCATTATGATTATTATTATTATTATTATTATTTTTAATATTAAGATTAGGTGAAACAGCAGTAGCAGCAATAGTAGTTGCAACAATAGTTGTAACATCAGTTGTAGCATCAGTTGTAGCATCAACAATAGCAGCATCAGCATCAGTAGTAGCAGTTGTAGTTGTAGTAGTAGTAGTAGCTGTTGTAGTTGTAGTAGTTGTTGTAGTAACAGAATCAATTGTATTATCATCAACAATATTTGTATTATCTACATTAACATCATCTTTAGATATTATTTTAGGTATTTGTATAACATCAATAATATCATTATTTTTATTAATACAATTTTCATTAATTATCAATGGTAATGGTAAAGGTAATGGTAATGGTAATGGTAATGATAATAAATCAGCATCAGATCTAGATAATTTTATTAATTCTGATTTTATATCTATTAATTTTTTATTATCACTTTTTTTTTTTATTAAATTTATTTTTCTTTTATCATCATCATCCTCATCATTATCATCATCATCAGCATCAGCAGCATCATCATCATCATTTAAATTACCATTATCAATTACTTTATGTAATATTCTTTTATGTTTTTTATTCTTTTTTTTATACTTTTTATTATTATTAATTATACATGATGATGATGATAATGATGGTGGTACACACATTAATGGTAATTTATTATATTTTAAATCTTTTGGTATTTTATTAATTATATTTGTTAATTGATTATCAATAATTAAATAACCAATTTGTGGTACACATGTATCATTATCATTTTTATTATAGACATTATTTATATTTAATTGATCCCAATTACCATTTATATTATTTATATATTTATTATGTAATAAATTTATATGTTTCTTATTCACATTTATTTTATTTGTATATAATAATTTTTTTGCTGGACAATCAATATTCTCCTCATAAATTATATTATTATTTATTATTGATGGATATTGTTCATTTGTTTCAATTATTCTATTATCATGTGTTGAGGCTGTTGTTGTTGCTGTTGCAGTTGTTGTTGATGTTGATTCAACACCATCAGTTATATCTGTCGATGTTTCAATTTCAACCTTAATTATTTTTTCATCATTTTTAATAGATGCTGTCGACGATATCTCAACAATATCAGTTAATTTATTAATAACATCATCACCACCACCACCATCACAATGACCATCATCATCATTAATCATTGGATTAGATAAATTTGTAATAGATAAATTTTTACTAATGCCACTATTACAACAATTCTCTTTTTCAATATTTATAATTAAATTTTCATCCTTTATTGGTATCATATCATTACTATTAATTGATATTATTACTTTTGGCTCATCAACATCAACATTAACATCATCTTCATCATAATCCAAATCAAAAATACTCTTCATACGTTTCTTATCGGTTAATGATTTTTTTTTTAATTCATTATCCATTTGTCGCTGTTTTAATTCATGATAATATATTTCCATACGTATTTCCTGTTGACGTTTTTTTTCTAATTGTTCCTTTAATAAATTTTTATTGTCATCACAATTACTATTTCGTTTTTTATCATCATCATCATAATTATCATCATCATAATCATCAGCATTATTATTTTTATTAGTTTTATTATTATTATTATTATTATTTTCAACAATCATCTCATCACAACCATCGAATTTATCGATTTCACGTATTTTACATGTACACCAATATTCATGATCATCATTCTCACTATTATTATTAATAACACTATAATCAATTGGTGGCAATAAATCACGTAATTTTTTTAATTCTTTCTCTATTTCATCATTATTATTGCTTGTATTTATATTATTAATTATATTTACACTTTGATTATCATTATCAATTAACTTATTATCTAATTTATTTATTAATGTTGATGTTGAATCACTTTTAGGTGATAATGTTATATCATCAATAACACCACCTATACCAATATCTAAACCAACACTTATACCACCACCATTATCACCTTTGACACCACCACCCTCATCATCATCATCATCCTCATCATCATCATCATCATCATCATCTATAAAATTATCTTTATTCCCTGATGATAATACACGTAAATGATCACCACTTGAATCATAATTCATTTTCCCATGATTATTATTTATAGATGGATCAACAATTGTGTCATCCACAATATGATAACTATCATTATTATTAATAGAAGTTCTAGATATTTTCAATATACTAATATCAGATTGTTGTGAATTTTCTGAACAAAAGAAAAACAAAAAAAAAATTAGACCACATTTTGCAATTAAATAGAAAAAAAAAAAATTTTATCTAAAATAAAAACTTTGTTTACCCGAACACGTTGACGGTGAATGTTGTCGTGATGATGCTCTGGTAATTGTTGATGTTACTGTACTATGTCTGGTCATTGATGATGTTGTTGTTGATGTTGTTGTCGTTGTTGTTGTCGTTGTTGTTAAAACATCTGGTGACGTTGAATTTGGTAAACGTCTTGTCTTTAAATCCGCTATTAATTCTGCTGTTGTTTTTACCTTTTTACTACCCGGTACCGATGATGCAAGTTTATTTTTTATATCGATATATATAGAGGCATCATACATAGGTCCCGTTGTATAATGATTACCACCACCTTGTGATGCTAATAATGAATCAATACCACGTGAACCCTTTTTACGTCCACGTTTTTTTGGTAATTTTTTTTGTTCAACATAATCATTTTGTTGTTTTTGTAATAATATTGTTTTTGTTATTGTTAATGGTTGTATACCACCTGTTAATGTTCCAGTTCCTGTTCCTGATATTACTGTACCGGTTGTTCCCGTTATTCCTATTGTTTTTGTCTTTGCTGTCATTGTTGGTAATAATAATAATGATGATGATGATCTTTTATTTATAATATTATTAACATCATTATCATCATCATCATCATCATCCTCATCTACATCATCATTATTATTATTATTTATATATTGTATTGTTGTATGTGTTGTATTACTACTACCATTTGAATTATTTATTATAAATGGACTAATACTACGACTTGTTGAACTATTATCAATATTATGTATATTTATTGATGTATTATCATCAATATCAATTATATTATGATTTATATCATCAGCATTATCATTATCAACATCAATATTTAATAATTTTTTTTTTTGTTTTTTATGTTTTTTATGTTTTTTTACATCAACATTAACAACATTATTATTATTATTATTATTATTGTTTATATTTAATAAATCATTTGTATTACGAAAAAATTTACCACTAAATGTTAAATCATTTCTATTCTGTTGTTGTTGTAAACCTGTTGTTACACCACTTACAACAGTTGTATTACCAACACCACCACTACCACCACCAAGATATAATGATGTTGATAATTTTTGTTGTGATTTTATCGTATTAAATGATATACCCTCTGAATTTGAACAACTAAAATGACTTGTTGAACTATTTGATAAACTATCATTGATTAAAAATAAATCAACTTCACGTACTGTTGGATTATTATTATTACTTGACAGTTGTTGTTGTTGCTGCTGTTGATGACCAGATTTTAACTCTTTTTTTCTTTTATTCTTTTTACTCTTTTTTACATTTAATTTTCTTTTATTATTATTATTATTATTATTATTATTGTTATTATTATTATTATTATTCATAACAATATTACAATTATTATTATCATTATTTTCAACATCAATTATAATATCATCATCATCATCATCATCATTATTATTATCACTAATATTTATACTATTATTGCCACTTATAATATTATGATTATTACTATTACTTGTTACTGTTGATGTTGATGATGATGATTGTTGTTGTTGTTGTTGATTTATTTGTTGTTTATTTAATTTTTTTTGTAACTTTGGTATTTTCGGTAATAAATATATAGGACTATGTGAATGTTCATCAAATATTGTTGGCAAATTATTATTTATATTTGATGAATTACTATCATTATTATTATTTAATAAACCACTTAATAATTGCTGTTGCTGTTGTTGTTGTAACAATTGATTATCATCATTTACCACCTTATTTGTTATTAATTTTTTTTTATTTATTAAATTTGCAAAACTAATTGGGCCTTGCTGTTGTTTAACACTTATATTATTACTATTGCTATTATTTTTATAATTACTATTATTACTACCACTATTACTATTTGTTGTTAATAATCCTGTTGTTGTTGTTGTTGTTGTTGTTTTACTACAATTACCAACACCACCACCACTTATTTTTGTTATTGTACTTGATTTTTGATTATTATTATTATTATTACTTGATATTTGTTGTTGTTGTTGTTGTTGTTTAACACTTTTACTTTTACTTATTACTGATAATGGTATTGATGATTTTGATAATAAATATGCATTAGATACAGATGACCATGGTGATTGTTGTTGCTGTAATTTATCATCATTATCTTGATATTTTAAATTTTTACCACCATTCGTTAATATTAATGATTGTTTATTATTTTTTTCATCATTTACCGTTGATAATGTTATTAATTTATTATTACTATTACTATTACTAGTTATTGTTGATGATGGTATATTTCCTGATGTTCCTACAACACCACCACCGCCAACTCCTGTCGCTATTGCTGCTGTTGTTGTTGTTGTTGCTGTTGCTATTGTTGTTGTTGTTGTTGTTGTTATTCCTAATGCAGGCATTACCATATCACGCCATTTCTTTAATACATTTTTAGCACGTTTTGCCAATGCTGTATTTGTTGTTTTACGTCGAAATGCATTTATATATTTTGCTAATCTGGTTGACTGGTTATTTCCAAAAATAAAAACAATAAAAAAAAAAACAAGAGAGTTAAAACTACAAAAAAAAAATCTCCATACAATATTTAAAATACCTCTAACTGTTCCTTAGTAACCTGTGTCTGTTCCAATATACCAATAACATCCAAAACTGTTTGGTCATCAACCACCTTTTTATCATATTAGAACCACAAAAAAAAAATTCAAAATAAAAATTCAATCAAAAAAACACAAAAAAACTAATTATGAAACAGAAATAACGTCAAAAAAAAAAAAAAAAAAAAAAAAAAAATTTCAAAACAAATGAAACTAGGTTAATCTTTAAAACAAAAAAAAAAAAAATTTAGGGCATGGAAATCAATCTCGTTGTAACATAAGATGTCACAAAAATAAAACATAAATTACGTTAATAAATTAAATAATTTGGAACAAAACACTCCATCACGATCACCACGCCACAAAAGGAACAAAATTAAATCAAAAAAAATTCAATGGCAGGTGGTTGGCCTATCTTATGTAAATCCATAATAAATAAAATGTCAAAACTTACATTGTAACTGTTGTCCAATGCATTTTGTAATCTCTGTGATAATTCGGAAATATTCATTTAAATTTAAATCAAGAGCCAAAAAAATCACGTTCAGAACTTTTTTCTTTTCTTTTTTTTCTTTTTTTTTTTTATTCAAAGAATTTCTTGTTGTCCGTCTGCTGCTGGTGCTGTTGGTGCTGCCTAATTTTCTGCCTTTTTGTTTTTATTTTGTTTTTTCTCGCTTTTGTTTTGTTTTTTTTGTTTTTTTTCTTTGTAGGAAGTGTCAAAAAAAAAAAAAAAAACAACAAAAAATTAATTAATTAAAACTTTTCGTATTCATTTATTTATATTTATTAATTTTTTTTTTTATTGTTTTTTTTTGTATTCTGTATTCGCCTCCTTACTAAATTAAACGAAACGTAAAATAAAAAGAAGAAAAAAAAAAAAAAAATTTTCTTTTCTTTCTTTCTATTCGTTTTTTTTTTTTTTTATTAACCAAAAATTTTATAACAAAAAAAAAAAAACTTTATTTCTGATAACAAATCACACACACACACACACACACACACAAGAGAAAAACAATAATAATAATAATTTAAAAAAAAAACAACAAAATTAGTGGATAAAAAAGTTTTTTTTTTTTTTGTTATAAAATTCTCTCTCTCTCTCTCACTAATTTGATAAAATCTTCTAATTACTTCGTTAATTGATTATTATTATTATTCTTTTATTATTATTTATATTATTATAAACACCTTTTTGCACGTGAATTAATTACTTCTTTATTTTTTTTTTCTTTGATTAATTAATTACTTTTTATTTCGCATAGAATTAATTTATTATCATTAACATTCTCGCTTCGTTTTTCTTTTGTTTTTTTTTTTTTGTTTTTTTTTTTTTTTCGTTAAAACAACTAAAATAAAATCGGGAAAATAAAATCAAAAATAAAAATGCTTCAACGAAAAAAAAAAAAAAACGCGTGCAAAACAGCTTGTCGCGTAATGGCGGACCGTACTGCCAACTTTTTTTTGCTTTTTCGTTTTCCTTGGTTTTCGTTTTTTTCTTTTTCTTTTTTTCTTTTCACCTCACGAGAAATGTAGAAACATAAACATAACAAAAATTATTTGATAAATGAAATAATGCCATCTATGATAAAATGTTAAAAATGATTCCGTTCTACATGAAAAAAAAAAAAAAATGCTATAATTATGCTTTTGAAAAAAAAAAGTGCCTGATGTACAACCTTCAAAATGTTATCTAACGTAAAACAAAATCCAATATAACGAAAAAAAAAAAATTCAAACAAGATACACACGAATTGAAAACGGATTAAATACACTTTTAATACCGAATCAAAAAAAAAAAAAAAACAATTACATTGCGGGAAAAACACCAAACAGACACACATGATTCTAAACAGATTTTTAATTTGAATCTAATAAAGGTAAGACAAAATACAACGCAGGGTGGTGGTGATTGCAAATATTATCCAAACAAGAACGAGAGCAGAACAACAAAATAAAAATAGTTTTTTTTTTTTTTTTTTATCATTTTAAACACAAACTTATACACATTTGTATATAAATAAAAATTTATTTTTCAATTGTAATTTATATTAATTATAAATTCTTTTTCATTTTTTTTTTAATTGTACAAATTGTTAATTTTACATTAATTTCCTTTTTTTTTTTTACTAGAAGTTATATTATTCTTGTTGAGTAGTAGTAGTAGTAGTAGTAGTAATAGTAGTTGTAGAAATAGTAAAGAATCATCTAGCGCACACATATTTTTTTTTTTCCTATTCAAAAATTACCTGGTGTGTGTCGGGGGTGGTTTTTTATTTACTTTAAATATTATTGTTTGCAGCCGGGGTGGTAAGATGTTTTATTACAATACACACATACACAACTGGGGGGGAGGGACACGCTCACCGTTAACCGAGTCCTATTTTACAATTATTTATTATTATTATTTGCAATAAGTTTGAAAATAAAATTCATCAAGATTTCTCCAAATTTATATCTAAACGAAAAAAAAAAAAAAAAAAAATAGCGCGCTCGCCCCCACAATTTTGCTTGATTTCTTGACTTTAGAGGTTATTATATGTAGATAGGGGAGAGAGGATTGATTGATGAATGGATGGATGGATGGTGAAGGTGTTGTGTTGTGTGCGATTTTGATTTTTTGTTTTGTTTTAATTTAATTTCTTGTGATAGGTTAGTGATGGATAATCTTAAATTTTTTTTTTTTTTTTTTTAATTTTTTTTAGATACATATTTATAATTATAAATAAAGTTAATCTTTCCAATGATTGATTGATTGATTGATTATTAGAGAAGATTAGCAACATAAAATAATTTAGGCAGAACTTTCTGTTGTGGTGTTTTGAACAGCTTGGCCATTGTTCTATGGAAAAATTGTTTTTATTTACATGAATTAATCTTCAGCTACCTATGGGCTAAAGATATTAAAAATCTACCTTGTTCTCCATGTTGCCATTATTTTGTCCTCCCCCGTTGCCATTTCCACCGCCACTAGTATTGCTCTTGCTACGTGGTGCATGACGGAAACGTGGACGGCCACGTCTACCTGGTCCTCCCTTAAGTTGTTGACCATTTTGTCCATCAATATTTGGACCGCCGTTACCGCCTCCACCATTACCACCAGATGAATAGATTTCAATCATGTCACGTGGGCGACGGGCTCCACCGCGTCCACCACGAAAATTGCGTCTAAAGAAACGTCTTGGTGCTAATCCACGACCACGAATTAAACCCCCACCACCACCACCACCGCCGCTACCATCTTCGCGGCCACCATCTTCACCTCCTGAATGTTGTAAATTACTATCATCACCTTGTTTGTTATTACTGTCACGATGTTGACGCGATAATCCTCGACGGTAATAACCGAAGCGACCACGACCGCGCCCCCCACGATAACGTTGGGTTCTTTGTTTTTGACCCTCGCCATTACCTGTTTGACCATCAGTTGGTCCTCCCTCACCATCTGACTTATCCATTTTATCTGCGAAATTAAAATAGCCTTTTGTGTTGTCAAACATAAATTTTGTTCAACGATTTAACAAGCGAAACTCACCCCCACGACGACCACGATTGTTCCTTGGCCACATCATGTGAAAACCACGACGTTTATCCGCAGCATATGGACTACCACGGACCGGTTCACCTTCGGGTCCAGTCACATTAGCCGCCTCATTACCCTTCTCGCCAATAACAACGTCAAACTCCACTACCTCACCATCGCCAACCGAACGTACTGCCTTTTTTGGATTGTTACGTACAATGGCAGATTGATGTACGAATACATCTTCCTTTGTATCATTTCTGTTTATAAATCCGTAACCGCTCTTGACATTAAACCATTTTACAGTACCACTAACTTTAATGGCTGTACACGCAAAATTATTTTAAAATATATAAATGGAGAGAAATACACAAAATAAATTATTTAAAATCCAATCAATCAATGAATGATAAAAAAAAAAAAAAAAAAAAACTTTTAAACAAATTTAACAAATTCTGCACAATTTTTTTTTCCAACAAAAATAAAAATAATTTACCATGTGCTTTTCAAAATAAAATTAAAATAGAAAAAAAAAAAAAAAACGGCAACCATCTTTGATCCAAAAATTATAAAAACATAGAAAGGAACAAAGAGAAGCATAACAATGTCCACTCATGCACACACAAACAAACATATATCAATAATAGAGGAGGAAAATAAGCGTCGTAGCGTCCATAATGGAAGCGACGCATTAACAAGATGGCGGATTTTTTTTTTTTTTTTTTTTTAAAGTATATTGAAAAAAAAATTTTTTTTTTTTAATTTCTATTGCCTATTATTGTTAGAATAATATTTCCAAGGAATGAAATACTTTTATTTTTTGGGTGACAAAATAAGAACTTTTTTTTTTTTTTTTTTTTATGAACCAGAAGGGTATGAATCTTATGGTAATTTTCATTTTTTTTTTTTTTGGGTAGTAAAAACTCACCAATAACTTGTTTTTGTATAACGGGCACCGATGTTGGGGATGCCTTACTGTTGTTTTGTTGAGATTGCTGTTGTTGCTGCTGTTCAGACGTTTGTTTCTCGGAGTCAGCCATGGTGTTAATATGACTCTGTTTATTAACGAGTGAATAAAGATGTTAAATCACTCTCCAACCTTTCTTTTAGATGTTATTCACTTGCCAGATCTTGCACGAATGACTTTATTAATATGCCGGTAGTATGTTCGACCAAATATGTTTATAGCGTGATAGACGAGGAAAAAACACACCGAAAGAAAAAGTTTTTTTTTTTTTTGTTTTTTTTCTACTTTACTAAATCCACTTCCCTTTCACTGAACTATATTTCCTATTGGTAGCATGCGCACTTTATGATAAATTACCGTTCAATGCATAAAGCATAAATTGTAGCGGATAAAAATATAAACGAAATAAATTTTCGTACCCCTTTCCATTTTTTTTTTTTTTAACTTTTATCTAAATAATAACAGAATACTTGTGAATAACACGAGATTCTTAGGAACTAATAAGGAGTGCAGTACGTACATAAACAACAAGAAATAATAACAAATCATCAATGACTTTGTTTGTAGACATTGTTTTTTCCATAGCTCAAAAACACAACAATGTTTTGTTTTGCATAAATTGCATAGATAACAAAAGCACCTACATAATACCATAAACGAAAACATAAACAAAACTAATCGCAGAGTAATCTTTAAACGTATAAAAATACATTTTTGTAACCCCCTTGATAACACAAATCCAATAAGAAAAACAAATTTTCAATTTCCACCACCCACGTAAAAACGGAAAAGTTCAATGGAAAATCAATCATAAAAAACATGAAAAAAAAAAAAAAATTTTTTTTTTTTTTGCCTTAATGTAATAAATAAAAATTCATTTTTAATTTTATTTTATTCGTTAAACTAACGAAAATTTTCTTTTTATTTTTCTTTCTTTTAAATCACAACAAAACATTTTTTATTTCAATGGAATAAAACGCGAACTGTGTGTTGCACCAATACCTGGACGACCGTGTTTTACTGGTTTGTACGTCAACGAGAATTCACCCAAATAATGTCCAATCATTTCTGGCTTAATTTCCACCTGTTTTTATAGAGAAAATAAAAAAAAAATAAATATATTAATACAAATTCTATAGGTTTAGAGAGAAAACTTCTAATGAAGTTCACAAAAAAAAAAAAATAAACAAATATATATTCAGATAAGCTATATTGTAAACATTTCTCGTTATTGATAATATTGAATCTGAAAAACTCATCTCCAAAATATCAACACAAAATCAGTCTCGTCATCGTATCATCATTATAATTTAATTTAAAGGAAAAAAAAAAAAAAACAGAAATATTTAATTCACTCTTACTTGATTAAACGTTTTTCCGTTGTATATTCCAATTATTGAGCCAACCATTTCTGGGACAACAATCATATTTCTCAAATGGGTCTTAACAATTGCTGGTTTCTCATTTGGTGGGGCTTCACGTTTGGCTTTTCTCAATTTCTTGATAAGTGCCATCGGCTTACGTTTTAATCCACGATGGAAACGTCTGCGAGCCCTGCAATGCATCAACTCAGCAAGTTGATCACTAAAAATATAACCATTTTACTCGTTTTTTTTAACACACTTTTTTTTTATAACCATAACCACAAAAAAAAAAATATTAAACTATTTACTTTGGCATATCAAGGAGTTGATCCAAATCAACACCCCGATATGTGAATTTACGGAAGGCACGCTTCTTCTTTGCAGTTTCTTCAACCTAAATTTACCAAGAAAATTTAAGAAAAAAAACAAAAACCATAATTTTAGCACATTTTATAAAACAAATAACACACAAATAATTCACAAATAACAAAGAAAATATATTTTTGAATCTTTTTAAATTATTTAATCATCAAACATAATGATGATGATGATAATTTTCAAAGATACAAAAAACATTTTTTTTTATTTTCTTAGTTTTCGTCCATTACCTCAGCCATGTTTCGCCTATGAAATGTAAATACGAAAAGAGATATATTTGTTATGTTTTACTTAACGAAGCCATATTATGTGATGGCACAAAAATACAATGCTACCAACATTTAAAAAAAAAATAAAATAATAATAATAAAAAATAAAATGGAGGTAAATTTAGAATGCGCCATCTTATAAATTAATTATGAAATGAAATTGATAAACGTCAATAGGAACAGAAAACATAGCGACGTAAGCAGAAACATAACCAGAAGTAGCAATTAGATAGTCTCTGTTTATATGATTGTTTTTTTTTTTTTTTTTTTTTTTTTCTACCCCAAATTCACCTGAACAATTAAATAATAAATAAATAAAATGACGTATGTATAACATAAATCATTAGAACATAAAACTAAATTATAATAATTATAATTAATTAAAAAAAATAAATATATTCTAGTGCAGTGGCAAAAGTAACATTTAAAATCACATTAACGTCAGACCCGAAATTACCATTTAAAGTGTTTGTAGTTTTTTATATATATATATATATATATATATATAGATCAGATAAATATATTTTATTGAAGTAATTTTTTTTTTTCTATTGTAGACTTAGTGTTCCCGAATCAACACCATTTACAGCTGTATTAAAATTTGCTGCAGAAGAATTTAAAGTACCACCAGCAACTAGTGCAATTATAACAGATGATGGAATTGGTATAAATCCACAACAGACAGCTGGTAATGTATTTTTAAAACATGGAACGGAATTACGATTAATTCCACGTGATCGTGTCGGATAATAATAATTAAATTAATTTTACTTTAATTTTTTTGTTATAAAGAAATAAAGAGATTTATAAGATTAATAATTCAAAAGAAAATTATTTTATTTTATTTTACTTTAAATCCTTATATTCCATGGCATCTTATTAAAATTATCAACAAAAATATATAAATGGGGGAAAAACAATTAAGGCAGACTTTCACTTAAAGAAAAATACCTTTGTAAATGCGAACGGGAGTGAAAGATAAACAAAATTCATCTTTTGAATCGAAGACAAAACACTATTGGTATTGTGACGAAATACAACAAATTACGAATTTGTATCTTCATCGCAGGGTAAAATTATCGAATGGTGAAAGAATTACCTAAAATTCTGCAGACATTTTTCTCTCCCGTTTGTATTTACGAAGGTTTTTTTCTTCAAGTTCTTTAATCCAACATTCAAAAAAAGTCTGAGATTCTTAAAACGTTGGAAAAAAAAAAAAAAATAATCCCTACTTACTGATTGATTTCAATTTATCCAGTAAATGCATCAATATTTTGCAATCAAAACAAACAAACAAAAATCCAATCATTCCACAGAATAATTCTCAAATTCCATTACTGCTTCCTATGCAGGTAAATCCAGATCATATAATGACATAAATCAATTAATTGTTTATATTAAATTATTTCCATTTAACAAATTAAAACAATAAAAAACTCACACAACGAAAAATTTTTATTATTATTTTTTGAATTTGTCAAATAAAAACGTTTTTATTAATTGTTAATAAATTAATTAAAATAATTAATCTACGTTTGGTGTGACGGTGGATATATCTAAAAAAAAAAAAAAAAAAAAAAAAAAAACATTCTTCCAAGTAATAAATGAATAAAAATTCAATTAATCGATGATTAAAGAAGAAGAAGAAGAAGATTTTTCAACGGATTTTTGATTAGTCATTGTAATATGCACACGGCACGGCACAAACAGCAAAATCAACGATTTCCTCCCTCTCTATTTTTTTTTATTGTTGTAATAGTAGTTGTACAATAATTGCCTATCGAACGCGCATATATAAACTATAATAGCCGGTGTTTTGTTTTTTTTTTTTTTTATATATGGTGGTTAGCGGTTTTTTTTTTTTTTATTTCCTATTAAACCGTTAATATTTCCCCAAAAAAAAAAAAAGAAATTTAATTTTAATTTTTTTTTTTTTTTGTTATCAAAAAAAATTTCTACAACAAATTATTTATTTTTTTTTTTATTTTTATTTCTCATCGATTCATATTATTGAGACTGGACTGGTTTAATGTGGTGCCACCGTCACGTTATATAAGAAGAAAAGAAAAAAAAAAAATTAAAACAATTATTTTACACACAAAATACTTGTTTTTTGATTTATGTTTCATTTTTTTTTTCTTCTTTTTCTTTTTTTTCTTTTATTTCTCCTCTCACAACGTCGTTTTTCAATTATTATTTTCATTAGGCGAAAATTCGTTTAAGACGCGAGTCACATCACGCGTTCGAAATAATATTGGCGATTTTGTAATTTTTTTTTATTTAATTTTTTTGTTTTCTGTTTCAAATCGATTGTGTTTTTTTTTTTATTTATTAATAAAGAAAAAGTACACCAGCAACATATCAGCAGGCGATTTTATATTTTGTGTTGTGTGTTGTACAGATTAATTAATTTAATTAATAAAATAAATAAAAAAAAAAAAATGCCAATACCAGACATACAAAAGGCGGCACCACACTTTGGTGGTACAGCTGTTATTAATGGGACATTTAAGGAGATTTCATTGGATGATTACAAAGGAAGATATTTGGTTATATTCTTTTATCCATTGGACTTGTGAGTTTTTTTTTTTTTTTTTCTCTTGTAATTTATTTGTACCATAATTAATTATTAAAAAGAAAAAAAAAAGTGTTTGTGTGGCGTCACTCAATTATATTTTCTTTGTGTTTATCTTTTTTTTTTTTTTTTTTCTCCCCTCTTTCTTAGTACATTTGTCTGTCCAACCGAGATAATCGCATTTTCTGATCGTGCTAATGAATTTCGTAATATTGGCTGTGATCTAATAGCCATCTCAACTGATAGCCACTTTTCCCATTTAGCATGGGTGAATACATCACGTAAAACTGGTGGACTTGGTAATATGGATATACCGTTATTAGCTGATAAATCAATGAAAATCTCTAAATCCTATGGCGTACTGAATGAGGAGACCGGTGTACCATATCGCGGTTTATTTATAATTGATGATAATCAATTGTTACGACAAATAACTGTTAATGATTTACCAGTTGGACGTAGCGTTGATGAAACATTACGTTTGGTACAGGCATTCCAGTACACCGATAAACATGGTGAGGTTTGCCCAGTTAACTGGAAACCAGGTAACAAAACGATGGTACCTGATCCAAAGCAGAGTAAAGATTACTTTAATGCGGTTAATTAATTAATTAAATAATAATTAAAAAAAAAAAAAAATACAAATCAATTTATAAGCAATGCCGAATAGAACCCTAATTAATTAATTAATAAATAATCGAAAGATTCTTTTGTATTTTTAAATCCTTCTCTCCCTACCTCCACCTTTTTTTATTATTATTATTATTTATATTATTATTATTATTTTTATTATATTTCACCCAAATGTAGCGTTTAGCAATATTATTACAGAAGAATAAAATTAAATAAAAACCACAAAAAAAAAACATAAAAAAACAATTCTTTAATTTCTTTATCAACAATAACCTTGTTGTGTTCCCTCCATTAATAAATGGAGTGACGTCTTTGTACGGTGGCGATATTTACGTGGAAATATTTCATCACTTATATTTTTTTTTGTTTTTGTTTTGTAAGTCAAAGAAAAAAAAAAAAAAAAAAGGGCAAAACCATTCCTAGAAGCTAAACTAAAAAAATATAATCCAAGGAATTTTAATCCTTCCAAAAACATAACCAATAAAATTTTTTTTGTTATTTCTGTATATTGTCCAAAAACAAAAAAAAACAAAAAAAGGTTGTTTAGCCATGCTTAACCAAGTTATCGACAAACGATAACTTTCGTAAATGTTTTGACGTTTTAACGAAAAACAAAATTAAATTTCTGTTCAAAAGTGTTCTATTAAAAAAAAAAGATCAGGATATTATCTGGACTAAGTATCATGATGAATTCGTTTATTTATTATGATGAGGAGATGCCCCGTCAAGAGGCGCAATCACTTAAACCAATTTTAATGCAGGTTGTTTTCTGTGTTCTTAGTTTTTTGTTTCATCCAACTGTTAAATAAAAACAATTTTTCTACTTCCAGAGCATCTACAAGCAACAAGTACCAGATATTTCATATTTTAATCAGGATCATATAACTACAAAGCAATCATCAAATTCATCCATTTTAACAAATGTATTTTTTTTTTTTATCCCTATTTAATACAAAATGAAAAGAATCTTAATCTTTAAAAAAAAAATTTTTTTTTATCCATTTTAGATAAATAATCCTGCACATTTAATGTACTCACTAAAACCGTATGAACGTACAAATGCCTTGGACTTGACAATGCAAATGCCAGAATTACAAATTACCAACAATAATACACCGATGGAAATAAAACAACAAACAATTTACAGACAGGACACATCCAATAATCATCCTATAGATCATGAATCAAATAATATTATATTTAAAAATGCTGTTCATCAGTATAAGCAACTACAGGAGAAATGCAAATATTTGTTAAATGAAAATCGAAAATTAATCGATGAGAAGAATCAATATCAAATGGCAATGAGTGTTTTAGCAAAAGATTTAGCATTAGTGAAATTAGCGAATAAAAATCTTCTCGAAAAATTGCAAAACAATAATTCACCGCAGGTGAATGATGTGGTGAATGCAGAAGATTTAAACACAGAAAACATCACCAATGATCACCACCAATCTAATACAAAACGAAATACCACCGATAATAATGAAACATTTTTTAATTGTAGCCAATTAGAGATGTCTGCCAGTTCAATAGTTTATATGAAAAAATATGATCTCCTTGATATTTCTAAGAAAATAATGAATCCTGATGCCACAGGTGATACAGAACAAATTGTTGACACAAGCCAATTACTTGATGTGTTTAATATAAAAAAACAACCAAAATTAATTTAAGAAAAAAAACAATTCTAAAGAAAATTTATAATAAAAATGTTTTTTTTTTTTTTTTTTTTTTTTGAAAATGATAAAACGGTTTTTTTTTTTTTTTTGTATAATGCGCCATTTCCGAAATCATTTTCCTCCTACATTTTTTTTTAGTCCTTATTAATTTTCAATTGCGCAGGTTTTATACGTGAAAAATTCCTTCAATCTATCTACCGCCATTATGCATATCTCTACACATTTCAGTCATTCATATTTTTCCTACTTCTACTACTAATACTACAGCTATTACTACACAAAATTTCATTGAAAAATTATTTCCACATTTTCTATCATTTTTTTTTTTTTTTTTTTTTTTTTTTCGAAAATCCCAAAAAAATCTAAAATGGCTGACACTCGATTTGTCATCTTTAAAAAAATCTTTGTCTGACAAATAATTTAACAAAAAAAAAAAAAAGAAAAAAAACGAAAAAAAATAAAATCTCCTTCTTAATTTTTTCTATTTTTTTTTTTTTCTTTTCTTTTTCTTTTTTTTCCTTTAATTAAAAATCATTTTTAAAGTAAAAAAAAAGAAAGAAAAACAGAAGAAAAAAAACAATAAAAAAAAAAAAAATATCACTGTGCGTTGTGTGTTTTGGTTTTTATTTACTTAAATTAATTTATTAATTGTGTTGTGTGTTTACTAAATCAAATTAGAAAGAAAAAAACAAATCATATTATTATTATTATTATTATTATTATTAAATAGAAGATAGAAATAATTAATTGGTAAATTAATTAAATAAAAAAAAAGAAAAAAAAATTAAAATTTTCTTCAAATTCGTTTGTTAAAAAAAAAAAATTTTTTTTTCGATATTGGACGACAACAGCAACCCAAAACGCCACCAAGTTTTTCATCGCGTTTATCCGCTTTTAAATAATAATTTCCCAACCAAATAAATTCCCGTAAATAATATTTAATTTTTCGTTTAATTAATAAATGTGTAATTAATAAAAAAAAAAAAAAAGGCGGAAAATTCCTTCATCTATTCAAAAAAAAAAAAAAAAAAAAGAAATTTCCATATTTTTTCATTTTTTGTTGTGGTTTTTGGTTGCGTGATTATTTTTTTTTTTTAGGTGTTTTCAAGTCAAGTGTGTGTCTCTGTGTTGGTATTAAAAAAAAAAAAAAAAAAAATTATTTTGTTTTTGTTTCGAAATGAAATAATGAAACACCCTATAAATTTCTTATCTGGATCCCCGATTGATTACTCATCGAATTAATTAATTCACATAAAGTTTATTAATCAAATCCGTCAAAGAGGCCAAAGAAAAAGGGGAAAAACGTCAAGGGTTTTTCATTTATTTAATTACAGTTATTTTTTGTTTTTGTTATTGTTGTTGTTGTTTAATTAATTAAAAAAAAAAGAAAAAAAAAAGTAGAAACACCCAAAAAAAAATTCTTCTTCTTCTTCTTCTTTTTGGTCATAATTTGCGTCATACATTTTCCTCTACGTACACAGATTTTTTTTTTTTTTGTCTTTTTCTTTTTTTAACAATTTTTTTTTTTTTTTTTCTGATTAAAAAAAAAAAAAAAATCACACATCTGGCTTTTATAGAAATAAATAATTAATCTACATGTGTATGTGTGTGTGTGTGTATTTGTGATGTTTTAACTTTTTTTTTTTTTTTTTTTGTTTGAGTGTGTGTATGTAGCTACTTCCTCCTCCTTGATCTTCTTCATTTTTATTTGTTTTTGTGTGGGTGTTCATAAAAAAAAAAAAGACAAAACGAAAAATTCTTCTTTTTTTTTTGTGTGTGTGTGTTTTTTTTCTACTGTGCGTGGGTGGATGTATTAGTGTGTACCCTGTGTGTTAAGTAAGGTTAAATGTTTTTTTTCTTCTACTTTTTTTTTTTTTTTCTTTTTCTTTTCTTTAATCTTTTAATCGTTCTAATCTCACAAGTGCAGTGCAGTGCGGCGCAGCAGTTTAAAAGAAAAGAAAAAAAAAAAATTTTTCGATAATGATGAAATGTCAAAACAAAATTAATTAATTAATTTATTAATTAATTAATATAAAAAAAAAATAATAATAATAAATGAAAATTAATCATTAACGCCCTTTTTTTTTTGTTTGTTTGATTGTTTATTTGTCATTTTTTCATTTAATTATTTAATTATTGAAATTTAATTAATTATTAATTTTTTTTTTATTTATTTTTACTCTCTCACCTGCCTATAGTGTTTAGCAATCAGCAACAGTGCAGAAAGAAATAAAAAGTGATAAAAAAAAAAGAAATCAAGCGTGAAAATATTCAATCAAAATATAAAAAAAGAAAAATCGTAATTTCCTTCCTTTTTTCTCTCTCTTTTTTTTTTGTTTGTTTATTTATTTTTTTTTTTTTTTTTGATTTTTGATAGATAAGAAAATTGCAAAGAGTTTTTCTTTTTTTTTTTTTTTGTTTTTGTTTTATTTTCGGTTTTATTTTCGGTTTTTTTTTTTTTTTGTGTTGACACAATAAACAGAAATGCAGGCAATTAAATGTGTTGTTGTGGGCGATGGGTAATTATTATTAAATAGAAAAAACAAAAAACGAATAATTAATCAAATTTTTTTTCTTTTTTTTCTTTACAGTGCTGTTGGTAAAACATGTTTACTAATTAGTTATACAACAAATGCATTTCCTGGCGAATACATACCGACTGTGTTAGTAAATTCAAATTAAATTCTCATTAATTAATTAATTAATTAATTAATAATAATAATAAACATTTCATTCCATTTAGATTTGATAATTACTCAGCAAATGTGATGGTAGATGGTAAACCAATTAATTTAGGTTTATGGGATACAGCTGGACAGGAGGATTATGACAGATTACGTCCATTGTCATATCCACAAACTGATGTCTTTCTTATATGTTTTTCCCTTGTTAATCCAGCATCATTTGAAAATGTACGCGCTAAATGGTATCCAGAGGTACGTCATCATTGTCCAAGTACACCAATTATACTTGTTGGTACCAAATTGGATTTAAGGGATGATAAAAACACAATAGAGAAGTTACGCGATAAAAAATTAGCACCAATCACTTATCCACATGTAAGTTTTATTTAAAAACAAACCTTTTTTTTTTTTTTGCCATTTATTCGAAACAAAATTATTTTATTTAATTTATTTATAAATTTTTTTTACAGGGTCTTGCAATGGCTAAAGAAATTGGTGCTGTCAAATATTTAGAATGTTCAGCATTAACACAAAAAGGTTTGAAGAATGTATTTGATGAAGCTATCAGGGCTGTATTATGTCCAATAATACCAACGAAGCCAAAACCAAAGTGTAGACTTCTTTAAAAAATAATCAACAACAATAACAACAACCACAACAACAACAACAACAACAACCACAAACCATCAAATAAGTGGGGCCACTGCTGATGCTGTTTTGCTGCTGGATGATGCAATAAACAACAAGAAAAGCCTACCACCACCACCACCACGACTATCATCATTTATTATCATCATCATCAAAATATCAACAACAAATAATTAACAAATTAAAAAAAAAAAAAAAACCACACCACCATCACCACCCCTACGAAGAATTTTACTTTTACTTTTGTTTTTTTTTTTTTTTTTTTTTTTTTTTTTTTTTTTTTTTTTTAAACGCATGGCGCGCAGTAGCAAAAAAATTAATTAAAAAAAAAAAAAATTTAAATAAAAATAATTAAATTACTAAAAAAGAATAAAAAAATAATAATAATAAAATAAAAAATATTTACTAAATATAATTTTTACAAATCAAGTAAAAAAAAAAAAAATTAATTAATGGAAAAAAAAAAAAAATGTAAAATCGTTATAAACAAAACAAAAAACAAAAAAAAAAAAAAAAAATTATTTACTAATAAATAAAAACCCGTTACTACTACCCCCAATAAGATTTAATAACCGTGGATCAATCAATCGGAAAAAAAAAAAAAAAATCATAATGTGGGCGAGAATCGTAGCTGTGCTTAGCAGTTTGTTTCTTTTGTTTTGTTTTTTTGCCAATGTTCTCCTTCTGTAATTAATTAATTAATTAATTACAAAAAAAAAAAAAAAAAAAATTATCAACCAACGAACCACCCCCAAAATCAACCGGTACAACAAAAAAAAAAAAAACAAAATCAAAACATCAGCAGCCAAACACTGATAACAAAGCAGAAGCAACAACAACAACAACAAAAAAAAAGAAACAAAAAACTCTAATTCATTAATAAAAATAAAAATTCAGCGATATATAATAATTAAAAGATTTTATTTGATTCGGTTTTTTTTTTTTTTTTTTTTTTTTTTATGTCAAAAAACGAGAAAATTAATTAATTAACAAAAAGAAAAAAAAAAATGGTTTCCCCATGTTTATTATTATTTATTTTTTTTTAAGTGCATGCGCTATAAAAAAAAACGGTACTAACACCCTCTATCTATGTTGTGTTTCTAATTTTCTAATAAAGCAATAAATAAATAAATAAATACTAAAAATAAATTAATTAATCAAAAAAAAAAAAAAACACACATATATATATATATATAATTATACATACAAATCATGTAATTTATACACACACACACACAAAAAGAATGAAAAAAAAAAAGATAAAAAAGCATAAAAACATTAAGCATTAATAATTAATTATGAAATTAAATGTATTTTAACGTTAACGTAACGAGAAACTTTTAATTTTTCTTTATTTTTTTTTTTTTTTAAATAATTTTTATTTTTCCGTTTGACCAATTCAAACAAATACAACACAATTTATTTAATAATTAATTTACATTTTCTCCATGTGACGACATCTTTTCTTTTCTTTTCTTTTCTTTTAATAATAATATAAAATAATGTAATTATGTTTTGGAATTTATAATATTAAAGCAAGGATAACAACAACAACAACAAAAAACAACTTTAAGTCACTTTAAATCAGTAAAAAATTTCATGTGACATTTTTTTTTTTTTCCATCATAAGTTTCTAGTTAATTATTCCATTAATTCATTTATTTTAAAATTAATTTAAACAAATAAAATAATTTTTTTTTTTTTCCATTAAATCCTTTAAACAAAAGAACAAACATTTTTTGTAGTAATATTTAATAAATTCATTCATTACGCAAACGCACATGGCTTTATTTTATTTAAAGCAGAAAACAAACAAAAAAAAAAAAAGAGAAAAATTTCAGTTCAACGTTTACTGTGCGTAAAGTGTGTGACAAAAAAAAAATTATTTTTTAAAGTTGCCTTTTTTTTTTTTTTGTTTTTTGTTTATTTTTTGTCACACGTGTATAGCATTTCATGCATGTAAAAAAAAAAAAGAAAAAAAAAAAAAAGAAACGAAAATTGTTTTTTTTTTTTTTTTTTTGTTAAAGGGGAAATATATATTTTGAATTTTGTACTACTTCGAAAAAAACAAAAAAAATTTTTTCTACAACTTCTATTACGTTTTATTTTATTTATTTTAATTTCTTAATCATATGATTCGTCATAATAATGACCATGCTGCTGCTTGTTGGCATACCAACACATATATATAATCAATGAATCGACATAAATTTTATTTGAATTAAATCCTTCAACAATTATATATGAGCTAAGCTTAATTTCAAACAAAGAAATCCTTTGTCTTTATATATTAATAAGAATATTCTTTTATTATTATTATTTTTATTAATTCAGTATAAAAGAAAAAAGCAACAAATTCACAAAGTTTCTACATAAGAAAGAAAGAAAAAAAAAAACAAAAGAAACTATCTCTCATTCCTCTACACCTACAAACGTTACGTTTGCTGTCATTTTTTCGAAAAAGGAAATTCAAAAAAAGAAAAAAAAAAACGTCAATATAAAAATTTCCTTACACTACAAAAAAAAAATAAAAAATAAAAATAATAATCGAAAATTATAATTAAAAAAAAAATAAATAAATAAATAAAATAAAAAAATAATATATAGTTATCTCTTATGTAAGTATGTTCAACGTAGCGCCGCCAGTAGTGCTTTTATAGTGAAAGTTTTCATACAAGAAAAGAAAATAATAATAATAAATAAATAAATAAATAAATAATAAATAATAAAAACAAAAAAAAAAGCAAAAAAAAAAAACAAATAAATAAATAAAATAAAAATATATTCCCCATATAATAATAACTTTAAACATTTTATAATAAAACCATAGATTGGGGAAATTAATCGAAAAAGAAAAAAAAAAAAAATCTATTACATACCAGAAAAAAAGAAAAAAAAACAAAAAAAAAAAAGCAAAAAAAAAAAAAACAAAAAAAAAAAATTGAAAAAATATATAAATATTTTTTTTTTTTTTGCGTTCGAAAAACGTCCATGTGGCAGACGACGACAAAGTAAAAACAATTAATAAATAAATAAATATATATATATATATATATATATATAATTAAATTAAATTAAATTAAATTTTTTTATATAGAATTAAAAAAAAAAAAAAAAAAAAAAATTAATAAATTAAATAATAAAAAAATAATACACTAAATATCTAAATATATAAACAGATATATATATAGATAGACTATATACTATATATACACACCATTATAAAACATACACATGTATATTAATTATATAAATTAATTAATTAAGGAACAAAAAAAAAAGAAAAAAAAAGAAAAACGTAAGAAAAGTGAAAAAAAATTTAAATAAAAATTTCAATAATTCGTGTGTTCAAAACACGTTTTTTTTTTTTTTTTATTCAATTTAATTAATTAATTAATTTTTTTTTCCCCAGTTGTGTTTGTGTGTGTGTGTGTGTGTGTGATTATTATTAATTATTATTATTTTTTTTTTTTCTTTAATCTTTATTTAATTAGATTTTTTTTTGTTTGATTGTGTGTGTGTGTTTAGAATAAAAAACTTTTATCAAAAGTCAAGATTATCACACATACACACACAGAGAGAGAAAAAGAGAGAGAGAAATACACCAAGGGAAATTTTAACTAAATTAAATTAAATAAAAACGTAATTAATTGTGATTAAAATAAAATAAAATAAAAAAAAAAAAAACTCAACGACAAGAGATAATTTATAAGAAAAAGTTTTTGATTAATTTTTCTTCTTCTTCTTCATCTTCATTAATTGTTGCTGTTTTTCAACGAATACAATCAAAATTATCAACGGTTTTTTTTTTTTTTTTACTGTCTGTGTGTGCGTTTATTTTTTTTTTTTTTTTTTTTGATTAACAAGAAAAAGAAAAACTTTAGGGTGTGCAAATTAAATGTTACAAGTGGGTGGTGTGTAAATAATTGTGGGATTTCATTCATTCATTCATTTAATTAATTAATTGTGTTTAATCTTTTTTTTTTTTTTTTTTGTCTTGTTGCTTAATAATATTAAAAGTACAGAGAAAATTTTATTTATATATATATTTGTTTGTGAGCAGACGAGATACACACACACACACATATACACACAAAAACACTTTAATTAATTAATTAAATTTTTTTTTAATAAAATCAAATCACACCACGTAGTTCTCGTGGTTCTTGAAACAATTTCGTTAAATAATGTCAACGTGTTTTCCTGTCAAATATGCTGTGCACAGTTGTTGCTGCTGCTCTCTAAGCATAAATATTCATAATTTTTTTTCTTTTTCTTTCTTTTTTTTTTTTTTGCTTCTCAACAAGTGCATGGCGTTTTTTTTTTTTTTATGTAATTAATTATTGAAAATATGAATGAAATTTTTTTTTTTTTTTATTTAATAATGCGCGCACATAGATAAATTTTATTAAAAAAAAAAATAAAACTATTAATTAATTAATTTAATAAATAAATTATCAATGAATTCTAGCTCTCTCTCTCTCACACACACACACTTTTTCTTTTTCTGTCTCTTTATCTCTATATATGTTTGTGTGCGTATAAATGTGATAAAAAAAAATCATTCCCCTATCAAAATTCTTAAACCAATTAGATAAAAATGTGGGTGGGAATTTTAATTAATTTAATTAATTAATTAAAAAAAAAAAAAAAAGCGAAATTAATTAATACAAAAAAAAAAATTAATTAAAAATAAAATGCATAATATTTGCGTAGAGAAGTTGTGGAGTGTGGTGGTGTTGGTGGTGTGAAACGTTTTTTGTTTTTTTCGTTCGTTTGTAAGTAGGGAGAAAATAGAAAGATAAATTTCCCCCCCATCTCACTCTTAAAGAAAAAATATTAAGAAAAACGAAAAAAAAAAATCCAACGTGTCAATTAAATTTTGTTTTTTTGTTTTTTTTTTCTTTAATTTTTAAATATTTTTAATTTGCGTGTGTAGAGTGTGGTAAAGAATTAATTAATTATATTTATTTAGATTAATTAATTATTTATTTATTTCCCGTTTTTTAAATATTTATTTATTTATTAATTAATTCAAAAAAAAAAAAAAAAAGAAAAACGTTTAATTATTCTGTGTTTTTGCTATGATTATGTGAAAAATAAATAAAAAAATAAAATAAAGAAAAGAAAATTTTTACCCAAAATTTTGTTTGATTTGTTGTTTGCTAAAAAAAAAAAAAAGAAATTTTTATTTTCTTTTACTTTTTTTTTTTTTTTTTTTTCCCCCCAATCAAATTTCATCTAGGGGTTTGATGGATGGATGTGGGTGTGTGGGTTGATTGTGTTAACAAGAAAAAAAAAAAAATTAATTCACAATATAACGTGGTGGTGGTGGTTGTGGTTGTGATGGTGGTGGTGGTGATCATTTATTGACAATATTCCATTTTTGCCCACTTCAAAACTATTTTTCCAATTAATTATTATCTTTTTATTAAAATGACAACACCCCACTATGACACCACCCCCAGAAAAAAAAAAAAAAACAATTATTTTTATTCACTAATTTACGACAACAAAAACACTTTTTCTTTTCTTATTTACTTGATTGGTTTAATTTAATTAAATTTATTTATTTATTTTTTTAATTTTTTTTTTTTTGCATACCTTTTTTTTTTTTAACCCCTTTTTTTTTATAACCAACATAATTAAATATTTCTAATTGATTTGAAATGCGTCGTACACTGAATGAGAAATAATTTTTGGTTTTGATTAAAAAAATTTTTTTTTTTTTTCTCTCTTCTTCTTGTTTGTGATTTGATTTTTTGATGTAAATGTGTGACGTATGACGTGCATAAAAGATGATTGGTTACCATGGTTATATGAATAAATTATATAAGATAGATTTTTGATAGATAGATAGACAATTTTTAGAGTAAGGGTAGTTATTTTGACATATCTACGCATGATTTTTAATCCATTTACAATACGATACAATACAATACGATACGATACAATACGATACGAAATTTATTTATTTTATTTATATTTTATTTTATTTAAAAAACTATTTATTAATTAGTTAATTAATTAGTTAAAATTAATTACAATAATTTTTTATTTTTTAATTAATTAATTTATTTATTTTTTTTTTTTCTTTAATTATTTTTATATGATACGTGGGATTGATGATGATGATGATGATGATGATTTTTTTTTTTTTTTTTTTGTTAATTTTGTTGCAATGTTTTGTTATGTTTTTGTTTAAAAAAAAAAAATTCAAAATAAAATCGTTTAGTAATTTTTATATTTTTTATATAATATGAGTACAAACGCTAACAAACAGATTAATACACATAATCAATTGCAACAGCAACAGCAACAAAGATATAATTTAATAGCACAGCAACAGCAACAACAACAGCAGCAACAACAACAACAACAACAGCAGCAACAACAACAACAACAATATCAATATTCAACAAATAATAATCCTGGTGCTGTTGTAGCTGGTGGACAATCAGGACTAACAACAGGTAATAAGAAAAAAAAAAAAAAAAAAAACCAAATTAATTTTTCTATATTTTCCTCATTTATAAACATAATGTGTAACATTTAAATAGATTTTTAATGATAATTATTATTAAAATAATTAAAAAAAAAAAAAAAAAAAATGTCCGCCTACTCACCTTTAAACAAAAGAAAAGAAGAAAATCGTTACATTTTCCCACGTGGTTTTTAATCGAGGAGTAAAATTTTATGTATATTCTCTACCTCTCTCTCCCCCATTTGAAAAATTTTTTACTAGAAAATTAATCCAATACACAAGTTTAAAGAGAAGTGGAGAATTTAAACAACAACAACAATTAGGGGAATTTTTTTTTTTTTTTTTTTTTTTATTATTCTGTACCAAGAAATCTCTACATAAATATGGACGAGATATGGTTGAGTTTATTATTATAAAAATATTAAATATAAGGGATGGTTTTGGTTTAACTTTACCTTTACCTGTGTCTGTATCTGTACCTGTACCTGTACTGTAAAATTAAATTATCATTTTCTGATAACAAAAACATGTTTAAGTCTTGTTTTGCTTTCTTTTTTTTCAACTTTTACCCATCGGTTTTTAACAAATTTATTATTATTATTATTATTATCCACAATCTCCACCCTTATCGTGATTCATTTTTTTTTTTTTTAGATAGCTTTAAATATTAAATATTAAAGTATGCGGTAAAATTATTTCCATATTTTGGCTTTTATATTATTAAAGTCATAAACGAATGTAACGGGTTTTTTTTTTTTTTTTTTTTTGTTAAGGCAAATTCTGAAATTTTTTTTTTTTTTTTTTGTAGAGTTTTTCCGAATTATCCTCCGGATATAACAAAAAAAAAAAAAAAAAACAGTTGAAAAAACAATACAACCATATGGGTGTGTCTGTTGTTTAAGTTTAAACAGAGAAGAAAAAAGAAATATTTACAGCCTTGGCCAAAATAATTGATTCGCTTTTTTTTCTCTTTTTTTTTTTTTTTTTTTTTTTCTTTTTTTTTTTTTTTTGTTAAAGTTTTTAAAGTTTTTATTTTTCGTTGAATTTAAAATTTTTTAAAAAAAATAATAATAATAATAAATACTTTTCTCATGTCTGTTGTTACTGTATGTGTGCGTTTGGGTATTTATCAATAATTTATATATTTCGCCCTGCCTGCCTCATTGATTATTATTATCATTATTATTTTATTAAAAAAAAAAAAAACCACACATGCATAAACAGGATCTATATATATGTATTTGTGTGTTTGTGTGTTTTCGTATTTCGCATTGACTAATTTTTAACACGCTTTTCCTATGAAAATCCATATAGTAAGATGCGCGATTTGAAATTTAGTTTTTTTTTGTTTTGGTATCTTTTTCTATATATATACATAAGTATCTAGATATATGCTCGGCTAATAAACACAATACAAAGGCAAAAATATACGTAAATTTATGTTTAAATTTTTATGCTGCTGCTGCTGCTGCTTTTATTTTATTTTATTTTATTTTCATATTGCATTCAATAAAACAAAATGGCGAAACTTAATATGAAACAAGTATTTCTCGTCTAGTTGTGTTAAATTTTTTTTTTTTTTTTTTATTATTATTATTATCTGTATATTTATAAATAAAATTAATTAAAAAAAAAAATTTAAAGCGAAAAAATAAAATAAAAGATAAAAAGAAAGAAAATTATAGAGAATTAAAATAAAAATTAATAAAAAAAACTAAAAATTATATTGAGAGTTTGTTGTTTTTTGGTATAAAAAAAAAAAAAAAAAAAAAAATTACAATAAAATAAAAGATTAAAGATTTTTTTTTTTTTGTTGTTGTTGTTTTTTAAATTAATTATAATTTTAAATCATAAAAAAAAAAAAAAAAATAGTAAATGTAACTAAAATTTTAGAGTATAGTGTATTAAAAAAAAAAGAAAAAAAAAAAAAAAAAGTTAAATAATCAGTGCGTGCGCACGTTATAATATTAAAAGTAAATGGCGCAGGGCTATTTTTAGTGGTGGTGGTCAAGTTAAATAGTTTTTTTTTTTTTTTTTTTTTTTCTTACGGTTTTTTTTTAAGTGGCTTTTTTTTGCTTCTGAGAACATTTATAAATTAATTATCTTACCTTGTCTCGGTTAATTATAATTAAATGGAAAAATTTTAATTGAATAATTTTAACGGTAGATTTCTGTTTGAAAAAAAAAAAATAAATTCTATCCAATCAAAATGTTGTATTGAAATTGTTTGTTAGTAGAGACAGAGAGAGAGAGAGAGATTTTTTATGCTGGGCGCCCTCAAAATTTAAATACCCTATTTCAAACATATGTAGTGTATTGAGTACAAATGCAACTATGCTACAACAAATAACACCAATACACCAATATAACAATTTGTATGCAGCGTTTTTAATGCATTTTTGAATACACATGTATTCAGTATCCTTCTTTATATTTTCACTACAATGTATATGTGTGGATAGAATATAAATTAAGCCCCACAATAGTATTTGTGTGGTAAATAAAGCCAAAATAGTTGTTATTGATTTTTTTTTTTTAAAAGAATAATAATAAAATTATTTCAACGGCAACCACCAATCACTATCAACCAACGAACCAACACCACCATAATTAACGTCGTCATATAACCACTATATATATATATACATAATAGGGGTCTCAAAACTAAAGTTAAATATCATCCACATGAATAAAGTAAAAAAATTTTTGGTGACACGATGTTGTTGACGTTGACGATGAATCATCTATCGCGAAATTATCACCAAAGTCGTCTAATAAATAATTTTTGGTGTTGTTGTCGTCGTCGTCTCACCCTTTAAATATATAATTAATAAATTATATACTAAAAAAAAAAAACAAAACAATTAAATCGAAAATCCACAAAATTCACCATTTTTGTAAATTAACGAATCGTTGTCAGTCGCGTCTAACGTTTTTTTGTTTTTTTTGACTTGATTTCTCGACCACGTGTGTGCTGTTTTTTTTTTTTTTTTCTCTTCATTACTTTTTCGTTATTTATTTTATATAAATTCAATTAAATTAACAATTTGTTTATAATGTGCATTTGATTGTGTTGTGTGTGCCTGTTTTTATTACGTTTGTAATTAATTAATTAATTAATTAATTAATCAAACTAAAAAACAAAAAAAAACAAAAAAAAATTTTTTTTTTTCTCACTTAGATATTGATAATAATAATAAAAAAAAAAAAAACAATTTTTTTTGCTAAAGTTAATAAATAAATAAATAAATACATTTTTGTTTCCCCATATTCTGGTTGTTACAAAAAAAAAAACAGAAAAAAAAAAAAACAAAAAAAACCAAGAAAAAAGGAAAATAAAACAAAAATCTTTTTTTTTTTTTTTGGTTGTATTGTGTTGTGTTTTTTTTTTTACATTGTGTGTGTGTTTGTGTGTGTGTAGTATATATGTGTTGTGTTAATTAATTAAAAAATCAAAAAAAAATTTTTTTTTTTGTTATACAACCCCCATACAACCACCACAACACCCACCCCACTACTCGCCATAATTATTATTAATTAATAAATGCAAATATAATCAAAATTAAATATAAGCAGCATATTGTGCGGGGGGAAAAAAAAAAAAAAAAAAAAGCCAGCAGCCGCCGCAGCAAAAGCAATTAATATATATTTTTTTTTAAAATATAGGAATAAAAAAAAAATAAGCAATACATTGTCGTCGTTATAAGCAATATTATTAATTATTATTTCCCAAACAAAAAAAAAATTAAGAAGAAGAAAAAAGAGAAAAATTGGAACACCGATTAAGTTAAGGAAAGAAATAAAAAAAAAAAAACGAAGAGGAGGTTTGTTTGTTTGTTGATTGATGCTGCTTTTTTGGATGATGATAAATAACAACAATAAAAAAAGTTATTTAAAGTGGACACAACAGAACTGACCAGAAATAAACCAACCAACCATCATAAATAAAAAAGAAAAAGTCTGAATTCTTGGGTTGTTTTAAAAAAGGAATAAAAAAAAGATAGAAAAAACCGGGAAGATAGGAAGATTCCAAAACTCTTAGTTGTTTGTTTGTTGTTTTTTATTATTATTATTATTATTATAAAGCAATTAATCAATTAATTAATTAATTAATATTATTATTACCATTTTTTACACGCGTTTTTTTTTTTTTTTTTTATAAAAATAATTATTAGAAAGCAATTTTTAGCAATAATTAGCAAAAAAAAAATTAAAAAATTTTGGTGTTTACGATACAAAAAAATTAAAATTTGAAATTTTTCTCTCATTTAATTTTTTTTTTTTTTTCTCCTTGTTTTTGTTGTTGTTGGTTTAACACACGGGTAACCAATAAAAATATTTTTGAAATTTTTCTTGTACGATGTGTGATAGGTCGGTGTCGTTCGTGTAATCTCGTTAACAAAAGAAAAAAAAAAAACGAAAAACGAAAAAGACTCGTTTTAAAAATTTAAAGGGTGGTTAAAATAAAAAATTAATTTACTTATTAATAAATAAAGAAAAAAAAAAAAAAAAACTAATCTACCCCCTTAACCCTTCTTACGGTAGTTGTTTAATTTACAAAACAACCATACTGCCATTTTATTATAAAGAAACGATAGAAAAATTTCTTTTTCTTTTTCAAACTTAGCACAGAGATAGAGAGAAGGAGCGAAAGCAAAAGAGAGTTTATAGAAAGAAAAAAGAAAGAAAAAAAAGGGTTAAAAATTAAATTGTGTCACCCACAAAATACGAAACTACTACACCTACTACTCTTACTACTACAACTAATAGAACAAATAATAATAATAATTTAAAAATAAATAAATAAATAAGAAAACTCTCCACACCCAATTAATCAATAATAATAATAATAAATATAGAGATAAAATAATTAATAATTATTCGGTTAAATATATATTTATAACGGGGGTTAAAAACGCGAAAATATATAAGCAAAAAATGTTGTTGTAAATTAAATTAAATTAAATTAAACAAAAAAAAAAAAAAACTAAGAAATATTTTCTAGAATTTTTCATTTATATTTATTCGTTTTTTCTTTTTTTTTTTGTTTGTTGTTAATTATTTATTTATTATTTGTTATTATTATTATTATTATTATTATAATATCGTCAACTTCCAAACGACCTTGTGGCGGTGGTGGATTGATTGCAGCTTAGTAGATTACATGCATCACCCACCCACCTGTTATTAACAATGAGAAGTGATTGGAAGTAAAAAAAAAAAGAAAAAAAAGAAAAAAAAAACTAAACGTAAATCTTCTCGAAAAAATTAACCAACTTATATATATATATATATATATATATTTATAGCAATTAATTAAATTAAATTAAATTAAATTAATTTATTATTATTTTCTTTTCTTTTTTCATAAAAATAATTAATTAACAGAAAAAAAAAAAAAAAAAAACATTTCTTTTAGTGCTTTGTTTTTTTTTTTTCTTTTTTCATTTTTGTAATTTTGAAAAAAGGAATAGTTATTTTTTAAGATAATTATAATTATAATAATAAGGCATTAATTAATTATTAAGAATTATAAATTAATTAAAATTAATATAGAAAAGGGGGTTGTAGGGGATATAGAGAATAGAATTTAATCTTTTTTCGTTTATTAAAATTAGAGAGAGAGAGAGTGAAAAAAAAAATTTATAGAAAATAAAATAAAAAAATTTCAATTAGAATATTAATTAATTAATTATAAAAATGGTCTCACGTTTTGTACCAAATTTTCCAATTGGTTTAAATCCTGCAAATCCAGGTGGTGGACATCCACCACAGCAACAACAACAACAACAACAGCAACAACCGCCTCCACCACATCATGTTCAACAAATGCCATTAAGTGTAGCACTTGCTGCTGCGGCAGCAGCCTCAGTTGGTAATAATAATTTAAATAATAATAATATTGTTCAATCGCAACAACAATCACAACAGAATGTTGTTGGAAATGGTAACATCGTTGTTAATGGTAATGTTGTTTCACAACAACAACAAGTAGGGGGTGGCTCAATGCAATCACAACAGAATACATTAAAACAAATTCAGCAGCAGCAGCAACAAACGAATGATTCCGTGGCAACTGCTGCTGCGGCGGCAGCAGCTGCTTATCACGTACAGCAATGTTTAGTTCAACAAGGAGGCCCACCACCTTCTTCACAGCAACAGCAACAACAGCAGCAGCAACAACAACAACAACATCAAACACAACACCAAACACAACATCCACCATTTCGTATTGTTCACTC